>JARHVA010002968.1:1665000-2246940 GCA_037957365.1 Torreya grandis | reverse complement strand
AATCTAAACATTTATATAACATAAACACAACATTTTTTAGAATCAATGATAATTTTTGTGAGATAAATAATTCATAAGAAAAATACATCTCCCCTTATTATTTTTTGTCATGTTAATTTTTTATAAATTTAATATCTACTCATAAATTTCTCATTTCGTATTAAGTCGTATTTCCATATTTTACACTAAAATGGATTATTCTTATTTTTTACATTATCTATATCACATTAAGTCAAAATAACAAATCATGTGTCTCACAAAATTTTTAAAAATAATTGTAAAATGTGTTCCAATGATCAATTCTTTATAGTATGATGTGAATCATTAATATTATATCCTAGCATAGGCATTGGATAAGGGTTTTATCTCAATATTTTTTCTTCTTAGAAAATTATTTGTATATAAGAGATATTCACAATTATTCAATCGAATAGTCAATATTTATCCTTTGAGGGCATATCATCTTCGAAGTTTGAATATTGTAGAGGATTCTTATTATATGTAGCATTATAAACTTCATTTTGATGATATGTACTATATTTAGATAAGTTAATATGTAGATTTGAAACATTGAAACACAAACACAATTATAAGCATCGAGTCTTGTGATCCTCTTAGAAGGTTTTTTTTTAGTTGTAGTGTTTACACTAAATAAAATAGCCTAATTTGAATTGATGAGGAGATGGTATGATTTGATATTTAATTATTTTTCTCATTTTTTCCTAATCCTTTACCTCCTTATCCCATTTTTTTACCATATTTGAATTTGGTTATGTATTTTTCAAAGGAGATTGGTGAGGGACCTAAATGTTGTGTTGATTGATTAGCATTGAAATAAATGTTCATTATAAGTTGAGTTCATTTGTATTTGGAAGATTGTTGGAGATTAATATTATTTAGGTATTTTCTTATGTCTTTTAGTTGTATCCTAAGTCTTTTTTAGGTGTGCGTTTATTATTGTTGTTGTTGTTGTTGTTGTTGTTGTTGTTGTTGTTGTTGTTGTTGTATTTTATCCCATATTTATGAGGTGGCTCTCACCTTTTTTGTCCACTTGTTAGATGTGAGAGTTACTTACACAAGTAAGTCCTCCCCCCGCATGTCACACACTTCCCCCCACTCTATTTGGTAATTGAATATATGATACATACTAATAAGAATTTGTATAACTCCCTCATTCTTTCTCTTACTCTATTTTAAGATTCCTCTCCTTTTCTCTTTTCATTTAGTCACTTCTTGACTTACTCTTACATTGTTTTGATGTTATTTTAGCTTAAGGCCACTCTTCTTTCTTTTTTTTTATCTTATTCTTGTTAATTTATATGGAGATATTTTTTTGTAAGGATTATAATAAGATAGTGGGGTTTTTATTTATTTGATAGTTTCCCCAGTTGTCAATTTTCAACTCATTTTTATTGTTTGATTCTTTCTCAAGGTAATATTGATTCATTTTGTATTATTTTTCTATGTTCTTGAAAACTAAATCTATTATGATATCAGATCATATGTCTCTTTTTATGTTGAAACTTGAGTTGTGTAGGTTTTTCAAAAGATAAATTTTAAATTTTTTTGGTAAGGGCTTGTACACTTGCATCTAATTTTTAATCTCTTTCTTTATTTTTTGAGATAAATTTTATCATTTTTTAGTATCTTTGTAGTATGAAGTGAACCACAATTGCTTTCAAAAGAAAGATTTTCAATTTTTTAAAATTGATTACACAACTAAAATTTTATTTCTTCTATTTATTTAAAGTAATTTTTAAAAAAACCCATCACATTAAAATAGGTGTATTTAATAATGAAAAAACTTTTTTTTAAATTTAATTTGTTTTTTCATATTCTATATAAGATATTTTTATCAAAATCTTAAGAAAGCCTAGATTATGGTTTGAGAGAAATTGTCAAAACTATGATTCTAGTTTTTTTAAAAATGTTCTAGTTTTTTTAAAACATGTTCAATACACTCAAAGTTGCCTTTTTAATAAAGATGATTTATTTGTTTCTCATTAAAATATTCATTTTTTATAATCTTAAAGAGTATTAAATTTTTAACTTATTCTTTTTTTCAAAGAAAATATTTTTTTAATTGCTTAATAAAAAAGCCACGTAGTTTTTTTTTCAAATTTTCTTAATGTTTCAAACATTAAACAAAAACATTTCAATCTAATAATGATAAGTGATAGTGTTAGATTGTGTTTTCAAATCAAATTATTTTTTCACGTTTCAAAGAGATTTCACTTTTCCTTTTTTTTTTTTAAAGATGAACAATCATATTTTTTTAATATCAAAAAACTTTCTTTTGGCATGATATATTTTTTAAAACAAAAAAATTAAAGTTTTTTCTATAATATTTAATCATATTGTTTTAATCACATATTTTCCAATTTTTTTTATTAAATACACCAATCAAAGATTTGGAAAATACTTTTTTCTAATAAAGTTTTTTAAGTAAAGAAAGTTTAAATTTTTTTAAGAATTCAAGTAATTCTTTTAAGCGCATTTTGTTTTTTTTGGTAATTTGATATGGACTTACATTTATAAGTCAATTTTCATTTTATTCCTATATTGCTAAATGATTTAAATCTCTTTTCATTTTTTTATGTTTTAAAATTTGATTTCAAAATAAATTTATTCTTAGTAAATTTAAACTTGTTATAGTTTTTATGCTAATAAGTGATTTAACTTATTATTTACATTTTTTAAGTAATTCAAATTTTAAAGTTGGTTCTTATTGCTTTTAATGACATTTAAATTGGTTTTTTTTGTTTAGTATTAAATTAATATATGCAAACTATTTATTTTTTAAATGATGAGATAGTTACTTTTAAATACTAAATTCATTGTCAAAATGAAACTTTAAATATTTTATAAATTTTTTATTGATCAAATGACAACCATGTAATATTTTATTGATGTTTTAAATATTAACTTTACGTCTTTTGCACATGCTAATGGCTCTCATAATGAAATTAATTGTAATCTTAAATCAACTTTCACTCTTTTGAACACTCTTACCAACACAAGTTTATGCATTATGAATTCTATGGGCTATTCATGTGGTGGCATTGGTAAGTGTGAAGATAGTATTATTGAATCTCTTTTGCTTCATTTGAATGCAAATTATAATGGTCTTAGTTTTAATGATTCAATTGCTTATAATCTGAATTTGAAATCATTTGTCCTCCTTACTGAATAAATTATAATACAAATCTTTTTTATTATAATGCTTCTAATACTCATGCTTTGGTTAAAAATGATAAACCTTGTACATCATGTGAAAAATATGAGCATCATATATCTAAATATTAAAAATTTCATCCATGAAAATCTTGTGATAAATCTGCTCATGACACTTTACATTGTTGGAAAATAACTAAATATATTTCCTCTAATATTAAAATTGTTTGGATTCCTAAAGATAATATATATTCTAGAGACTTTGATGTGTCTTCTTGTGATAATTATTCAATTAATTCATAATGAATATCTCTTTCAAGTGACACATATTATTTTCCTCTCTTTTGATAAACTCAAACTCTTCTTGTGCATTCTTTACTTTTTATTTTAAATGAAATATGCTTTAATGAGAGCTAATTATTGTGGAATAACTTATTTGTTCACATAGTATTACATTTTTTTGTTGTACATCTAATTTTATTACATTATGTATGTAGATCATATTTTTATCTCTTTTTGGTAGGGTTCAATAGATCATTTATCCTTCTTGTTGGTATGTGTTCCATTGTTGATTGACCACCTTGTCTAAAGGGGATTCTTAGATTTTTTTATGATTGCACTTTCATTCTTATGAATTTTTGTGACACTTCTTATTTATTTCTCAATCTATTATAATTTTTATTGAAGGAAGTTTCTATTAAATGAGATTATTATGTAGTTTCAACTCCCTTCCTTATTTGTAAAAGGTTTTATCAAATTTTGTAACCCCAATTAAGTTTAAGGAGGAGAATTGGATATTAATCTTATTTGGGTCCTTTATTATGTATTTTAGGTCTATCCTAAGTCTTTTTATGTGCGTATTTATTATTATTATAAATTTACTTGACCCATATTTATATTTATGATATGTTTCTCACCTATTTTTTCCACTTTTTGGATTTGGGAGTTACGCAAATAACTCCTCCCTCCCCATATGTCACACATTCCCCCTACTCTATTTTAGAATAGGAAATTTGGCACACACCAAAAAGGCATTGTAAGGTTATGATATAATTTTTGTCACTCCTTCATCCTTCTTATTACTCTATTTAAAGATCCCTATCCTCCTCTCTTTTTATCTAGTCACTTTTTAACTTGTTTTTACATTATTTTGATGATTTTTGGGTTAAGGACACTCATCTCTCTCTTATCTTATTATTGTTATTGTACTTAGAAATATTTATTTTCAAAGATTCTAATAAAGTTGTGGGGTTTTTATATATTTGATAGTTCCCTACTTTTCAACTCTCATCTCAATATTATGGTTTGATTCTCTCTTAAGGTTATATTCATTTATTTTTAATTATTTTTATCTATTTTTTCAATATTTTTTATGTGATCTTAGAAACTAAATATGGTATGTCATTAAACATAAAATATTATAAAATTGACCCATAATGTTGGGGAGTAATATATGATTGGCCAATACCAAACATATTCATGTCATCTTAATATTTTATAGGACCACATGGTGTAAATTTAAGCTTTGATAAATGCCCATCTTTGTTATCATATTTGTAAAATTATTCTTCTTCATCATATTGAGCATGAATATATTCATTTTTATTAATAATTTCACCAACACATATGTACGCATTTCTTCCATGGGAATAAATTGTTGACGTGGTATAATTTATGGTTGTGATTTGTCTAGTTGTGTGATATGTTTTTTCATGTGCTCTAACAAACACTTTGAAAAAATGTAAAGACACATTATATGTAGGATATGTATATATAAAAACCTCATGGACATATTTTAATAATACATATATTTTGAATGTAACCATATTCATATCATGAATCCATTGTCTACTAGTAAAATATTGTAGCTAGCTTCATTATATATCACTTGATAAGGTGTAGCTAAAGTCTTAGGCCCAAAATTTATGTTCAATATAATTATTTATAGGGGATTCATGGTTTGTTTTTAAATCATATTATGATAATAACCAAACATTTAAGAGACTTAAAATCAAGTTCAATATCATTAAATAAGGACTCACTACATATATTCAATCCTAAACCATTTTCTATGAAGACCCTTTTGATTCCATGATGGTTGATTTCAAACTGAATGTACAAGGCCAAATTTTTGGAATTGTTCTCTTTAGGATAAAATCCCTATAATTTAAAAGAGATGATATTATCATAATATTTATAAGTGGTAATAATATAATCAATGTAATTTATCTTGAAATCATTTAGAAAATTAGCATCATGCATGGCATCACATAATATGTCTTTGAAAATAGTTTATCCTTTTAGTAAATTTAAGATGGAAGTCTTGGATTTAGTATTCTAAATTATATCTACAAGATCATAAGTTTTAGGTACTTGAATTTTAATCCTAAAATGAGGAGAGGGGATATTAGAGGCTTAAGAATGCATGTTTTGGTTAGCCTCACCTTGCAATTAAATAGGGGGAGGGATAGTGGCATTGCATAACCTAAATCTCTAAGTTTTTATAATGTCTACTTCATAGATATAATCATAATAAAATAAATAATACAAAGGTAATCACTTGGAGGAGTGAAATGAAAGTTATCAAGTGAAAGGGTATCATCACATATAGCATTGTGAACAACCATATAATTTTTCAATCCATAATCTAGTATTATAGGGTAAATGCAAATAAATGAAAATGGAAAAATTGATAAACATATTAATAACAAATGTATGATAATACTTAATAAGTGAATGTAATGAGTAAATTTTATCTATCCACGATAAAATATTTGAAAAGTAAGTTTGTAAATAAGATACCATGGGAAAGTGAATCAAAGCTAAATAAATCAAACATGATCCAAACCAATAGGAATTATAATTATAAAGAACAAGAAAGGAGGTTAATTAAACCTTAAATCAAATGAAAAATCATAAAATTAGTTAAAATTAGACCCTAATTGATGAGGGTGATGAAACCTTAGGTTGCATGATAACTAGAATTAAATTCCCATAAATATAAAATGTAGATGTGAATTTTAGGATTATATATGAAATATGAATTAAAACTCTAAGAAATGGTTATATTTAAAGAAGTGGATAAATATCTAAAAATTATATTTGAAAATATAAAAAAAATCAAATATGGGAAAACCTTAGAAGGTGTAAGCATTATAAGAATAGAGAGTTTCATCAAAATGTTTTAAATTTTTTCACAAAAAGGTGATTAACATATGCACAACATGTTAAAACTAGTCACAAGATAGATTTATGATAATACAATTATAAAAAATATTCAAATATGAAGTATGTCTAAAAGTAGAGACTAAGTTAATGTAATGAAAGAAAATAAAAAGTGATAGAATCTGACACACCTAGTCACTATCTCGAGAATTTGAATACAAAATTCATTATCTGCTCATCTTACGAGTCTATTCATCACATATTATAGGGATAAAATTAGTGACATTCAAAAGTGTACCAAACAAAATCAATGACTTTCTAAATGTGTCTCACTATTTGTGTTGAATGAGTACCCTACCATTGAATATGTCCTTTACTCAATTTTGTACTTTAAAAATGTGTTATGAACTATATTGTATCTTATCTTCTTAAATTTGAAGGGGAAACTCTTCATTTTTTCTTCTCCTTTTATATTGACCAATTCAACCACTAACATTGTAGGAGGAATAAATTAAAATAGTTAGTTATCTCAGGAAACCTCTTCAAGAGTTTCAACTACATATCTCATGTACTATAATCAAAACCAATTTAGTTATAGTGAAGTGTAAATGGAATGCCTCCTAAGTGAGATAAAGGGATTCACCTTTTATTTTAGATAATCAAATGAAACTATAACCTTTCTACTAAACATTATTTTGATACAATATATTTTCACTAAATGGATGAGGTAATAATTAAATCAGTGTGCATATTCCTTAGTGTGATGGTGATGACCCCTTGATAAATCATGATAAACTAGTCATGAGAGACTCAGGTTATAATAGGCTTGGATGTTAAGGATGTATTCCAAGTCATTGTGAAATTACTAATGGTATACCTTTATATATATATATATATATATATATATATATATATATATATTCTTCTCTAAGGGACATCTACACATGATTTGATCCTAAAAGATAGGATAAGGTGACAATTAAGGAATAAGGGAATCAAAATTTAAGGAAATAATCATACAATATGATTAGTACTTGTGAAAATACACTAAAATAACATTTCAAACATTCTAGGAATATCCAGTGTCTTATGAATACAACTTAATAGTTGGTCTATAAGTTCACAAAGATTTTACATTGATTGGATATATCACCATTACATAAAAATGAACAAAAATATAAGATAAGAGGAATACATAACTCAATGGATGACCATACATGGTTCAACATAATGAGAAAGCATACCAAAAATATCTAAATATTTTCACATGATCTAAATTTGATAAAACATTGAAAAACATAATTAAAAAGGACTTTTTACCAAAACTAGGTGTCTATTCCAACCAAAAATATTTTCTTTATTTTTTTAATTACATTCCAAGACTTGTTAAAATATTTTGTCCATCTTCCAATCCTTTCTTAAGGTATTATAAAATTTTATCATTTATAGATAATGATTCATAATGGGAAAAAAAATTATATTTCATATTGTATTTTGATTGAACTTATTCTAAACACTTTATAAATTTTAATTGGATCTATTAAAATGAAGACCTTTTGTATTTGTTTCTTTTTTAGAAACTACTTTTAGTATTCAAATACTATGAAGTAATTTATTAAAATCATGGGCCCTTTATACTCCTACCATCCCCCTACTTTTTAAAAATGTATCACACAAATCAAACCAGGATAAGTGTAATACACAAGGCAAGTAATATTTTTGATCTTGAAACTATCTCATCAACAAAACTACAAGGTGAAATGAAAATTTCACATCTTTATTTTCCTTCATACTAATTAAATATATGCTAACATTAGTATTATTTTGATTTCATACCGAACATAACCATAACATGAAGAAATTATAAACTCTTGAATCATTTCACAATCTTTCACATATAATCAAACTATGAGATAAAAAAATGTCAATGTAATTTGTAAAAAATTATAAATAAATATGTTAATAATTTTCATTATCTTTGACCATGTTTGTAATTCTCATATCTTTCAAACACCTCTAAGCATGAATATAAGAAATTCATTGTGATAAAGCCTTTTTTTAATCCTCTTTATGTCTTCAATTTTAGATTATGATCATCTAGTTCAAATTTCTTGTAGACCATTCTAACATGATTAAAATTAATTGTTACATCTCGATTCCTTGTTAAGTAAATTAATCAATTATCCATGGACATTTATAGTTAACACATTTGATTTTATTAATTTTGACTAATCTTTGAGATATATGTTGTTATGGGATAGTAGAATATTGCTTAGGTGACATATTTACATTGTTATGAGCTAGCTGTAGTGTATGTGTTTACGTTATGAATATGTTGATTTCTTATTTCAATTATATTTTATGATGTATGTATATCATGTTGATATGGTCTAACTACCCACTTGTTGTGAGGTTGACGTAGGAGAACTCATCCCTCAAATCGTGATAGAGGGAGAACATCATCGAAGAGGGTGACGTAAATGAAGATGTCAAAAGATGACAGAGAAACTAGCTAAAACCTAACACACACCACATTAGTTAGCACATATTATAATTCATAATGAAATGGATAACATAGTGTGTTTATTACTATTTGCATTAGATAGTTATTTGCTCATAATTTACTAGCATAGTTTAAATAGTTTAATAGAACTTATTTTGCATGATTAGCATGTTTGATCATTAAATTCTAGTAGAAACATGATTTGCATGGTTAAAATAAATTTGGGTTATTAATTTATGAACTTATCATTAAGTTGTTGTTGCATTAGGAGGATGTTAATTAAAGTAATAAAATTACAAATTTTTATAATTAATTTTAAAAATATATAAAAATTAGATAGTGCTATTTGAGAAGAGAAAAATGGAAAAAGAAGGAAATAAAAAAAATAAAGAGATAAAAATAAATAAATTAGTATAAAATTAATAAAAACAAAAAGAAGGAAATACATTAAATATTAAAAAAAATAAAGAATATAAAATCAAAAAGAAAAATATTTTTAAAAAAGGACTATGCCCCTTATCATTTGATATAGAATATCAAAGAAGAGATAGAGGAGATTTTTTTGGAGGAGGTGAAAAAAATTAAAAAGGGTGTAACACAGAGAGAACACACAGAGGAGTGGAATTAGAAGAGATTAGAAAGGAAGTGAAACCAAAGGATAGAAATATCATTAACATGAATTTCTAGGTAGCCAATGCATTCAATTTTAGTATAAGTTCATGTGAAAATTTTGGGTTGAAAACTATCCATAAAACATCTGTATGTAATCTATATATACTAAAAATAATCAAAGGCCAAACTATAGATATGCAAACTTATAAGACATTAGCAAAAATAATGGAAAATGGGTAGCTATGTTGCACCTTTGTTAGGAATGAGAAAGATGAGAGTATATCCAATTACTTTAGCTAACAATGATATATATTTTATCTATTAGTGTCATTTATTTATATTATAAATTGAAAATATAATAACCTATGTATTTATATATGATGGATCTAACTAGATGCTTCTTTTTTATTATTTCTATTATGGCAAACATGGCAAACTCCTATTTGTGTTAGTTGACCAGGGTAGCTAATCATTTATTGAAATATTATTTTAACTCATCCATGGGATCAATTCTAGGTAGAGTGAATAAGGAATTTAAATGTCTTTATTTGTCATAGTTCTATTTATAGACCAAATCATTGCTTGATTTAGAATAATACAATTAGTACCTTACACACACACACACACACACACACACACACACACACACACCAAATCATTGGTTATAGACTAAATCATTATTTGGGCATGTATATATTTATATTGGTCTAATTTTTCAAACTTAGAGTTGTATAAATACATTCAGTTCCTTACTCAATTAAGTCATTGTAACCTAGTATAACAAGTCACTGTACATGTAGATATCATCTATTTAATTTTAAAAATCATCTACTCAGGTTAGTACAATGAGATGGTTGGTACCTAAGGTGTGGCATGAACCAATTTAGTGAGGCATTCAAATATGCAAAAGCTAATTTACATATAAACTAATATTAAAAATAGAAAAAAAAAAAGTAGCATGCTCATTTATAACTATTTAGATGTTAGGTATGTAGAATATTTAAAGGTGATCATATAGTCTAAAATAATATGTCAAATTTAATTATCAAATCACTTTATTTGGTTTGAGAAACTAATTTTACAAACTGAAACACTTTATTAAGTTTGGGGAATGGATTTAAAAAAAAATTGACTTATAGCTATATCAAATCAAAATGAGTCAATTGATTAATTAGGAAGTTGTTTTGTTTATCATATTGCACCAAGACTAGTTAAAATGAGTCATATGTATATAATAAGAATTATTTGGTTAGATGTCTTAAATGGATAATTGGTAGAAGTAGTATTTTTAATAATATTAAAACAAGGAAATTGTATTAAATTTGTAAATAGTATGTTAGATGTGTATCCTTGTGAATAATTTTGGACATGAGTATATATTAAAATATGAATGAGGTAGTTATAACCAAATAATGATTTGACAAGGAAATTATTTAATTCTAAACTTGAGCTAGATGGTTGTTCATTAATATTCCACTAATGAAATTGAAATTTGTTTTATTTTATAATAAAGGGTTGTCAGAAACCTTATATGGAATATAAAATACTGTACTTATAGCTTGCCAAAATCCTAAAAATAGAATTTAATAAGGCATGTGGAGTATAAATAACTCAATGTAGTCTTTCATTATCTTGTGATAGCTTATGATATGCTTGAGATCACTTATTATATATAGCCTATAAACAAAACCATAGTGTGGACATAACATCTATTAAGCTACATATTTATGAATTATTAAAGTTATGCTTAAAAAGAACATAAGAATACTTATGCCTATTAGCTTATACTTGAATGAAAGGGTATGTTCCTCTAACTATAGTTCCATGGGTGATTATAAACTATAGAATTATGTATAATAGAGACTTATGTATTGCATACATAGAACCTCTGAGAATATAACAAATGCTAAAATAGAGTATTTTATATTTCATGTGAATTGATACTTTCTTTGTTATATCTATTTTATTGAATAGAAGCTTGTGTTTCCATGTATTTATTACTACTTTATTTGGCTGGTTATGATACTTAGTAGTTATGATTAAAATATTAGACTATGATAATATGGCTTGTCATAGAGTGTAGTATGTTTGAAAACTAATTGTGGTAATTATAATTTATAATTAAATGTGTATTTTACGTAGGTGGTATGAAATTTAGTCATTATTTATAGTATGGGATAGATAATAATGTGAGACTCATTCATACGTTTGATGGAATAAATGTTTGTTTTTTTATTACTCCTATGGTTAACATGTTATTTGATATGATTTCTAGTAAGATGTAAATTATATGAATATTTTGGTTATATTATGTTAACCAATCTCACATTACTGATACTGAGTAAGGAGTGAGATAGATTTCACTATATTAATAGCATCACAATGCCAAATAAAGGCAATATGATCAAATGGTGTGTATAAATTTTGACTGATCTATAGATAACTATTATTTATTATTATTAAAAAAATTGTCCAAAGTATGTTTAGTGAAACATTATCATTTCATGAATATCATTTACATGTTTGTGAAATATCTTGTAATAGAATGATTTTTATATGATATGTCATATATTTAGATTTAGAAATCATAAATTACACAGGTACTAGCTTGTATCTTTGGATTCTTGCACCATCACTATCTACTTATTCATGAAGGGAGGGTCATTATAGATGGGATTAGTGTGGGGGATCATTGGTCTATGGTTGGCATGTAGAATCACTTGGATGATGCTTTCCCTCCTTAAAATAATAATTACTTAGAAATGACACTTGACATTTCCACAGATACTAGAGTTTGGGAACTATGCTCTAGGGATCCATGTATCTTATAAATATATTTCTATTGTATTATATCCATAAATCTCTCAACTTCTTGGATCAAGAGTCCCATCGAATGTGCCAAAAACTATTCACTTGGATTTTCACCCTTTGAGGAGATGAAAAATATCTCCTTGTCCAAATGGCACAATATAAACACCTCTAGGCTTGTGAGTAGCCTAAGAATGAGGTGAATATCTAGATAGGGCTACCTCCCTTGATATACCACTTTGGATTGTAATTACACCTAAAATTTAGGGGGTGAAAAGGGAGAAAGATAACTAAAAGAAAACTAATCTAAAGGAGGTGATACTCTAAAATATATGATGACTTCCAACCAACATCATGTTTCACAAGAAATCAAGAGATAAACTGAACATACACTTCTCCAATCTTCATCTTCTCACATCAATGTTATATTGTGAGGTTATGGATGAATGTGAAAAGTTAGGAAGACTAGATAAGAGGCCTATAAGGTCAATAATAAATAGAATAACTAACTCAATCCCTAACATTTCATATAACACTTCACATTCCCTATAATAAAAAGCTTTTTAACTACAAATTAGATTCAAAAATGAGTCAATATGCTAAGGAATCCATAGTCTTCACTAAGCAAGATCTAAAATTTAAGTAAAACACACTAATAATAGTCATTAAGAGGTAAAAATTAGTATTATTATTAATCAAATGGTATGAATTTGAATAGGGCTTCACCATACTCAGGTGGAGCATGAGTTACAATGGCCAAAATGGCTAGTTCTTATAGAACTTGAGAGAGAGTGAGGAGAATAGAGAAGTCCAAGGGTCACAAAGACACTTAGAAAGCTAAGAAAATCAGTTACTCATGAATGAGAAGATGATATAGGATGAAACATTTAAGGTTAGGGATCCCAAGTGTCCATCCAAGCCATCAAACTCTTACAAAGTGGCATAAAACTTCTCATTCTGGCTCAAAAAAAATTTCTTCATGATTGGCCCTATTTGAATGCCTAAAAACTAAATAATAATAGTTATAATGATTGAAATTAAGGGTAAAAACATCATAAATTCCTCTCCATGAATTTAAAACTAAGTAATAATAGTTATAATGATTGAATAAAAACATCATAAATTCCTCTCCATGAATTTTTTATAGGCTTGGTCATTTGAAATCTCCTATAAAGGAACTATCATAATCTACAATCCAAAAAACTCCTCTTTCATGCACCCTACACACTTGTCCTAAAAATTGGCATCATTTGTTCATGAAAATACATGGGATGTAATTTATGACAATTTTAAAGACTCTTCATGGCCTTATAATCATCAGTCACACATTAAAATCAACCCACTTGAAGTTTTCCACCCTTCTCACTAGTTTGTCCAATATGCTAGTTTTGACTAGCTGAGATGAAATTTGTTTTTTTAATAATTAAAAGTTTTTATAATCCATAAAATTAACATTTATATTTATAAAAATTCTAAATCTTCCTCTTAAATTTTTTATCCTTTGATTCCTTGTAGAACCTAAAAAACATAAAAAATGGTCAAAAATACCCTATTATGCACCCTATCCATACAAATATGTATACTAAAAAAATGTGGAAGGGATCCTGAGTGAGTCCTATTCAATTTAAAATAACTTTCATGAGAAAAATATTCTATTGTAATTCATCTCTAGCTTCATTTATCTAAACTAGTCTTAACTGAGGGTTTGTAAGGGTTTTAGGCCTATTTTGACTCTTAAGCTTTGTTCATAAAATTCTAACATCCAAATTGAAAAAAATATCCAAAAACATGTCCTTTAAGACCCATAATAATCTCCAAAAACTCTTTTGTCTTCCATGTAAGGCCTCATGAGAGATATGAGCATCTAAAACTAGGCTATCGAGCTTATTTTTTTGTTTCTTGTAGGTTTGAGATTGTCTTGAGCCCAAAAATGGATTATTCATGATTTTACATACATAAAATAGCTTAAAAATAGCCTATATTACCTAAAAAACATGTCTCAATTGTTTTTAATTCTCATCTTATGATAGAAGTGAAAATGGTTCTCCATTTGGACTTAGGCCTATCCATGCCCAAATGGCTTGCCTGCAACATTTGGTGATCTAGACCTTCCTATTGGTTTTATTTGTATTTCACAAAATTAAAAACATATTTTATTCTTATATGTACATACCCAAATCATTTATAATTCTATTCCAAGGTTTCAAGTGAGAGTGACCTTCCATTTGGCCTCTAGGCATACCCTTGCTTCATGAGCATGTCTGCAACCTTAAGAGGTTTGGACCTCTATATTAATTTTTATATCTCTATGATTAATTAATATGATTTTAATATGTGTATTCCAACTCATAAAATCTTACTATAAGGTATAATGATCTCTTTACCTCACCCTAACACCCTTCTTCCCCAAATTGACAGTGTATGCATGAGAAGAAGTACCCCCTGTCTGAGATAAAATAGGGGTAATTCCCCTATTCTCTCAATAAAAATGAGAATTATAGAGTCTTATTTATATTTTTAGTAACTTTAATACCAAAAATAAACCCTTTTTCATGTTATTTTTTCTCACAACTCTCTAAAACCTAAAACATACTGCTAGTCAAAAGACTTCGTGCAGGGTTTACACCTTATGAGTTGTGTATGCCTAATTTGATATTCTTATATACTTAGTTTATCATATTAAAGATTATATTTGTTATTATTTTATAATTATGTATAAATATATCATCCATTCATATTACTATACCCTTACGTATCCTTCATATACCATACATTCTCAAGACTGATGCACCTTTCCTGACTATGTTGCTTTCCTAACAATACCCCTACCTATAGGTGACTTTTCCTCTTAAATGGGAACCTAATCCTATTTTTTTAATACTATATTAGAAAAATTTATGTCAAAAAACATGTTTTCACTCCTTAACTCACCTTTAAAGTTCCAAAACACCACTTTGATGCAACATGACAGCCCATTATCTTGTGTTTTGTTGTAGGTGCATATTTTCCTTATGAAGGGGCACCTGTGGGTGCCAAAAAACTCAAATATTGTAATAAAATTTCTCTTATGGTTACCTATAATTCATAAATATTATTTTTATAACATAAAATACATTTAATCATGAATTCATGGCTTATAATTTTGACATTGGGTGAAGAGTCCATTTTATATAATTTTTATACCTCTACTTTCAAGTGAAGAGACCCCTATAGATGTTGATGAGGGACAAAAAAATATATATCAACTAAATAATAATGAAATATATGTTCTTTTATTATGTCTTTCACTCACCAAATCCATTCAACATGAAGTAATGATCCACTTGAAGCTTTGGATTAAACTTGAAAAAGGCAG
Organism: Torreya grandis; assembly: GCA_037957365.1. Classification (NCBI taxonomy): domain Eukaryota; kingdom Viridiplantae; phylum Streptophyta; class Pinopsida; order Cupressales; family Taxaceae; genus Torreya; species Torreya grandis. Next base: position 2,231,323 of record JARHVA010002968.1, on the reverse strand, counting down.
TATGGTTGTAGGTGTATATTTTCATGACCTGTGTATGGACTATAAGTGCCTATGAGGGTCTAAACATAGCTTATGAGATTTTTTTAGTGATAATTAGGTCATAAATACCTAATAAAATCCACTTTTAACCATTCAAGTTTGAATATGTGGTCTAGCTTACAACTTGAAAACAAAGGTTGCTCAAACTCACAATTTTGTAGATGATATTGTAGGATTTTGGTGTTTTATAGGCAATTTTAGGATCCTAAATGACCATCTTATACTAACCCTCTTCCCATAAAAATTTTCAAGGATATTTTTATATATATTATATTCAAAACTAGACCATTGGGATGCCTCAAAATTTCATGTAGCCATGTCATATATTACTCTCAAAACACTCTAGGATATCTATTTTGCAATTTTAAAGACAAAAGGTATGAAACAGTCATATTGTTCTTGGAAGTGATTATCAACTTATCATTCCAAAAAAGTATACCATGATGTTACAACCATTCCATAACCTCAATAAGGTTCAAACCTTTCAAATACTCTCTGTTCCAAGACCCGCATATCATTGTTGATGGCACTTGTAGGTGTGTATTCTCCAACACAGGTAGTAAGCTTAGGAAGTTGTCATGGAGTGAGCATTCTATATTATAATTTTATTTAAAGGGTATAAGTCCTCGCTTAAAATATTCAAATTAAATTTTCATATTTAAAAAGGATTGAATCCAATACCAAGGCTCTGATGACATCATCATGAAGGTTGTAGGTGTATGGTGGGCTGCATATGGGTAGTGAGGATAAATCTATCACTATATTGGAGGATTTTTCTTTCTTAATCAACTAATATATCCTCAATGTATGTTTAATTTTATTATAATTATGTTCAAAATTAAAACAAGATGTTATACTTCCATTTCAATGTTAAAACTCTCCATGAAAGCACTTGAAAGTGTACTTTTCTATCACATGATTGTATGGCACTAAAAAATTGCATTTTCATGGATATCGATTTATAGATATAACTTTAGATGAAATGAGATAAAAAATAAAATTGGAAAAATGATATTTGACTTATTAAAACCCCCTGAAACCATTGTCAAAGCATGAAAAACTAGGAAATGGTGGAAACATATTTGTCATCCCATATGAGACCAATTTACAAACTTGAAGTGATTGGCTCATCAAAACTTTGTGAAACGTGAAAAAAATAATGGGAATCATTTGAAGAGGAGGTAAACATATTTTTTAATCAAACTAAGCAACTTGTTTTTACATAATTTCTCAAACCAAGGCAAAACCTATAGGGTACATATATTAGCAAGTAGATGTGAAAGGTCAATTTCTTAGGAATGGTTCATAAATCTTAGACCACCATTATTCTAAAAAATATATCAAATTGAAGCTATCTAAGTTTATAGTACACCCCCAAGATTATTTTCTTGAAAACTCTTATTAAAAACCCCTAAAACCATTGTCAAAGCATGAAAAACTAGGAAATGGTGAAAACCTATTTGTCATCCCATATGAGACCAATTTACAAACTTGAAGTGATTAGCTCATCAAAACTTCATGAAACTTGAAAAAAAGAATGGGAATAATTTGAGGAGGTAAAAATATTTTTTAATCAAACTAAGAAACTTTTTTTACATAATTTCTCAAACCAAGGCAAAACCTATTAGGTACATAGATTGACAAGCAGATTTGAAAGGTCAACTTCTTAGGAATGTTTCATAAAATTTAGACCACCATTACTCTAAAAATATATATAAAATTAAAGATATATAAGTGTATAATAGACCCCAAATATTATTTTTATTGAAATCTCTTATTATAACCATACCAAGTACAAAACTATAGGTCACTTATGCTTGCCAAGAAGACTAAAAAGGGAGTAAAATAGTTTTGGATAAAAAATGGAACTTATAGAGAAAAAAACATGTAAATGAGCTTCAGTAAGTTGAAGAGATATACCATGATCCTTTCCCATGTGGCACACTTCCCAAAGATCCGTACAAGTTCTAAATTTCTTCTTTTTCTCAAGAAAACTACCCTTTTTCTAAGGAACCTACCACTTTTCAGTTGGTTTAAGTTATTTAAGACCACTTAAGACACATGGTATGTGAAATAATATTTTTACACCTTCACACTTCCCAATAAATCCATATAAGTCATTAAATGCACATTTTTGACCTCTAAATGACCCAAAATGACTAAAGGAATTAAAATAATTAAATACCAAGGCTAGTAAAACATTAAATGACATCAATTAGCATATAAAACACCTTATTACATCTATATTATACCCATATAACACTTGAAATTCAAATTTTTACCTAAGGGTGCCCTAATTTCACCTAAAAGTCAAATTTAGTCAACAAATTAGTGACTCATAGGGGTAGTATGCCTGTTATACTAATTAGACCAATAGCCTTATATTCCATTAGGCTTAGAGAGTCATATAAATTCTAAAACACAATAAGAGTACCTTTTACCATATAATTTGATCAAGATAAGACTATTTGATTACCTCAAACACACAAAACAAAGGACACACACAAAGAAAAAACAAATGCACATGTGTTTCATTAGCACTAATGGAACGCACACTAAAATAAACAAAATAACTCAAACACTAACTAACCTAAGATGATAAATCCCTCCTAGATCAAAGGGAAAGTTTGAAACTCTTCTTATTTCATGGCATGAAGTATTGAGTGAGGCATATAGCTTTTTATCCATTGGCATTGATTCCTCCAAATTTTTCATGATGTTTTCAAACTTTATTGGCATGATTTTAATTGAAAAATAGGTAGATTCAAACATTTTAGATATATAAATAAACTCTTCTTTCATCCAAATATCCTCAACCTTCTCATGTGGATCTTTAATTGCAACCTCATTCTTGTTTTCCATAGGGCTCTCAATAAGATTGGGTTTCTTATTAGCTACAAGTTATTCCATCTCATCAAGGATATATGCATAATATATCTAATCTTGATCATTATCCTCCATGGAATATTCTTTCTTCACCTTGTCATGTACTTGGCCCTCAAATTGGCAAAGCTCTTCAAGCTCTTGAAAGAACTTCATTTGTAGCAACCAATCATCTTTGTCCTCTTCATCCTCTAGAACCACTACCTCTTAAATCTTATCTTCTTAATGTATGATGTCATCAAGCTAGTGTTCTTCAATCTCCAATGCATTTGATGGTGATTCAAGATAAGGCTAAGGTATTAGATCATCTTCAATAATAGCATCTTGTACATTGGTCTCAAGAGAGATTTCTAGGGTTGTAACCTCTTTGGAAATGACTTGAAATTATTCTCCATCCATAGTATTACATTCATCTTCATACTGGAGGTGATCATCTACAAATTTTTGATTGTATGTAGAGTCTCCTTCAAGGGATGCAAGATGCTCCATTTTTTTCTCCTTTAATGTGATGCCAAGACTAGGCATCTTGAAAACATGTGACCTAGCCCAATGAGGATACCAAGGAGGTATATTTTCTTCAATCAAGAGTTCTCTTTATTTATCAACCAAATAATAATATTTTGGTTCCCATACCATAGGTCCATCAGGGCAAAGCATGATGGGGTGAGGACATGATGAACTAGTTGGTGTAGGTGGCACATAGAATTCAAAATCAGATTGAGAGTGAAATGTAGGAGGCTCTTGAAGAAGGAGAGGTCGACCTTCGGATAAAACCACTTTATTTTATTCCTTATAATTTTCAAACACTTCACTCACATCTGATTTAGCTTGAGGAATCTCTTTAGGAAGGGTGGATGGGGTGTGTTTAGGCATAGGATCTTCTTTTAGGTCTAAACATTCCATCACACCTTGACTCAACAATCTCATCTTTGACTCTAACTCTTCAATTTTCTTGGCTAGGTTCTATTGTAAAATTCTTTCTTGAAGTTCATAGGAATCATCATGAGCATAAGGAATACATGAGGGCTAACATGGAGAACAAGAGGTTTCTTGAGGAAGTGTGGGAGGGACTTGTATAGGATCAAGTTTTTCTTCAAATACACACTCTTTACCTATGCTTTTATCCTCCTTATTTCCCCATGATTCCACTATCTTATTATATTTTAGGATGTTTTGATTATGGGTTCTTGATATGGTGATGCAACTTGATGAGTGGATTCATTATTTAATAAACTTGGAAACTCTTTAGGCTTGGAATTTCCACTTTGTCTCCAACTTGGAATGGCATATTTAGAGGCCTCTTCTTGAAGTGGGGATGTAATGAGAGAGGTAAATGAAGATTTATATTCCACTTATTTTTCTACTAAGATGGAATGTTTTATTTTCTTATTTTCCAACTCAATTTGTCTATCAAGGTTTGTCGCAAACACAAGGCTAGTCTTTTCAACTCTCTCTTCCACTTGATTTGTAAAAGGATGACTTTGGAAATTTTTATTGGGCTCATGAGTAGAGATAAAATATGGTTGATATCAAACTTGGGGAAGTGGATATGAAGTTTTATAGACTTGGTAAGGCTTCCTCTAGTGAATGCTTAGCTTATCCTCCATGGATAGAATTAAACCACTCAAATCTAGCATCTCATTTTTAATCCTTTACCAATTGGCTCTCTCAATACGTGCCCACTCTATTTTGATGAAATAAAAGACATCTCTCACCTTGTGAATTAAATTTATAGGAACCTATTTACCACATCCCCTTAGAGTATCAAGATCCAACATTTACTTCTCATATCCCAAGAGTGTCTTCTTAAAGGTGGAAATGGATTAAGTTGATAAGTGTTTAGGTTGACTAGGAGAAGAAAGATATTGAGGAGGCTAGATATAATAATGATAGAACTCATGATGGGGTTGAAATTATCATTACAATACTATTAGAATCAAACCAAGGATGATTAATAACTTTCTCTTGTTCAGAGGGAATGGTACAAGCTTTAAATGTTTTACCAACTTGTGTAAGATAAATATCAACACCAAAATTAGACATGAAACTTCATTGAAATCAAGAACACAAAGGAAAATTTTACCAATAATCTTCAAAAGGAAACCTAGGCTGCTTGACTGGCTGATGTATCTTTTGAGTCATCATTGATGCTTTGATAGATGTCTCCAAAGGCTAATTATTGAGAAACAACACCAAAAATCTCTCAATTTCTTGGATCAAGAGTCCCATTGGGAATGAAAAAAAATGTTGTCACTTAGATTTTCACCCTTTGATGAGATTTAAAATCTCTCCTTATCCAATTTGCATAATCAAAACACCTCTAGGCTTGTGGGTAACCTAAGGATGAAGTGAATCTTTAGATAGGGATAGCTCCCTTGATGTACCACTTTGGATTGAAACTACACCTAAATTTGTGGGGTGAAAAGGGAGAGAGATAACTGAAATAAAACTAACCTAAGGGAGGTGACACACCAAAATATATGATGACTTCTAACCAACAGCTTGTTACACAATAAATCAAAAGACAAACTGAACATACACTTCTCTAATCTTCTTCACACATCACTGTTACATTGTGAGGTTATGGATGAATGTGAAAAGTTAGGAAGACTATACAAGAGGATTATGAGGGAAATGATGAATATACTAACTCACTCAATCCCTGACATTTCTTATAACACTTCACATTCCTTGCAATAAAAATCTTTCCAACTGCAAATAGGATGCAAGAATGAGTCAACATGCTAAGGAATCCATAGTCTTCACTAAGTAAGATCCAACATTCAAGTAAAACACACTAAAAAAAATCATTAAGAGGTAAAAATAAATAGTATTATTAATCAAATGATATTAATTTAATTATGGATTTTCCATACTCAGGTGGAGCATGAGTTACAATGGCCAAAATGGCTAGTTCTTATAGAACTTAAGAGAGAGAAGAGAAGAGAGAAGCCAAAAGGTCACAAGGAAACTTGTAAATACAAATAATCATTTAATAATGTATGATAAGAGGATATGGGATGAACCATGCAATTTTAGGAAGTTCAAGTGTCCATCCAAGTCATAAAACTCTTTCAAAGTGGCATAAAACTCATCATTCTTGCTCAAAAAACTACCTTCATGATTAACCCTATTTGAACACCTCATAAACAACTAAGAAAATTTAAAATGATTATTATGAAGGTTAAGGACATTATACATGCCTCTCCATGAATTTTTTGTAGGCTTGGTCATCTAGAATCACCTGGAAAGGAAATATCATCATCTACAATCTAGAAAACTCCTCTTTCATGCACCCTACACACTTGTCCTCAAAATTGGCACCATTTTTTCATTAAAATACATGGGAGGGAATTTATGACAATTTTAAATACCCCCCATGTCCTTATAGTCACTATTCACACCTTAAAATTATACCACTTGAAGTTTTCCACCCTTCTCATTAGCTTGTCTAATATGCCAATTTTGACTAGCTGAGATGAAGCTATTTATTTACACACTTATAATTTTTAATAAGGAATTAAATAAACATGGGGAGTTATCACAAGTCTAAATATTCCTCTTAAAGTTTGTTTCATCCTTTGATTCCTTCTAGAACCTACAAAACACAAAAAATGGTAAAAAATACCCTATTCTACATCCTATCCATACAAATTTGTATAACAAAAAAGTGTGTGAAGGATCCTTAATTATTCCTATACAATTTAAAATAAATTTCATGAGAAAAATATTCCATTATAATTTATATCTAGCTTCATTTCTCCAAACTGGTCTTGACTGGGGGTTTTGAAGGATTTTAGGCCTATTTTGACTCTTAAGCTTTGGTCATAAATATATGACATCTAAATTGTAAAAAAAATCCAAAAACATGTCCTTAAATACTCCTAATAACCTCCCCTAACTAATTTTGCTTCCATGCAAGGCCTCATGAAAGATATGCGCATCTAAAACTAGGATATTGAGCTTATTTTCTTTTTTCTTATAGGTCTAAGATTATCTTGAGCCCAAAAATAGATTATTCATGATGTTAGCTACATAAAATAGCTAAAAAATATCTTATATTTCCTAAAAAATATTTCTCAATGGTTTTTAATGTTCATCTTATGACACAAGTGAAAATGGTTCTCTATTTGGACTTAGGCCTATCCATGCCCAAATGGTTTGCATGCAAAATTTGGTGCTTTAGACCTTCCTATTGGTTTTATTTATCTTTAACCAAATTAAAAAACTCTATTATTATTCCATGTACATACCGAAAAGATTTATAATTCTCTACCAATTTTGTAAGTGAGAGTGATCTTCCATTTGGCCTCTAGGCATACCCTTACTTCATGACCCTGTCTATAACCTTAAGAGGTTTGGACCTCTTTGTTCACTTTCATCTCTCTATGATTGATTATAATTATTTTAATATGGGTATTCCATCTAATCATATATTCTTATAAGGTACAATCATATCTTTACCTCACCCTAACATCCTTCTTCCCCAAATTGATAGTGTATGCATGAGGAGAAGTACCCCTTATTTGAGACAAAATAGGGGGTACTTTCCTTATTATCTTAATAAAAATGAGAATTTAAGAGTATTATTTATATTTTTATTAAATATCATACCAAAATTCAACTCTTTGTCATGTTATTTTTCCTCACAACTCTCTAAAATCCAAAACATACTACTAGTCAAAAGATTGCATGCAGGGTTTACACCTTATGAGATGTGTATGCCTGATTTGATATCATTAGCTACCTAGTTTCTCATATTAAAGAGTTTTTTTTTTCTTATTTTATCATTATGGATACATATATCATCCATTAATCACACTATACCCTTACTTTTCCTTCATACACCTTACATTCCCAGGACTAATGCACCTTTCATGACTATGTTGCTTTCCTAACAATACCCCTACCTGTAGGTGACTTTTCCTCTTAAATGGTCACATGATAATGTTTTTTTAAGACCATATTAGAATAATTTAGGTTTAAAAATGTGTTTTCATACCTTTATGCACCTTAAATTTTCAAAAACACCACGTAGATGCAACCTGCCGGCCCATTATCTTTTATTCTGCTATAGGTGCATATTTTCCTTATGAAGGGGTACCTGTGGGTGCCAAGAAACTCAAATATTGTATATAAAATTTATATGATGGTTATCTCTATTCAATACATTTTTTTTCCACCATCAAATCCATTTAATCATGAAGGCATGGCTTGGAATTATGACATTGGGTGAAGAGTCCATTTTATGGGCCAAAACCTATAGGTGGATACTTTCAAGTGAAGAGACCCCTATAGATGCTAATGATAGAAAAAAATTATATATAAACCAAATAATTATTACATATATGTTCTTTTATATTTTATTTCACTCACAAACTCCATTCAACATGAAGGAATGATCTACATACAACTTTGGATTAAACTTGAAAAAGGCAGTATGACTGTAGGTGTATATTTTCATGGCCTATGTATGGATTGTAAGTGCCTATGAGGGTCTAAACATATCTTATGAGATTTTTTTAGTGATAATTAGGCCATAATACATGATAGAAAAACTCTTATAACCATTCAAGTGTGAATATGTGTTCTATCTTACAACTTTCAAACAAAGGTTGCTCAAACTCACAATTCTATAGATGATATTACAGGGTTTTAGTGTTTTATAGCAAATTTTAAGACCCTAAATGACCATCTTCCACTAACCCTCTACCCCTCTAGATTTTCAAGGATCTTTTTATATGTATTAAATTTAAAACTAGACCATTTTATGCCTCAAAATTCCATTTATCCATGTCATATATTACTCTCAAAACACTCTAGGATATCTATTTGCAATTTTTGAGACAAAAGGCCTAAAACAGTCACATTGTTCTTGGAAGTGATTATCAACTTGTCTATCAACTTATCATTCCAAAAAATTCTTTCATTATTTTATATTTTTAACATGAACTCAATAAGTTTCAATCCTTTCAAATACTCTCTGTTCCAATACCCTCATATCTTTGTTGGTGGCACCTCTAGGTGTGTATTCTCAAACACAAGCAATAAGCTTAGGAAGTTGTCAAGGAATGAGCATTCTACATTATCATTTTATTTCAAGGGTCCAAGGCCTCCCTTAACACCTTAAAATCAAATTTTCATATTTCAAAAGGATTGAATCCAATACCAAGGCTCTGATGACATCATCATGAAGGATGTAAGTGCATGGTGGGCTGCATATGGGTAGTGAGGATGAATTTATCAATGTATTAAAGGAGTTTTCTTTATCAATAAATTTATCTCTCCTAAATGTATGTTTAATTGTATTATAATTATTTTCAAACTTAAAACCATCTATGATACTTCCCTTTCAATGTTAAAACTCTCCATGAAAGCACCTGAAAGTGTACTTTTCTGTCACATGACTGTATGGCACTTAAAAACTACATTTTCATGGAGATTAATTTAGATATATAACTTGATATGAAATGAGATAAAAAATAACATTTTAAACATGATATTGGACTTATCACAACCCACTAGAGCCATTATCAAAGCATGAAAAACTAGGAAATGGTAGAAACCTATCTGTCATCCCATATGAGACCAATTTGCAAACCTAAAGTGATTGGCTCTTCAAAATTTCATGAAACTTGAGACCAAGAATGGAAATAATTTTAATAGGATTTAAACATATTATATCATCAAAATCAAAAATTGGTTTATATGTAATTGCTCAAACAAAGGTAAAATATATAGGATACATAGATTAGCAAGTAGATTTGAAAGGTCAACTTCTTAGAAATGGTTCATAAAGCTCATACCACTATTTCTCTACAACAAAACATAAAATTGAATATAAATAATTTTATAATACACCCCCAAGATCATTTTTCTTGAAACCTTTTATGCTGACCATACTGAGTACAAACCTACAGGTCACTCCTACTTGCCAAGAAAATTGAAAAAGGAGTATAATGGTTTTGGGCCAAAAATGACACTTCCAAAAAAAAATTGTGGAAACAAGCTTGGGGATGCTAAACAAACATAACATTATCCTTTCCCACATGGCACACTTCCCAAAGAGTTGTACAAGTGCCAAATTTCTTCTTTTCCTCAAGAAAATTACCCTTCTTCTGAAGAACCTACCACTTTTCAAATGATTTCAATTAATTAAGACCTATTAGGACACATGGGATGTGACATCATCTTTTTACACCTTCACACTTCCCAATAAATCTATACAAGTCATTAAATGCACCTTTTTTGACCTCCAAATGACCCAAAATGACTAAAAAGACTAAAATAACTAAAGACCAAGGCTAGTACAAACAGTAAATGACATCAAGTAACCTATAAAAAACCTTGTGACATATATATTATACACATATAACACTTCAAAGTCAATTTTATACCTAGGGGTGCCCCAATTTGACCTAAAAGTTAAATTTGGTCAACAGTTGTAATTACTTAATTTTTGTACATTAACAACAGAGGTTGTAGGCACGTATCAACCATGGTTGGTTTATTGTAACTACTTTTTATATTTGTATTATTATGTGTTTGTTATGATGGATAGTTATCAAAGATGTATTATCTTGTATATTTCATTTATAGTTATCTCATTTTGAGTATTTTATATGATCATTGGTTAAGATTATCATGGTGTAATCTAGTATATGTATTTAAATTTTTTAAAATAACATTTTTATAGGTAGATCCCAGTGGGTATGTTACATTAATCATCTCTTCCCCATCTATAAAATTCTATTGGACACTAAAAATGTATTCACTATCTTCTTTCTATTGTGAATGTAATCCTAGTCACGAAGTCCTTTTACTTTGCAATCATTATACAAACCAATTATCCTCCATCCTTTCCATGTAATTTGATAGTTTATTCTATTTTTTGATTAATAATAATACTTCATAATAAGATTCTTCTTATACTATTCTCATGAGAGGAATGACTAATAATAGTTAACTAAAACATTTTCAAGTGTTTCATTCACATCTTTTTTACCATTGGTGATGAAAAACATTCATTAAATCATTGAAAGTTGAATTCAAAAAAAGAACCAAATGTTCAATGAATTTTATCATGTAAATGGTATACATCATTAACACTTTTTTCATTATTTATGAGCTTGTACCAAATATTATCTCATGCAAAGATTCTTAAAGCTGAATACACAAAGAGTACACAAGATAATAATTAAATACTAAATATATTATTATATTTCACACATTATATACTCTATTACATATTTCATCTGATACATACAATTATATAGTAAAAAACTTATATATTTACATAGATCATATCTCCTCTAATATCTCTTTATATCTCTAAAAAACCTCACTAACCATAATAAAGCTATATGTGTTATATTGTTATTTCATAACAATATAACTCTAAATAATAAATTATTCATAATATATTGTTTGTTACAACAATATATATATGAATAAATAATAATAACTATATTACCTTATTAACCATATGGTAATTTATAAACAATAATCTAATATCATTTATCACACAGTAAGTATTTAACAATGTAAATGCTAATTTATCATATGGTAAATCATGTGAACACTAATTTTCTTAAAATTTACCCCTTAGTGTTTACATGGTAGAAAAAAATTCACACTTATTCTATATCTTTCTTACCTTTGTTCATTCATGATCTTGGCACACACATGTGATGCGTCAATTTTTTGCATACAACCATGCATCATCAGGCTTGCATGAAACACCAAACAATTTGTATCTTCATAGATCATGGATAAATACAATGATTATCTAGGTATGAATAGGAACTCATGATTCTATGAAATATCCACACCTATATACTTATAACCAACTTTTAAAAACAACCTTATAAATGGTTTTATAGGATCACCAATAACCCTTCACAAATGGTTTTGTAGGTTCATTAATAACCTTACACAGATAGTTTTAAAAGTTCACCAATAACCTTACATAAATAGTTTTACAAAGGTTTACCAAAAACCCTAGGTATGAATAGGAACACATCTTAATGTTCAACATATATAAGTATCATGATGTTTCTTGTATTTTGTACTTTCATCTTTCCACTATATATTTATATTAGGGGGCTGCATTAGAATAGTCACATATACAAGTGATCAAGAACATACCATAATTGTTATTATTTTTCACACTACTCAAAAAATAAATGCATTACATCACATAATTGAAAAATAAATTCCACAAAATCATATGGACCCCATCATTGGTGACTAATGAGAAGCATAAAAATCTCCTTCATTGCCTCTAACCTCCTTTGTATCATTGCTTACTCAGTCAATTTAAAATAGAAGGTCAATAGTTTACACATCTAGTTTATTTGTATAACTTCCCTCCTACAATATGAAACAACTTGGATGTTGGTTTCCACCAAAAATGCATCCATTACAACTGCACAATTTGACACTAATAAAATTTTTGACTTTGATGAGATAATACACACATACAATGACAAATTTTGATAATGAATCATTATTATTTTATTGACCAAATGAATAATAATCAAAATCTAATTAAAGATTGGATTTGAAAAAATAAATGATACTTTTGATTTTTTGTACACACACACACACACACACACACACACACACACACACACACACACACATATACATAAATACATACATGTGTGTGTGTGTGTGTGTGTGTGTGTGTGTGTGTGTGTGTGTGTGTGTGTGTGTGTCTGTGTGTAAAATAAACCTTTGATTTATAAAACCATATGTTTATAAAACCTAGACTAAAGGATTTAAACATTACAAAACAATTTAACATTGAGAGACTAAAACTAAAGAATCAAAACAAATGAAATCAAGACACGTACTTTATTTTTTAACTCCACGTGCCATGAGGATACCAATTAATTTTCATAATGTACTTGGATTGAAGACAACATACAATGGGTGACATAGATCAACAAAGATACTTTGACATACGTGAATCTTGACATGATTGAGGTATCTTCAATTTACATGGTGAACATAGATGTCATTGACCACATATTTATATGTAAAAATGGCATGTAATTACTTTAAATGAATATTGTCTAGTTTGTGCATACAAACTTGATAGTATATATATGATTGAGGTATATTAAATTTACATGGTGAGCATAGATGTCATTGACCACATATTTATATGTAAAAATGGCATGTAATTACTTTAAATGAATATTGTCTGGTTTGTGCATACAAACTTGATAGGTTTGCATATTTGGGACAAATTTAAGTGGAACAATATCAATGATATTAACATTGTTCACATACAAGTTTTGGAGAATAATGTTCTATTTTTGAGTGATGATAATGGATCTACCAGTAATAATATTTTCTAGCTGAAGAATGTATGACACTACTTTCGTATGTCATTGTTGAGCTCTAAATTAGATAGCACAATCACTGAGTGGTAATGAAGAACTATGTACAATAGCTAAACATCTAATCTAAGTAGGAATACTAAAACATATGTCATTGATGTGTTATAGTTTTTTAATGATATATTATTGTTGCATGATTAGCTAAGGCATACAAACAACTTTGTATCAATCAAAAATAGGTCTTGTGTTTTTGTGTTGGTTTGTTTCATATTTTGGTTATGAAAGTGTAAGGATAAAATTAATAGGTTCTACAAAATATCAAAAATAGTCATCAATAATATCTCTAAACATGAATTTAATTGCATATTTGGATTTCTCTTAAAAAATATACAAGTTCAAAAAATTATTATCTTGATTTGAGTCCCATGCAAAAGTTATAAGTATTTAAGCTAGTTTCAGAATTACACAATCTATCTCTAGAGTCTATCAATCCTAAATCTGAGTCCATCAATATAGCTCTCGATTCTTGTTGATGTCTTTCTCCCCTTGTATTCAAAAGATCTAACTTCTTCTTGTCATAGAGTCTACTAGAGGTTTAGTTGTCATCAGGATCATAGGTATCATGTTTATGTGGTGTTCTTATGTCAAATAAGTTTTATAGTAGTCACTCTTTCACCTTTTTTTAACTTATGCCAAGATTTAATCTTGTGTTGATTATGTCTAAGGGTCTACAACAAGTCTTAGTGTGATCTTTATGATCCAAAATCACTCATAATAGGATGATTTGTAATGGTGTAGACTCATGACTAGCCATGTGTCCATTTAAGCATGCCAAGAACCTATAGAATATGGAAAAATTAGAGGGATTAAAGATAGAATTATTAGAGGATGGTAACTTGGTTTGAATCCTTTAGCATAGTTTAAGGTTTTTTAGCAAATATTAAGGTAAATACTTCCATTATTATTAACATTTGATATTAAGCATGTATTACCTTCATGGGATGTTCAAACCATGTGAATAATGATAATGTGGCCCATAGGACATCATTAAATCATCACCAAGGGTAAAATATGTCTAAAAGGGTCTCATATCCATCATAATATCATTATAAGGTGGTTTTATATGTTAAAATGTCATTTTTAAAAGTCAAACACCCTTCATTCACCAAAAGGGCCCCACACACACATAAAAAATGACTTTTCAGCTTCCCTCCATTTTTAGTCTCTAATTCAAAAATATATTTGAACTATCATTTCCATTTTTTGGACTCCAACTATTTATCAAGATCTCAAACCTAAAAAAAGGTAGAGAAATGATGTTTTTAAGGTGTTTTCAAGACTTTTATAGACTTGTATAGTTGGGTTAGAGTCAGAGGAAGTCAAACATACTATAAGGGATACCCTATAGGAATCAAAGAGAAGAATACATGCTCATAGATCCAAGAGAAAGATAGAAATGGTAGTATGATATCCATCGAGATCTTAGCAAGCTCACAAGGGCCAATTTGAGTTGCATGGTATGGAATGTACATGGAAACTTAGATCCCAAGCTCTTGGCCAGTGGTAGGGAACCTAGTAGACTTGAAATTAGTGGTATTATTTTGTAGATCAAATCCCTAAACTTTTTGAACAATCATTAATCCCCTAGGTGGTCTTAATCCCTTTGCAAACCCCATAATCTTAGTTATAAGAATTTTTTTGAGAATTTCAAGCTTGTTGTGATAGCTTGAGCATGGGTAAATATCTCCAAAGATCTGATGGGTGTCCTAAACTCCTTTAAACATGTTCTCATGGCACTTTTAGGGATAGATAAACACCAAATATTCATGGTTGGCAAGTTGCATGTTCATGTGCTAAAATTTTTGTGTTTCATGAGGAAACAAAGCATAAAGATGATCAATCAAAGGTTTCTATGTTTCCCCCATGTTCCTTGCATCCTTCATATGGTCATGATTTAGTCATATTAGGTCTCCTTCAAGTTTTTTCAACACCCACCATGTGAAAGAAGGAGAAAAGTTATAAGCATATCTTAGTTTATTCTCATGGAAACCAATCTCTAGGTTGAAATTTTATGGGTAATGCTTACTTCAAGTTATAAGGGTTATTTAAGAATGTGGAGGAGTTCCTCCTTCAAGGGAAATAAACTTCCATAGGGCCCTCAATACCAACACTCCCAAGCTAGTTCCAAATGCATTCATAGACTATTTAGCATAGTTTAAGGTTTCCTTTCATTGTTTAAGGTTTTTAAGGATTCCTTTGTTTTATTTTCTCCATCAAGATGCTTGATTCACCTAGTCAAATACAATGCCTTGTTAGATACCTAGGTATATAATTCTTAGGTCTTAATAGGTAGTCTTAGGTATAAAGGAATAGTCCTTATGAGGTCTCACAAAAACATTTGTTTTACAGTGACTATATCAAGCCATTTTAACCTCATAGTGAGTCTTGTCTCCCAAACTCAGAACTTCAAAAGTATTATATAATAAACCTACAAGCCTAGAACTTCCTATAAAAGCCTGTGTATGAAGGTGAGACCAAAAATTTTTAGAATTCCATGAAATTTCAATGAAACTTTTTAGGATAGTGAGAGAGGAATTCTAATCAATCTTGGCTACTATTAAAATTTTAGTGAAATAGTTGAAAATGCTAGGTTCAATCTCAAATTTCAATAATTCTCCCAAATAATCACCTACAGATAGGCTTAGACATATGTAAGAAAATAATATATGCTTTTGAAACATGACTATATTGAGGGAGTTGAAGAGGTTCAAATCAAGTCAACTAGATTATCAATATGGTATATTCTCTCATTTAGTGACTTGTAGAAGGATCTTAAGACTCTAATTATAGTCAAATACCTCCAAACATCACCTATAAGATGGTAGTCAAGTTCTTTCCAAACTTGAAAATGATATGCCACATACACATTAAGGTTGAATTTAAGTCAAATAAATAGGCTATAGAGGTTATTCAAAGTCCAAGGAAACATGAAAAAATGACTACATGAACTAACCAAATAGGACTTATTGGCCATTTTTGGCCCACATACCAAAAATTTTCCCAAGTATGAGAAGGTAGACATTCAAGCAAAAGTGGTAAGTTTAGACAACCTCAGGTTCTCCAAAGTAGAAGTCTTCAAGTTTTCAAAGTCATAAGACTTCAAGTTTATGAGGGCACAGTGCAAATTAAGTTTCCAGTAGTGCTTGACTTCTAAATGTTTTATAAGTATAAGTAATTTGGATTTACAAACCTGAATTACTCATGGACAATGTATTTTAGGTTCTCCAAGGAGTAATATTTGATGACTTCATAAGTTTTGAGTAGTCAAAAGCTCAAAATAAGTAAAATGGCTTGAAAAACCTGAATTGGTCTCGAAAGTAGTGCTTCTCAGGTTCTTCAAGGGATAAGTCTTCTCCAAAAATTGAAGGTCCTTTTCACTTTGCCAAAGGGTCTTTTAAAAAACTTGAAGGTACACTTCAAAAATATGAAGGGCATTTTCAAAATGTCGAAGGCCCTTTTTTAGGCAAAAGGGATCTTTTCATCATTTTCAAAAGACTAGTCAACTTTTCTGAAGGTCACTTTCCTAAATTTGAGGGGATTTTCCTTCTCCAAGTGGATAGTTACAAGTTTCCCAAAGGGTATGTTACCCTTTGGAAGGACCACTTCAAAATTCTTGAAGGGTGTCTTTCCCTTCAAAAGGATCATTTGCAAAAGTCCAAAATGATGACAAGGAGCTTGAAGGGTCTCTCACCCTTTGAGAAAGTCCATTTTGAAAATTCTAAAGGGTAATTTCCAAAAGAAGAGAGAAAGAATGAACCTTCAGACAAAAAGTCTGAAGGAATTCCTTTATAAAAATTATCCCAAGGAATTCCTTCAGGATATTTGCCCAAGATGAATAAGAGCCTACAAAATAAAGAAGACTTCTAGATGCAGAAGCTCGAAGACTTCAAGATGGACAAGTCCAAATTAAGTAAGCTTAGAGAACCTAAATTACTCTACATAGAGTAAATTAGGTTTCTCCAAATACTTTACTTAAAAATCTTTATAAGTAAAGGAGCTAGGAAAGTATGAAGTTGGAGAGATCAAAAAACCCAAATTACTCTGCATAGAGTAAATCAAGATTCTTCAAGTTATTGACTTAAGCTTGGTCTAACAATGTGAGAATCATGATGTAATGAATGAAAGGATACCATGTGGCCTAAGTTAGAGTAAAAAGTGTAAAGGACAAATGGCATAAGGATAACCAATGAGCATGGGAGAGTCCAAGTAGTTGGTAGATGGAAATTTTTGAAGGCTCTTGTCCTTCAATATGGTTTGCTCTCAATAAGCAACCATCCAAACATAGAAACAACATGGGTCAGTTTGAACTCCTAGGCATGGAGACCCACATCCTTCTTCAGATAGGACACATAAAATTCAAAGATACCATGCCATTTAAATGCAAAGATAAATGCATTCATGTCAGGAAGACATGTGTAACTACCCACAATGTGACTTCTCTCAACTCCACCAAAAGTGACTTGAATGCGAGAGTGGCCTAAGAAGGTGGTTTAATGATCCTGAGTGGTGTATTTTTTAGTGGTACAAGGGAGGATGATGATAGGGATTCTAGTCATTAGCAATTTCTTCCCTCTTTCTATCTTCTCTTCCCCCTTTTTGTTATAAGTAGAGGCCTTGGAGCCAATAAATTATCCCTAGATTGGTGATAGAATTATTCTATAAAAATTGATTTTTAAAAGACTCTTTTGAATCAATACAAGGAAGACTTTTTTGTTTCTAGTTAAAGACAAGTGTTCACATTTATTTTGGCTTGCAAAATGTATGATCGTTGTTCATCACCTATGATTTTTCCAAGAACCTTACTTTTGATCCTTTCAATTTTGTGTAGGATTATGCAAAGTGTCATTATGTCGAGCTCCCTTTGAATTTTTACCATATTATAGTGTCTCCAGTAGACCTATTCTTGTTATCGTTCAAAATACAAAGCTCTCCTATGACCTCCATGCAAAATCTATATGCCTATGGCCTTGAGATAGAACTAGAATAGCTTATGTCCTATTTAGTTTCATTAGCAGTTGAATTTTTTCCATATTTAGTGGATCATTCTCTTTGGTACATCACCTCCCTTAGCTTAGATTTCTTTCCAAGTTATCCTCCTATCCCTTTTCCTTAGCCATAGTAGATTTTAGTGTCTGAATCAAGAGCTAAAGTGAAACACCTGAGGAACTAGCCTCATTAAAAATCTTAGAGGTTCAACCTCACCATAGGATACCCACATCCTAAGGTTGTCCCCATGCTTTTAGCTAGAAGTGAGAGAGCTTGAATAACTCTCTCACAGGGGTGCAATTCCAAGCTATAACAGTTTTGACACACCTAGTGGGACTCACTACCATTTTCACTTCCATTTTTTATGGAAGATTGGTCAAGTTTGATGTTATTTTGATCAATTTGTAGTAGTGATAGATTTCATCTTCCAGCATTTGGTGACTCCAAAGAACACCCAGCTATCTAGTGGTAGAGTAGTAGCTATCTTTCATGCCAAAGGTGACTTCAAGATTGACTTCTATAGATATTTATTTTGAGTTTGTTGAATTACCTTCAAACTCAGTAAGAAGGTTAAGGTTTTCCCATACTCACCCTTATGTAAGAAGCTACTTTCCTAAACCAGTCATAAGGCATACCTACGTGAGGAGATCCTTGTTAGCCCCTCTTGCTACCATGATTCCCTAAAGTGATTTTATGGGTTTTATTGGCCAAAGTCCTTTGAAATTCCCATAGTATGATGTTATGCTAGTAAAAACCCTCAAAAGTGTCCCATATTACATAGGAGACCAAGTTATAACTCCTAAAGAACACATAACAAACATAACCAATGTTTGTAACATCCATAATGTCATAATAGAAAACATATCTATTAGGATATTAATTGTATCCTTCAAGGGAAAGGCATTAGATTGGTATATGGGTCTATCTTCTAACTCTATCCAATCATGGTACCAGTTAGGAACAACCTTGTGTAAGAGGTTTGTAAATAAGAATGATCACCTGTCACTTGCAGAGTAGTTGACCACAATCAAGAGAGCTCCCCATGAAATTATGCAAGACTTCAACATGAGATTCTAGAAGGTATGGGATAGAATTCTAGAAGTTTTTAGACCATCCCAAAACTTTGATTTCTTGTATTATCTAAAGGCTCTAAACAACAATATAGCTTTAATGATCCAATCCATGGGAGGGGACATACTTCTAGGTGCATACAAGGTGGCCATTAAAGCAAAAAGTTACCTAGTTCAGGTGGGAAAGCCTACTCCCAGACCCCTAATACCTCTTTTCCCTAAGATCAGACCACCTCCTATAGTCATTCCTCCACTTGATGTTATACTTTCAACTCTAATGATTATTTTTGTGCCTCCACCAAAGCAAGGGGGGGCCTTCACTAGTGGATCCAATGACTCCCAGGAGTAAACGATTTACTTGGAACTAAAAATCATGATCCAATCTTTGGGGAATGATGTGGTCAATTTCAAGAGGTAGCAAGCTTATAACAAGCCATATCAAGCTCCATACCAACCTCAACAGCAGCCATATCAAGCAAATAGGCCTCCCTACAAAGGAAATTTCCAAGGATAAGGGTAGCCTAATTATGCTAGACAACATAATTATAACCCAATGCTATAGGCCCATCTAATTCTTTAGTTTTCATTTAGAAAAATATGGCTGAGGAGGCTAAAGGGACAATACCTTGAAATCATTCTTTTAGGAAATCCATTGTCCCAATATTTAATGACTAATGGAAATAGATTGTTGCTTATGGATACGACCAAGCTCTTATGGCCCAAGGTATGAAGGTTTCCATGATGACAAAGTAGGAGTATCCTCCATAAGAACAAGGCTTAGATCAAGTGTTAAACCAACTAGAAGCCTTAATGGTTATCAGTGAGCAAGAGGAGTGTTATGCATCCAATCAGTAGACCATCCCTAGTTTGTCTCATGTCTCAGTCTCAACAAACACAAGATTCAAGAGAAGTAATATGGGTGACAACCAAGAATTTTTCAAAGAACCTCTTGTCACTACTCCTTCATTGATAAAGCTAGTAGTATTTTCTCCCAAAACCTAGGCAAAGGCTGGTGGTACACCAATCAACATTATTGAACAAATGAAGAAATCTAGCATGAGTGTTCCAATCTAGGACATGCTTTCCATGCCTAACCAAGTGGACATCCTTTAGAAAGGTTTGTCCAAGATGAGTGTTATGACATCTGTAGGCAGATAATTAGGCAAGGAAGTTGAAGTCTTCACTAATACAACTAATATTAATTTGGGAGAAAGGTCAAGTAGTGTTACCAAGCCCCCTCCATTCTACATTTTATTAATCATCGACAATTCCTTGGTGCATAATTTTTTGGTAGATAGTGGGGCTAGCACCTCAATCATGCTAAAGTATATAGCTGAACAACTGTATCTTAAATATGAGCCACATACCAAGGGAGTCCTATAGCTTGATGGTTCTTCCACAAAGCCATTAGGTGTCATCAATAATTTGAGCTTAACCCTACATGCTTATCCTAGCATTTCTATGATGCAAGATGTGTTGATCCTTGATGTTACTCCTCACTTTGTTTTGTGTCTCTTTAGGGAGTTCATAGCCAAGATTGGGGGTTACCTTGTAATAGATTGGTCTTACATGGAATTGAGAACAAGGTATGGGACTAAGGTCTCAATCAAGGCTGAACCCATAGAACAATTCCACATTAAACCCCATCAATTAGATAACATAAACCTCAATTGTACTATCTTTGATGAGGATGAGTTTACAATTGTCCAAGAGCTAAACACTCATCCTGAAGAGGTTCCAAACTTGTTCTTGGATGAGATATAGAGAGATGACTACTTTTTTAACCCTTTGGAAGGTGTTGAGGAAAGAGACATGGGTGTCTATCTATTGCATGAAGAGAATCAACCCATGCCTTCCCTCATTGGACCTAAATAAGACCCCAATGGTTTATGAAAATTATTCTTTGATGGTTCAAGGAGCAAAAATGGTGTAGGTGTTGGGGTAATTTTGGTTTCCCCTTTAGGTAACAAGCTTTTATTTTTCTAAAAGTTTTATTTTAGTTTCTCTTAAAATATATCAAAATATGAAGGCTTGATCCATGGCCTTCAATGGGCCAATAAAAGAGGAATCAAACTGCTACAAGTTTATGGGGATAATGAGCTCATAGTAAACCAAGTTAGAGGCCTAAACATTACAAATAATTCCTTGATGAGGTCCTATAAAAATAAAGTGTGGGACCTAATTAAATATTTTGAGACCTTTAACATAATCTATCTTAAGAAATTAGAACTAGCATGCTGACAGGTTAGTAGTTGTGAGAGCTTAGTTTGACATTCCAAGTGAGCTAAAAGAAGCTAAGGTTCAGCCACATGTCAAGGTGGTGGTGAGGCCATCAGTGCCAGATATTGAATCTCACTAGCAGGTTTTTGAAAGTGATAAGAAAATTACTTGTTTCTTATAGTAGGAAGCTGATTTTTCCTCTTCCAATCAAACTAAATTATAACATCAATATGAGGATCAGACTATTCAGCTAAAGTTGAACAATCTTCCTAAGGGGTTGGTTACACTTGAGGGAATTTTTCATGAAGGAGACCATGTGAGGAAAGAGAAGGTAGTAATGTCTACTAACAAATAAAATTATGAGATATTCCTCATCTTCAAGGATAAGCTTCTCAATCTTGGGAAGGTAAGCAGCAAGACTGAGAGGCACGCTTTCATAGCACTTTGCCAAGAATATGGAGACATTTTTGCTTGGGAGTACTGTGACCTAAAAGGTTTTGATCCAAAGTTAGCTCAAATACTATAGATTTGGAGGGTAATACCAAGCATGTAAGGTAAAATCAAAGGTTGGTAAACCCCAAAATAGAAGAGCTGATGAGGAAAGAGTTAACCAAATTGATCAAATTCAAGATCATCTTTCCCATCAAATACTCATCATGGGTAGCCAACTTGGTTCCCATAAGGAAGAAGAATGGGGAGATTAGGTTATTTGTGGACCTTAGATATTTTAACAAAGTCTCCTTGAAGGATCACCACCCTATACCATCCATGGAGAAACTTTTCCAAGTAGTTGTAGGATCAAAATGCTTCTCTTTATTGGATGGATTTTTAGGTTATAACCAAGTCTGGGTGAAAGATGAAGATTAGTACAAGACTACATTCACCATAAAATGGGGCATGCATGAGTACTAAAATATGCCCTTTGGTCTATCAAATGCTATCACAACTTTCTAAATATTCATGGACATGGCTTTCTAAGGGTTACTAAATCAAATGATGTTGGTATACTTGGATGACATCATAGTTTTTCCCAAGAATGCCAGTGAACACATGAACCACCTGAGACTAATTTTTTAGAGATGCAGGGAGTATGAGATTTCTTTAAATCCCAAGAAGTACATGTTTTTCATGCATGAAGGTAATATGCTAGGCCACATCATCTCAAAGGAAGGGTTATCCATTGATCCTGATAGAATAAGTGCCATCTTGGCCTTATCCTTACCCAAGCATAAGAAGGGAATTCAAAGTTTCCTTGGAAAGATAAAATTTGTGAGAATATTTATCCCCAATTTTACAAGTTTCGTCAAGCCCATCACTATTATGCTGAAGAATAACCAAGTGTTCACTTGGTCAAATAAAGGTAAGTTAACATTTGAGGTTATCAAGCAAGCCATTGCTCAAGCACCCACACTTATGAATCCTGATAGCTCAAGGGATTTCATTTTGTATGCTTTTGCTAATATTGATAGCATATCAGCTATGTTGATGCAAAAGAATGGTGAAGGACTTTAGCATCCATTAGCATTATTTAGTCAAGGGTTTGAAGGGTATGAGGTGAGGTATACCTTTATAGAAAATCAA
Organism: Torreya grandis; assembly: GCA_037957365.1. Lineage (NCBI taxonomy): Eukaryota > Viridiplantae > Streptophyta > Pinopsida > Cupressales > Taxaceae > Torreya > Torreya grandis. The sequence continues at coordinate 2,208,135 of JARHVA010002968.1, read as the reverse complement.
GTCCTTGCAGTAGTAAGAAGCCTCAAAAAGTTTAGGCCAATGCTCTCCAACAGCAAAATCTACCTTATGGTGTCTCATCTTGGAGTGAGGTATTTCCTTCTCAATAAAGACTTGAGTAAAAAGAGACCTGATTAGATTACTAAGGTCATGGAGTATGATATGGAGATTAAGGTCACTAAGATATTAAGAGGTAAAGGCTTGTGTGAGCATATGTTCAATGACCTTCATGAAGACAAAGAGGTCATCTTGGTAACACAAGATAACTCACAAATACATGCACCTCCATCTCACATTAGCTAGCTCTATGATATGATGCATTTTCTACTAATAGGTGAGTGCCCTCAAGGTATGGATAAAATAAAAAGAATGTATTTCAAACTTTGGTCTATATCTTATGCATTGGTTGATAGGATTTTCTTTAAAAGGGACCTCAATGGAATTCTCTTAAGGTGCATAAATGATGATCAAGTGACCAAGCTTCTAGAGCATTTCCATGACGGACCTACAGGAGCTCATTTTACACCTAAGACTATAGCAACAAAGATAATGAGGGATGGCTATTACTAGCCCAACCTCTTCAAGGATGATTATGCATAGGTGAGGAAGTGTCATAAATGTGATCTCTTTATGGGTAAGTAAAGGTTAGCATCTTTTCCTCTCAACCTGATTCAAGTAGAGCACCCTTTCATACAATGGGGTTTGGATTTCATTAGAGTGATCAACCCCCCATCAAGTTTTGAGCATAAGTGGGTGCTTACCACAACTGATTACTTCACCAGGTGGGTGGAAGCCATTGCATTGAAGGAAGACAATAAAAATTTAGTCTTATATTTTTATGAAAGTATTGTGACCAGGTTTGGTGTTCCATCCACTATCATATCTAATCATGCACTAACATTCCTCAGTCTAAAAATGAGTGAATGGGCTTTCAAGATGGGCATCTACCTCATCCCCTCTTCCAACTATTATCCTTATGGAAATGGATTGGTTGAGTCCACAAAAAATAATTTGCTTAGAATCATTAAGAGGACTATGAAGGGAAACCAAAGAGTGTGGCACACCAAACTAAAGACAGCCTTATGGGCTGACAGGGTAACTCCTAAAGCTAATGTTATAAATTCTCCATATATTATAGTATATGGAAGAGAGGTCAAGCTACCTATTTCTCTTGATTTTCCTGTATTAGAACTATTCGATCAACTAGAGTTACAAGAAGATGAACCCATGAATGTGAGATTGGTAGAACTTGAGGAGATAAGAGACCTTGTAATGAAGATGCTAGAGTCACATCAAGCTCAAGTCAAGAAATATTTTGACAAGAGAGCCATGGCAAAGGACTTCAAGGAGAGAGACTTGGTCCTCAAATGGGATTCAAAAAATGCCAAATCAGGCAACCATATCATGTTTGATATCTTTTGGAGTGGCCCTTATTTGATTCATGGATGTAAACAACATAATGCTTTCTAACTGGCCTAGCTGGATGGAAAGGTATTACCCATCCCAATCAATGAGATTCATCTAAATCCATGTTATTAGAATATTTTATATCCATTATATGTTATTGTACATTTTGTATAGCTTTCCATTCCATAAGTGCCTTGGGCATAATTTGTTTGATTTTATTTGTTCTTGTTACTTCAATGGAAATTTCTAGATAGATCAGCTTTGTACAAAAGTAGTGACTCCATGCCCAATGGATCGAATGAAGCAAATGAGTTAGGTTATCAAGCATAGCAAGCATGATTCCCTATGATTCACCAAAAATGTTAGCCATTTTTGGCTAACATACCAAAAAATTTCCCAAGTATGAGAAGGTGGACATTCAAGCAAAAGTGGTAAGTTTAGACAACCTCGAGTTCTCCAAAGTAGAAGTCTTTGAGATTTTGAAGTCATAAGACTTTGTGTTTCTGAGGGCATAGTGCAAATTAGGTGTCCAGTAGTTCTTGACTTCTAAATGTTTTATAAGTATAAATAATTTTGATTTACGAACCCAAATTACCCATGGATAGTGTATTTTAGGTTCTCCAAGGAGCACTACTTGATTACTTCATAAGTTGTGAGTAGATAGAAGCTTGAAATAAGTAAAAGGGCTTGACAAACCCGATTTGGTCTCAAAAAGTAGTGTTTCTCAGGTTCTTCAGGAACAAGTCTTCTCCAAAAACTGAAAGTCCTTTTCACTTTGTTGAAGGGTCTTTCAAAAAACCCAAATGTACACTTCAAAAATTTTAAGGGCCTTTTTTAGGCAAAAGGGATCTTTTCAACATTTTTGAAAGACTAGTCAACTTTTCCAAAGGTCAATTTCATAAATTTGAAGGGCTTTTTCTTCTCCTAGTGGATAGTTACAAGTTTCCCGAAGGGTATGTTACCCTTTGGAAGGACCACTTCAAAATTCTTGAAGGGTATCTTTCCCTTTGGGAGGATCATTTGCAAAAGTCCAAAATGATGACAAGGAGCTTGAAGGGTCTCTCACCCTTTGGGAAACTCCATTTTGAAAATTTTTAAGGGTAATTTATAAAGGAAGAGAGAAAGAAGGAAGCTTTGAACAAAAAATCTAAAGGAATTCCTTTGGACAAATTATCCAAAGGAATTCCTTTGGGAGATTTTCCTGAGACAAATAGGAGCCTATAGAATAAAGAAGACTTCTAGATGCAGAAGCCTGAAAACTTCAAGATGGGCAAGTCCAAAGTAAGTAATATTAGAGAACTTGAATTACTATACATAGATTAAATCAAGTTTATCCAAGTACATTACTTAAAAATCTTTATAAGTAAAGGAGCTAGGAAAGTCTGAAGTTGGAGAAATCAAAGAACCCAAATTAATCTACATAGAGTAAATCGGGATTCTTCAAGTACTTGACTTAATCTTGGTCTATCAAAATGAGAATTATGATGAAATGAATGAAATCTTGCCACATGGTGTAAGCTAGAGTAGAAAGGGTCAATTGGTAAAGGAAAAGTGGCACAAGGATGACCAATGATCATGGGAGAGTCTAAACGGCTGGTAGATAGAAATTTATGAAGGCTCTTGTCCTTCAATATGGTTTTCTCTTGACAAATAGCCATCCAAACACAAAAATAACATGGGTTAGTCTGAAATCTTAGGCATGGTGACCCACATCATTCTTTAGATAGGACACATAAAAGTGAAATATGCCATGCCATTTAAATGCAAAGATAAATGTAGTCATGCCAAAAAGAGACATCTAGCTGCCTGCAACGTAACTTCTCTCAGATCCACCAAAAGAGACTTGAATGTAGGAGTGTCTTGAGAAGGTGGTTTAATTATATTGAGTGTCATATTTTTTAGTGGCACAAGGGAGGATGATGACAGTGATCCTAGTAATCAATGACTTCTTCCCTCTTCCCATCTTCTCTTCCCCCTTTTTTTGTTATAAATAGAGGCCTTAGAACCAAGAATTTATCCCCAGATTGGTGATAAAATTAATCTATATAAATCACTTTGTAAAAGACTCTTTTGAATAAATAAAAGGAAGACTTTTCTATTTCTAGTTAAAGACAAATGTGCAAATTTGGTTTGGCTTACAAAATGTATGATCATTGTTCATCACCTATGATTTTTTTAAGCACCTTATTTTTTATCCTTTTGGTTTTATGTAGAATTGTGTGAAGTGTCATTGTGTCAAGATCCCTTTGAAGTTTTACTAGCTTATAATTTCTCCCATATACCTATTCTTGTTGTCCTTCAAAATACAAATCTCTCCTTTGACCTCCATGCAAAAGCTCTACACCTGTGGCCTTGAGATAGAAACAAATTAGCTTGTGTCCTATTTGGTTTCATTAGTTGTTGACTCTTCCATATTCATTGGATCATTATATTTATTAAATCAACTCCCTTATCTTATATTTCTTTCCAATTTATCCTCCTGTCCCTTTTCATTAGCCATAGTAGATTTTAGTGTGGGAATCAAGAGCTAAAGTGAAACACCTAATGAACTAGTCTTATTAAAAATCCTAAAGGTTTAACCTCACCATAGGATAGGCACATCCTATGATTTTCCCCATGATTATATCTGGAAGTGAGAGATCTTGAATAACTCTCTCATAGGGTTTCAATTCCAATCTATAATAGGACTCTTTAACCTTGCATACACAGTGGGTCTACTGCACATAAGTTACCTAGTCAAAATTGAAAGGCCTAATTAGTTTAGATGATGAGATATGTGGAAGAAGAAAACCATGTGAAAATTATCCTATAATTATTATATTATATCTATATGTCCTTCAAGATCTTTAATTTAAGGTTAAGGTTTAGAAAGAGCTACTCAGGCCAAACTAAGCACTCACAAACACCTAGGTTTGTGTGTGTATGACTATAAAAGATTATTTGTTGAAGGAAGGAGACTAATAAAAATAAGGTGTTTAAAAATCCTAAGTAAAAATACATAAATTTTCCAACTCCCTTATAAATTATAAAAATAGGAAACATAAATTACTCAGGTCATTGGCAACAGTTGGTTTGAGAACCTAGTATAGGCCAATGATGGTCATAGCCATCCTAAAGAGGATAAATGCCATACATAGAGGTCTAGTAAACTATTATAATATATAAAAGGTTTAATTTTAATTTAAAATATGATATAAGTATTTAGGGTCATCATAAACACCTACATGTGGTCTTATACCTTGAAGACTAGTCTAGGCTTATAAGGCCTAAAACCTTGCATAAACCCTTAGACCTCCAAATCCACTCTTGTGATAAGACATGTTATTTAGGTATATGTGTAGATATATTAGGTTGAATATAGATGTTATAGGTATTAAAATGGGTTTCAAAGAAAATGGAAGATAAAAATAGTGCCTTTCTAGCCTAAAATCCTTCCTTGAGCTTTCTCATCATAGTGTGCCAATTCAAGTTGAAAACTAAGGTGCTCATATCTTTCAAGAAGAAATGCATGGGGAATGGTTTTATTGAGTAAAATTGAGAAACCATATTCACTTTAAATCCATTATGGAGAGAGATGGATTTAGGTTTAATCTCTATAAACAATCCTTAATACTATAGGCATGCCCAAACTACATAATGGAAACATGAGGGATACCAACCTTTTCTTAGATCTCACCAGAAAAGATGCATGGGAATAATATTTATTAGGGATATTTGAGGGGGTATATGCACTCAATATTTATTGGCTTAAGTTTGCAATCAAGGTCCTATACTTTATGAACCATCATTAAGATGGTACGCCACTCCAAACCCTCCAAACGCCTCATAAAGAACTCGATGGCAAAGAAGTTATTATTGCTAATTATAATGTCCATGAAACATAATGAAAACATTAAGAGGAAACCTATAGGTACTATGTTCTCCCTATGCACCAAGAATTTGGCAAATATACAAGGAAATGGTTTATAATGTCTAGTTTTGGGGCTATTTTCATAATTTCTGAGCATGTTTGAGATACTAAGTGAATTGGGAGACCTCTTGGGTCTTTGAAAATATATAATGGTATTCAAAAAACCATTCTCGAATTCCTATACTGATATAAACAAGTCTAATGAGTAGACTTGAACTCAGTTGAAGAGATAACCTTCATTTGCATTGAGAGTGGAGTGTTTCAAGCCTATTCACATGGTGAAGAGACCTTATAAAGTAGAAGCACCCTTGTATCAACATTTTAAAGACAATAAAAATCTCAACACATGATTTAAAATGTCTAAGTCTCGGGTCTCTCACTCACTAAAGGGACAAATTCATTGAATGGGTTGTGAGTGGCATGAAAGGAGGCAATTAGGTGAGTAATGATCATGTTCAAACAAGCAACTACCTTCCCAAAATAGGTGAAATACCTCTTACTACATTTCAAGGAGGAATGGATCAGTTTCAAGGAGCTAGTGTCTTCATGGAGTCAACTATGACTAGAAATAAGCCATTCACCACACTTTTAAGCCCAAAAGGCTCATTGAAGGTCACTATGCTACCATGTCAATGCATGAGGAGAGTTATGGGGATATTTTCTACCCCTCATTCATGTTTTTAATTGATCATTGAATGAGTGATGGTTATTATGATCCACTCCATTTCTATGCCACATTTTTCCTCTCTCGCTCTCTCTTATGTTCTATAAATTGGGATTTTAAAGGCCATTGTAATCATCCCTTTGATGGGTATGAGAAAGTTATTTCCATTTGTATCTTTAATCCTTGAGATAATATAAGTATTGATTCAACCTTATCCATACTATTCTTCTAGCGCATTCATGCTTGTATGATTTGCATAAGTGGTTAATCTTTTCTCCATTTGTAGGTCTTTGTCTCTCACCTAGATACTAATGGATTGTCTTATACAAGTTACATGGTGTGTGAATATGTTAATTCTTATGCTAACAGTGGATAATAATTGTTAGTGTCTTAAATTATACCTATCATTCATCGCCCTTATGTTATACACATTTGACATGACCTTTATGTGAAAAAGTGATGTGTAGGAGTCTTTTAGAGAGAGTGTGTTAGTAACTAGTCCTTGTCTTATTCATAATAGTTATTCAAGGATCAAGTAGAGGATACATAACATTAGTGCATGACCTCTTATATTATATAGTTTGATTTCATGTCTTTATTCTATCCTTTTTCATTGGCAAAATAAGTAGGTTTAGTAATTGCGCTTAGATGATGCATCAAGGGAGTTAGACCTAGAACTAGAGATTAACCTCACCCATTAGGTTATCCAAACATAGAGGTTATTCCATTTTATTATTTGGATATGTAGGTTTGAAACTCCTTTGCCTCAAGGGTGCAACCCAAACTGATAACAAGTCCATCAATCTAGCTATGTATGTGCACAAAATTAGACCTGCATATGTCCAGAATGGATTTTGGGGTTTATAAGACTAAATCAAATATTAAATAATGTTTTTGGATATGTGTTCTTATAAAAGCATTTTCAATTTTAGCAAAGTGTGTTTCTCTTAAATCATTTAAATTCATAAAGTGTGTTTAATTTTACAAGAAATAGAGTATATTTCAATTCAAGCAAGTACATTATGTATTAGAGAGTAAATGATCTACAACTCCCCCCCTTGACAATTATTAGTTATTATCCTTTATACCTTATTGCTAATTATTGTTGGACATTGTCCCTAGTTTGATATGAAATCAATTAAACTTAGTTGATTAAATGATAGGATTGATAACCCCAACATTTTTGGTACCATTCTAGGACCTTTTAGATTTTAGTAAGGTATAAATCATAAGTTGAATATTAATTAAGAAAACTTATTATAAATTAACAAAATTTATGAATAGACCAAGAAATTAAAAGGGAAGATATATACCTAATAACCCCCAACAAAACACAAGTTAAAGATGAGAGATAATCTGACAAATATATTGAATCCAAAAAATAGGCCTATGAATGGAAGAACTTTCACCTATTCTATTGTCATAAACTAAGATGAAAATGCTACAATGAACAACATATCCCCATCCACACTGCTTAATTTTAGGAGGACGTCAACACAAGATTATAACTAGTTATTATTTGAGTTAAACATATTATGTCAAGTATATGATTACAAAATAAATAATCAAAAATTGAATTTTTTTTTTTTTACATTTAAGGATTCAACTATGAGGTGGTTTATGGGTTTGTAGCCAAATTCCATTCATTTTTGGGAGGAAATGGAAAATAAATTCATATCCAAATATAATGAATATTTTAGGGTAAGAGATATAAAAGAGTAATTCTTCCTAATAAAACAAAATGAAAGTGATATTATAGAAGACTATCTAGATCGATTCCTCTTTGTCTATAAAATATGTAAATATAAGTTGAATGAATATTCAGTAATATAGTTTTATTAGAAGGATTAGATGATTATTTTCAAGAGTTATTGAACCTAATGGGAAAAGGAGATACAAATAAACTAAGTCTCAATGAAATTATTGAACTATGTAAGAACTATTAAAGAACAAATGTTAGTAGTAGAAAACTGAAAATAGGTAAGGAAACAATAATGTAGGAAAACTCATGGAGGAGTTTTCAAACCTTAAAATAAATTTTTTGGTTCAATTAAACACTACACTATATGTCTTGCAAGTAAAATTTAATACCATTACTAAACTTTTAGATATGTATTGCCTAAAATTTAGATTGAAACATGGCCTCCAAGACTGCCCTCTAGTTAGGATAGATATGGGTGGTATTTATGATGTAAATGACCATGACAAAAAAATTGTATCCTCATTCTTTTTATTAAGAATCAATTGAAACATATTATCCAAAAAATGGAATATCTCAATTACATATAAATATAATGTAATAATTTCATTTTATAATCTAAATCTAAATCACTTTGTTCCTAGAGATTCCTCTAATCCATGATGATGGCATGTGCTAGACAAACATGTCCACAAATATGAGGACCACCAACTTGGCCTCCATAAGATCTAACATCATAACAATCATGGGTGACATAGGAAAATCATTAACCATGGACAAATCAAAAATGGATATCTCAACAAGAATTCAATTAATAAATATAATTTTCACTTGAACTAGTGCTGATGCCTACTACCAACCAACTTGTATAAACTGAACAAGTAACTCAACCTCAGTTACTTTCACAAAAAATAAAAAACCCAAAGAATAGACAATCAACCCCTATCTATGAATCCAAATGAAAAATAACCATGGGAGTCAATGTTATAGATTGTTTTACTGTTTAATTATGTTTAGTCAAAACATTGACTCATTCTCCACTCGTCAACATAGAAATTCTTAAATAAAAATAAATTTCAATCCCTCCCAATGAGTAATCCAATGAAAAATAATACATTCAAGAATTAGAAGAGGATTTGACATATTACATTGAATATCCTAGTCCAGCTTTGGATTTCACCAATCTGGCTATGCAGATACCCAATATGGCTTCAAAAATGCTAAGTTTGGATCTGAAGATTTTTAACTTACACTTGAAACTATCAAATCATCTGTATAAGTTTATTGAAACAAATCTAAGAAAACTCGTGATTAAATTTTTGTTCACACACCTTTCAAACAAAGTGTTATTAGATTGGCACATAACATTCAAAAATATTTTCTTTATGTTTTTCTTTGTCCACTAACAAGTGTTATTTCAGAAGAAGAGTCCTTCAAAGACATAACTACCTGCCACACGTTAAAACCTCATCATGGCCCATTAAAATCTCTCATAATTAAATGTATGGAATTTAATTCAATCTATCTAGAGATAAAACAAATTACAGCTCAACCATTAAAAGTGTTGAACATAAATAGTTGGTTTTTTATGAGTAATAAAATATAATTTCAAAAAAATAGAATGAATAATTCAAGATTAAATAGCATAAAAAGATTTGAATAAACATTGTTTTGGATATGTTGAGTATGATTTTCAACTTGCTTATAAAAATAAGGCCAACATACATAAACTAATGGATGTAAAAGGAAGAAATAAAGTGTTAAGAGAACTATGGCTACCAAATCAAGAAATTTCAAGTATGTATTTTTAGTTTTCATATAAATATAAATATATTTTTATGAATATGCATTTCATACTTGGAACAATATACCTCCACCATCTCAATAATTTTCAAATAATTTCCATCAACCACTCATCCAATTGATGCAATACCAAGCCCATTCATGGTGGCCTCCACGACACTATTAATGTTATATTGGTTACGATAATTTATAAAATATCAATCATATAATAATAAAATGATAATTTTTCACCTCCTAAATTCTATCTATAATCAAGAATTGTATTAGACCACATTCACCATCAACCATAATAATAGAACAAATTTGAAGTAGTTTTTAGCATCATAATGAATATTTTATTACTCATAAAAAATTGATCATTGAGCCATATCCATTCAAAAGAAAGGTTGTTTCATTATTTATCAATTTCTATTTGTATACACGTTTAAATCAAATAACATTTGTAAACATGTGAAATTATGCAAATTGAGATATCAAATGGAAGGTTTTTAAATAGTCCATCTTCTTAGACAACTTGATAACCTTTTATTATAATATATTCAAACTAACATTTGATGTTTAAGTATAATATACAGATATTAATGATTAATTTTTTTCACTATTTTAGTTTGTTATAAATGGATTGGTTGTTGCATAGTCTTTTCATAATTTGTATTTGATTAGTAAAATCATAATTAATGGATTTGGAGTAGATTTTGAGTTAAGTGCAAGACCAATGAGATATATTTCATATATATGCATTTTGAAAATCAAAGAAACTTCAGAGTATTATCTCAAGTCATCATGGACTAGCTCAAATTGGCTCTGAAGTCCATCAATCTAGATCCATAGTCCATTAGTCTAACTTTGGATCTATCTATCTAGATCAAGAGTTACATAGACCAATTCAAAAGCTCAAAAAAGGATACTTTTAATTATATGCATTATTTTACAAATTATGAAAATATTTTTGAATAATAGTGGTATATTTTTCTTCATGTTTTTACACATAGGTTGATTTTTAGTTAAGTTGGCTCACAAAAGAAAAAAATTATGAGTAAAATCAAATGTATAGTTGATTGAGTGTTGTAGAGGAACTAAAACAAACATTTATTAATTTCTCATCATGTTATCATTTCTTGAAATGTACAAAAAAATTAAAAAATAAGAAAAAATAAAATAAAAATAAAAAATTCAACAATGAAAACCTTCGATCATTGTTGACAGTCATAATTAAAAAACTAGTTTTTTGGATGGACTTGTATTGTATAAAATAGCCTTGATAAAAAACCCAAAAATGAATAATCAAGGGAAAAAGTAAAAAAATATAAAAAAGCAAAAATTTTAAAACCATCAAATGATTGTTTTTCCCAAACAATCAATCAAATTGTAACTAATTATCTTTGCCTTTCTACTCTCTTTTAGCATGAAATAATTTTGGTCACATCAACATGGAGGAAGCAAAAGATAACTAGGAGTATAGCTAACATATTTATTTTTTTATTTTATTTCTAAATAGATTTATAATATTTTTAATTAAATATAAGTCCACTTGAAGAACTTTTTTAGTAGAGAAATTAAAAAAGAAAATAAATAAATAAAATATCTCCATGCTTGAGGGCATGCATAAGTCTAAGTGTGGGAGATAAAAGAAGGAAAGAGTTGAAAGCTAATAAATAGTATCTCTTTTCAAATAATTATATTGTTGATTCAATATGTTCTTTTCAAGCACTTAATAAATGCATTACTAAATTCAAAAGCATGGTCATTTGAGATCTTTTAGTTCATCTTATATGATTTGCAATAATAAATGATATGAAAGTTGATTCTTTTAAGATGAGATTCAATCTTCCCAACTAAAGGTATCATTCAATAAATCAAAATATCATTGTTAAAATGATCACATAAAGGGTGGATCAAAATAATGTATAAATAAATCACCACTCAAAATCTCATTATAAGTTAGAATAATGGAACAAGCCTATGGATATTCTAAAATATGAAAAATATTTCTTTTGGATAAAATAAGTGGAATATTTTCTACAAAAAACATGGTTGCAATCTTCAGTAATGGGTTGATGGTATTGTCAAAGGCTTTGAGATGTGAAGGAAAAATGGATTAGATGCCTTCCTTGGTTTTTTCAAAATAAATTTTGATGGATCATCTAGGGGAAATTAAGGGACACCTAGTACAATATGTGTGATCCAAGATTATGTGGGATCACTCATCTGAGCTACCTCAAAGAAGCTGGATGATGGAACTAACAATGAGGCCAAGGCACAAACCCTTATCTTGGGCATAGAATTACTATTGGAGTAGTTGGGGTATTTGAAAGGATGGCATATGTTATGAGGAAATTGAGAAGTATTAACATTTATGATGAGTCTGTTGCCCATCATTGGCATGTATTGATATTATAAAACCCACATGACACACGTGGCACTCTCCCACTATCTTTTTAATGAATGCATCTATGGTTAATGGTGCATGTACTACACATTCCCTCTCTCTTCCACACCCTAATTCTCATCACCCCATTTATCTCTACTTCAACTATCTTTATCTTCATGGATCCTATGCTTCAAGTGGTGCTTAGTGAACCTCTATTGCATTTAGAGACATCTAAGAGGGAAGTGGCATTTAGAGGGCATGTATCTGACTCATGGCTCAAATGAATTTTTAGCATCCAATCAAGAAATGTCTTATAGGCCATTACAGAATTAGTTGGTCAAGTGGAACTGGAGACTATTTATAGGGTAAAGGTAAACTCATTACTAGCATCAACTTTCATTGGCAATTTCTTCTTCTCAAAAGATAAGTTACAGACTATGGTGGTTATTATCAAAATTATGCACCTAATTTTTAGGGTTGGTTTAGAAGAAGTAATGGAAGCTCTTGATTGTGATGGCCAACACTCACACCCCTTATCCACTCACAATGATCTATGGTTGATTCCTTTATGGACATTTTGTGAGCTAGAAGTAAGATTATGTGTAGTGGTTGAGCATCTAGAGCATGTGCAGTCACATTTGAATCACCCTATCCTAGAGGGGTATTTTATTATTGAATTAGATTTAGATGAAATTTCTACTCCCTTGGATTTGATCGTGGTATCCCTAATCTAGAGATCATCTCCTAGGGTGGTTTTAGAAGTTAAATCCATTCTCAAGATTTTTGTGGGATCCCTTCAATAGGGTCCCACTTTAGGAGCAGAAGATGGTTTCTAAACACCTCACAAGGTGGTTGATACATAATTAAGGGCTCATTTAGATGGTAGGAATGTTTGTCCAAACTTGGGAGGGGTATATTTGAACCCCAAGGTTGGTAGGCCAAGGCTTCATCATTAGAATATGACCACCTCTAAGGCAAGAGGCAATGGGCATGCATTCAGTGGGAACGTGGCTAAGGTGGATGAGTTTTTGGAAGGACATGGAAACAAGGATGCTTATTTTATCTTGGTAGTGGTTGGTGGCCCCACCATTGATGGTGGTGGCAACACTGTTGAAACCATAGTTGTTTTCATTTGGGGTTTAGCCCCTTTTTCTCTTTCCTATTATTTTCTCTTCATGGTCACCCCTTAGGTTTTTTTTGGTTTTTTTAGTTGGTTTGGTGTCCTTTTATGGAATGTTTTTTCATCATTGCTCCTTTACAAATCTTATCTTGTGGGTTTTACCTTTTTTTTATAATATCATTTTATTTTATTTAATAAAAGGGAGAGGGACCCCCAACCCTCACATAATCTATGAAAAAAAATATGACTACAATAAATGATTGAAAAAACTAAATCTATAAGAAAAATAGTAGCATACATGAAGACATGCTTGATTTTACATGTGGGATAATGATGAGGCCATAAAATGTCTCATTATATAATCAAATGACACTATTTTATCTTGCATAAATCACATTCTAAAATTTGAATTATATGTAATTTTTAGAGCATGTGCTTGCTTTAAAATAAAATATAAGATATATATCTAGTCTATTCTTTAGATGTCATTATAGACTACATTGTTACTGTAGAGTAAAAATTTAATCTACGTTCCATTCTATTTTTCAGTTGCACATCGTGAATTTTTGTCTTCACATATTTTGGTTCGAGATGGTAGAGTTTTGAAACAGAACATGGGCTCTATTTTCCTTTCGATTCATTTTTTGTCTAAGTGTCGAAGTAAAGTGAAAGTTGACAAGTGTCATCATCCGATGCATCCTTTCTCAAGTGGAAACACTAAGTTTCATCGTCTGAGGCACCTTTCATATTTTCTATGAGTTGGTCGGAATGTGCCACATATCTCATAGCGACTAGCAGAACGTGCCAAGTGTCATCATCCACAGTTTCATATCAGCACCCACATTTCATCTCTTTTCAGTGGAAGGTTTCAAAAGCTAAGTATCGAGATCAAGCGGAAGGTGCCAAGTGGCAATAGTGGAAGGTCTCATTTTTTCTTTTCTAAAAGTGACAAAAGATGTCATGTATCCCAGCAGAAGAGAGTGGAAGCCACAACGTTTCACGATTTGAATTATCTTCATTTTGCTTCACTGATATAACAAAGACTGTGGTGGGTCCCAAGTGTTGTCTCTGAAGCAAGTGGAAGCCGCCAGGTGTTGCTGTCCATGTAAATGTGAAATGAGACCCAATTGTTTTTATGGCATAAATAGAGTAAAGTGGAGACCGCCATGTGTCATCTTTCATAGGTTTCTAAAAGGGTAGCTACAAGCAGCATAGATCACCACGTAACCCCAGATAAGTAAAGCAGAGATTGCCATGTGTCCTTTAATAAAAGCAGTGGAGATTGACACCTATCCTTGTGTCCCTTTTAAAGTTACTCGGGTAAGAAATGCTGAGGGTTTTATTTTCTTTTAAGCTGTTGAAGTTTCAAGGAAGCAGATAGTGACAAGTGTCAAAGGCGGAACATTCCTGAGCAAACATACAAAAGAGTATAAGTTATGCGAAAAGTGCCGCATGTCTTCGATAGGTGCTGCAAAACACGCCAAGTGTCATTTTTTGCTGTCTCCTAAGTAATAGAAAGATTTTCAAAGAATTGGCTAAGTGTTATCGAGTGTTTAAGAGAAGGGAGCATCCTGTAATCTATTTCAGCCAATGAACTGCCAAAAGACAAAGCATTTCAGAATCTATAAAATATCTTCTATTAGACACTATCAGTTTGGTTAGATTTTAGTTGAGCGATTAGATTGGGAATAAGCAGACAATCTAGAGTGAATCTAAGGCTATAAATAAGGGTGCAGAGATCACCAGAAAGGAGCATCATCAATTATCAGAGAGAATTTTTTAAAGAGAATTATTTTAAAGAGTCTAGACTTTCTAGAGCTGTGACTAAATAATATCATTTGCTTTTGTCTCATTTTCTTGAGTTGAAAGGTTTATATAGCTGTACGTGTTTCTACACCTCTTATATGACTGGAAAATTCAAATAAGAAGATTGAACCCTATGCCTTTGTTGATATTTTCTATGTTATTTGTAAAATTAGTCTAGGCTGTAGACTTTCTAAAACTGTGATTAGGAATGTTATTTGCTTTTGTCTCATTTTCTTGAGTTGAAAGGTTTATATAACTGTACATGTTTCTATGCCTCTTATATGACTGAAAAATTCAAATAAGAAGATTGAACCCTATGCCTTTGTTGACATTTTCTATATCACAGCAAACGTAGTCTATACTGTGAGCCTCTATTTTTATTGTTTCCATCTTTTACATTGATCATGCACTTTTTTGCTCTTAAATGTAAATGAATCCTATATATAGTCTCACTGTGCTCAGGATTAAGGTCAAATTACATTTAGGCGCATCGCCATAGATTAGATTTTATTTTTTGCATTTGTGTTTCTGATTTAAATTCCTATCCCTTTTCCCAGTATTTACTCAATTTAAAGAACCAGCTTCTCAAAAATCTAGAGGTTGTTTCAAGATGCAAGTCTCATATCTTGAAACTTTCCATTATTTTTTATTAGAATCAAGTGCAATTTTAAATCATCAACAATTTTTGGCACGCCCGATGGGACCAATCTTGAAGTTTCTTTCAAGATCGTATGAACCAAAGAGCTACAAGGAGTCATAGTTGTGGACCTGTAACTAGATCACAATCTGCTACAAATCCAGGTATTCTTTTGTCACCTTTAGTAACAAGTCTACGAAGAAGAGCCAACCATTTTGTACCAATGCCCAAAGCCAATATGGGAACCCCTATACCCCCAAGAAATTATGCAAGCTAGAATATTGGTAGTCCCTTAATTCTCCAAATACCACTAGACACTTGGGACCCTATCCTAGTGAATGCCTTTAAAAGCTCTGCCTAAATTCAGTGGGAAAGACTCTAAAACACCTGAAGAACATCTGCATGATGTATCAGATGTCTGTGCTATACATGTTGTCACACAGCAAAATGTGGCCATAAGATTATTAGTAGCTTCTTTTAAAAGGAAGGCTCTAGAATGGTATCGATCTTTGACCCCAAATACCATATCTACATGGGATCAGCTCAGAGATCTTTTCTTTGAAAGATTTGTAGAGAAGGGTGATAAGTCTTCTTTGTTACAACAGTTAATTACCATTCAAAGGGGACCACAAGAAGCCATGACTGACTTCAATTCCATATTTCAAAAAACTTGAGACAGAATCCCTGTTATAGCTAGACCATTACCAGGTATGGCCATAGTGTTTTATCTTAAGGCTTTGAATTCAGATATATCTGTTATGATTCAGTCACTTGGAGGACACACTTTGCCAGAGGCTTATGAATATGCGGTCAGAGTTAAGAATAATTTAATAGATGCTAGAAAATTACCTCCAAGGCCTCTCATGCCCATGTTCCCAGAAATTTCCTTGCCATTACCTCAAGAAATCCCTAAATATATAGCCCCACCTATGTCTATGTACACTTACCCTCAACCATCTGCTAAAGAAATTGTCCCCACTCAGTCATCTGAGCTGGATGATATCAAGAATATCCTAAGGACATTTTCTAATGAGCTGATCAATATAAAAAGATAGCAAAATACTTTCTCTAGGCCTCCATATCAAGGCTATCAAGGAAACAGATTTTCATCTCAGTCAAACCAATATCAAGGTCCTCCAAGACAAACTAACCATCAACCAATAAACTAATTGGTTGCAGTCCCCACACCCTCATAGACTGTTCCTCCCAATTCAAATAGGGAGATTATTCCAGGGCAAAATAACTATGTGGATAACACTAATTCCTGGTGTTTCCCTTGCAATAATGCTCATACACCTAGATATTGTCCTATGAGTAATTTACAACAAAAGGTGGCAGAGCAGAGAAGAATGGATGGTTAGTTTGCAAGCTTCAGTGATAATCAAGCCTATCAGTCTTCTGGTATGCAGAATTCAGTCTTAATGGCTTGAATGCAAGGGATGTCCTTGCAACAAGAAGAAGAAATGGCCCTGAAACATGCTTTGTTCTCATGGGTTGAAGATGAAGAATCAATTTTCTTGAACAAAGCATCTACCTCCAAAAAACCAATGGTGCAATCTGATTATTACACTAAATCAAAAAGAAGAATGCTGGAACACCCTAAGATTGTAAATAGTCAAGTCATGGAGAATCCTCTATTTCAAGGACAAAGAAACATGGCTGTCAAACAAGAAGTGCCTCAAACAGTGCAAAATCAAGGGACTCCTACCCAAATTTAAGAAAAAACAAGATATCCTTATTTACAAAAAAACTCAAACTCTGGGACCAATAAATGTGGTGGATCAATTGAAAAACACTCCAGCACAAGTATCAATATGGGATATATTGGTTATTCCTGAACAAACGACACTACTACAAGAAGCTCTATAAGGCCAAGTAGTGCCGAAAGGTACTGTTATCAAAGAAGGATCTGCTAGAAAAGGAAAGCTCAAAGATACAATTCATCTGCAAACAACAGCCCTAGTGAATAATATAGCAGAGGTATGTAAATCCAAACCGAATCCCTTCTATTTAACTTTAATAGCTGGCAAGAAACTGTTGCATAATGCAATGACTGATTTAGGGGTTAATACTATAGTAATGCCCAAGCAAATAGCTAATGCTTTAAAAATTATGTATGAACCACTCACTAAAGGAGTCATATAGCTAGATGGCAAAGCAGTTTAGACAATAAAGAGAATCAAACATCTCTAATTACAATTATATGCTTGTCCAAATATAATTGTAAATCAAGATGTAGTAGTGATAGATATACCTGATGTTTTTGGCTTATGTTTATCAAGAGATTTTACAGCCAAGATAGGAGGATATATGTCTCTTGATTGGTCTCACCTCATCTTAAGAACCAAATATGGTTCAAAGATGAAGATATTATCTGAGCCATTATATAAGGATCATATCACCAATGAACCAATTGCAAAGGTAGAGGCAGCGCATGCTATGATTAATAAAGAGGAAATGGATTTTGTCAAGGAGCTAGGTGAATGGACTGAATATAATCATGAAGACGAAAATGATCATTTATTAGCTATGATGCAAAGTGACCCATATGGAAATTACGACTCTATTTGTCTGGGCACTTACGTTATACTTGATGAAGATCATAGAATTCCAAATGTTTTAGAGGAAGAAAAGTCAAAAGACACCTCTTATGAATTCTAGACTCCTAGTGAGAAATCACAAGCATATACCTTGACCTCTGATGAAGAAGAAATAATTTATGATTTTCTTCTTACCTTGCAAGATGATGAGGAAGAGCATGAACATTTCATTGACCATGATTTAAATGATTTGTTTGAAATCAATGGGTCAAGTTATACCATTTTTCAAGATAGCTGTGAGCCGATTGCAGAGGAACAAGATAGCATTAAGATTCAATTACACATGCAAAATTATTGCACTCTTTCAAAAGTATCCTTTCAAAAGGTTGGTAATTTCAAAGTTATGAAAGAGGATGAAAATGTAATAGAACTAGAGTTTGAAATAGAAGGAGTTAAGTCAATAAATGATATATGTCAAAAGACTTCTGTTGGAGGCAGGTTTGACTAAGATTCACCCAAATGTAGGTCAGATACCATGGCATACAAAGAAAGAAAGTCATCAGAGCTATATCGAATTCAATCACTTGTATGGCAATATAAGCTGGCTTGTCATGAAAGAGACTTTAGAAATTTTGCTTTTGATCTAGGAGGGAGATAAAGATGTTTCATTAATGTGATTGGGTAGTTTTCTCCTTTTCGTATTGCTTTGTTTTTCTACTTTGTTTTCCCCTTTTTTCCCCGCTTTTCTTTTAAATAAGTGTTCTTTGAACACGTAGTCGATAGCTCAAATTTTTCAAAATTTTCAAAAATTCTCCAATATATTGAATGTCTCCTAAATCTTTAGAAATCCCCAACGTACCTTACACTGCCACTTGCATAACGTGTATATCTCGTTGTTCCATAAAGATTGAGTAGGATCTACTAACGGTTATCCAAGTTTAATGCCATTTTGAGACTTGATAGGTCAATAAATGCCTCTTAGCAAGAGTTAAAGTTTACAAGTTCTCAAACATTCTTGCATCTGTGTGAAAATATCCTGCTACTTGCATTTTTCTGTGCTTAGTAAACTTGCTTCAGTGAAAGTATTTCTATTTTGCAAAAGTTCATACAAGCTATCACAGAGAAGATATAGAGATGGAGGGGGCACAATCTTCACAACAAGGAGCTGGGATGTATGAATCCCTTGATAAGTTTCTTGCAAGTAAATCATATGCTTCAGCTCTCATGCAGCCATTAAAGACCTATCCACAGACCAAGTTTCTTGAAGCTAGTCAAGCAAGTGACCCAGCAAAAATAAAAGATTATGTAAATGGCATCATGGACCCAATTTTGCAGAGAACTAGTAGCAAAACTCTCAGAGAAGGAGCACATCAAAGGTGTCTATAGAGAGCCAGAGTAGGGCAATATGAAACATTCACCATGAGGATATGGACCTCACATCTAGCTCAATTCATTGTCCCAACTGTGCATCCATGCCCTGACCTAATTGAATTATGTGTAGATTTGTTCCATGCACCCTCATGCACCATTCAATGAGGTCCATTCACAGTGCAAATCACACTGTAAACTATCAGGGATATGTTAGCCCTGCATCATGATAGTATAGCTACGTTTTCCACTATTGCTAAAATGCAAAGAACATGGGCAAACATCAACACTCAGTCAAGGTTCTTGAGATCCGAGTTACAAATGGGTGATGATGACACTACGGTGCCCACACTCCCTGCACCAAGAGTTCAATTTGCACAAGCTAGCCAAGATGCATTGTCTATGATAGCTTTCATCTTTGGCATGAAAGATGATATGGTAGTGTATGCAAAACAAATGGTTATCCTTTTTAGGCTGAAGACCATTGACAAAATCCAAGAGTATTAGCTCAACTTTTTGGAACAAATTACTTTCTCAATGGTAGATCGATTGGCCCATTTCAAATCAAAAAGAGTGTTCAGGTATTCTTCTTATTTGTTCCACCTCATGCTTTTTCAGAATTCTTAACTCTTTGCCCAACATATGTATCTTAACATGTATGACCCAGATTTTGATCTCCAAAGGACCATTCTTGTGTATGCATGGACACACATTTTGTCAAAGACTAGTGACCCATATGAGTTCTGGGAATTATTTGTTACCCCTGCTTTTTACCACCTCAGTCCTAAACTAGTTATGAATAGATTATTTCCAAGTGTTTCAAATCTTTTGCCCAGTTGCCCAATTCCTTGCAATTTCTATTTTGGATCCCACCATACCATTATAAGAGTCCATGGTTTTTGTGGGGAACCAATATTGCTACCTAAGATTTTGACTCTTAGGTTAGCATTCCTAAAGGTCACCAGGCAGGTATCCATAGTTGACAATGAATTTGGCTCTGGAAAGAGGAAAAGAAAAATGTATAATCTACCATGGATGACAACCAGCATGGTTTTGGAAACCAGAGACACTGAAGTTGTGTTGCTCAAAAAGCTAGCCTTTCTGGGTTTCCTTTTAGTAGAAGACAAATGGGTTTATGACCCAAATGATTTCATAGCTTTCATGGTAAGGACTCATAGGGTGGCAACCAGAATTGCACATGAAGGCCGTCCCTTTTGGGAGAATAGAAGAAATTTTAGGGAAGACACTCTTGGATTTTATGTTGAGCTAACAGACTTGCCCCTTCCACAAAATAGGCCATGGGAAACATTTTATGTCAAACAAAGGGATTATGATCTTAAAATCAAAATGACATCTGGCTTAAGAAGAACCTTGAAGAATAAATATTGGGATACTGAGAAGATAGAGGCCTATTAGAAATATAGGTAGGAAATTTGTCAAACAACCCATTCTTTCAAAAACGTAGACACAGATGAAAGATGGGAAAAACTATGGGATGAGTGTCATCTCTCCCCTATATCTAGCCCAGAGATAAGTAATTTACCAACACCGGGTTTAGAGCATGAAGTTAGGGCCGGGTCAAGTCAAGAGTCACAAGCCTCAAAGCAAACTATAGTTATAGTAACTGTATCAATCTAGCCCCAATCTCTCAGTGCCATATAAACGTAGAAAAGTGTGATGCATTTATCATCACAAGCTTCTCCATTGGCCTCGATTATAGATATTCCCAATTCTCCACAAGAAGTAGATGTGGAAGGAAAAAGGATGCAGTAAGAAGAAGAGACACCCAAGAAATGAAAGAGGGTGCAATTTCAATTTGATTCAAAAGAGGAGATGGACACCACATAGCTCTAATTACAGGGTACTATAATCGCTTCTCAAGTACGTATTATTCCTCCTTCTCCTTCTCAATCTATTTCTTCTCCTATTGGCATGATGATTTCATCTAGCCAGATGACATCCCCTGCCACTTCTGCCATTCCCATTTCTCACTTCGTGCCATCTATGCCACCTCAGGCTTTAACATTACCTCATTTCTCCCCCTCTATTCCCAAGAAACTTTCTCCTCAAATTACCTATAGCCAAAAATTGGCTATTCAATATGGTCTACCATAGGGACATCCTTTTGCAGGTGGGCACATTGCCTCTCCTTCTACCTTTCAGACCCAAGCAGATGCTGCTAAGAAGGAAAGGGAAGCTCGAAGAGAAAAAAAAGATAAAAAAAATAAAGCATTGGCTACACCCCATCTGCGGTCACAATTTGACCCCATCCAATAACAATTAACGGTGACTCATTTGTCACCAAATGTAATAAACCAATTAAGCAGATGCAGTCGAAGGATTACACGATGA
This sequence comes from Torreya grandis, assembly GCA_037957365.1. Taxonomy (NCBI): domain Eukaryota; kingdom Viridiplantae; phylum Streptophyta; class Pinopsida; order Cupressales; family Taxaceae; genus Torreya; species Torreya grandis. The sequence continues at coordinate 2,186,461 of JARHVA010002968.1, read as the reverse complement.
ATGCAGTGGCCATCGGCATGTCCCTCTTCACGCCACAAGACAAAATTGAGCTGATGACTGAATCTACTTCTATAGTTATTGAAGACTACTTGAAGATATCAAGAAGGCTACAAAAGATGGAAGTAGAGCTAGCCAAGGAAAAGGCAAACTCTAATAGTTTGACCTCAAAGATCAATAGAAAAGATAATGAAATAAAGAATCTGAATAAACAATTGCAAAATATTGTTTTTATTCAGACTCATCGGGCAGTTTAGGTCCAAAATGATTCTTTAAAAGCAGGGTTCACACAGGTAAAATATGCAGTGACAACCCTAAGGCATGAAAAGGCAGCATTGCAAGGAAAATGCAAAGAACACCTGTTGCAAGTTACCCAATTATAACAAAAGCTGCTAAGTGAACAAAATAGTACTACAGTTGTACAAGCCCAATTTCAAGCAGAGCAATAGAGAGCAACACAATTGACACTAGAATTGGCCAAGAGGCCAAAGAGTGTCAGAGTATTAAGTCTATTAAGGGAGCTATACGAATCCATGTGGAAGAAAATCTCTTCGGAGATTAATCAGCTCAGACCTTCTCTCACCTTCCTACTAAATGCACATAAATTGTGTAAAAAGGTGGAGAGTTCAATTATAAATACTCTAGCTACAGTCTCTGAGAGAGTAATGGACTCGCAAACATTGTTGCAAAAGCTTTATGATGCAACAGATGCAACATTGTCAGCAGGAGGAATCAATGACAGAATGGTTGCTGCCAAGCGAGTAAATGAAGTTCTCAATTACAATTCCATAGCTAATAGTTGAAAGGAGCTTATGGATGTCATGAAGGAAGGAACCAATGAAATGAAACAACATGTTGAAGATCTAGTACAATTAGGTCTTCCTTCTCTGTTTCCTGATGACAATATCGTGTTGATGGTAGAAAAAATTAAACCGTTGTTGTTAGCTAAATAGAATGATCAAACAGTTTTCCAGGATCTAAGGGATGATTCATCAGTCCCTGAAGTAGAAGCTATCTTGGTTTCTGTTTCCCAGCTTGAATTCAAATTGAAGGCTATCGTTCAAATTTTGCAAAAAATTTCACACAAGGATATCATTAACCTTGATTTAGCCTTCAATGAATTATAGAATAAGCAAGGGTTATCTGATGAAGAGTGGTCCGCCTACTAGACAACATTGTTGAAGCTGTGATTTTGAAATTTTGATCTAGAGGGAGTTATGGTTTCTTTTTGAGTAGGCTCAAAAGTCCTGGGGGTCACCAATAACTGTAGAGTAAAAATTTACTCTATGTTCCATTCTATTTTTCAGTCACGTGCCATGAATTTTTGTCTTTGCATATTTTGGTCTGAGATGGCAGAGTTTTGAAACAGAGCATGGGCTCTATTTTCCTTTCGATTCATTTTTTGTCTAAGTGTCAAAGTAAAGCAGAAGCTAACAAGTGTCATCGTCTGAGGCCTCCTTTCTCAAGTGGAAATGCTAAGTGTCATCATCCGAGGCACCTTTCATATTTTATATGAGTTGGTCGGAATGTGCCACGTATCTCATAGCGACTCAACAGAATGCACCAAGTGTCATCATCTATAGTTTCATATCAGCACCCACATTTCGTCTCTTTTCAGCAAAATGTTTCAAAAGCTAAGTATCGAGATCAAGCAAAATGTGCCAAGTGGCAATAGCAGAAGGTCTCATTTTTTCTTTTCTAAAAGTGACGAAAGACGTCACGTATCTCAGCAAAAGAGAGTGGAAGCCACCATGTGTCACGATCTAAATTATCTTCATTTTGCTTCACTGATATAACAAAGACTGTGGTGGGTCCCAAGTGTTGTCTCTAAAGAAAGCGAAAGCCGCTAGGTGTCATTGTCCATGTAAATGTGAAATGAGACCCAATTGTTTCTATGACATAAATAGACTAAAGTGGAGACTGCCACGTGTCATCTTCCATAGGTTTCTAAAAGGGTAACTACAAGCAATAGAGATCACCATGTAACCCCAGATAAGTAAAGCAGAGATTGCCATGTGTCCTTTAATAAAAGTAGTGGAGATTGACACCTGTCCCTGTGTCCCTTTTAAAGTTACTCAGGTAAGAAATGCCAAGGGTTTTATTTTCTTTTAAGCTGTTGAAGTTTTGAGGAAGCAGATAGTGACAAGTGTCAAAGGCAGAACATTCCTGAGCAAAGATACAAAAGAGTATAAGTTATGCGAAAAGTGCCACGTGTCTTCGATAGGTGCTGCAAAACATGCCAAGTGTCATTTTCTGGTGTCTCCTAAGTAATAGGAAGATTTTCAAAGAATTGGCTAAGTGTTATCGAGCGTTTAAGAGAAGGGAGCATCCTGCAATCTGTTTCAGCCAATGAATTGCCAAAAGACAAAGCATTTCAAAATCTATAAAATATATTTTGTTAGACACTGTCAATTCGGTTAGATTTCAGCTGAGCCATTAGATTGGGAACAAGCAGACAATCCAGAGTGAATCCAAGGCTATAAATAAGGGTGCAAAGATCACCAGAAAGGAGCATCATCAATTATCAAAGAGAATTTTTTAGAGAGAATTATTTTAAAGAGTCTAGACTTTCTAGAGCTGTGACTAAGTAATATCATTTGCTTTTGTCTCATTTTCTTGAGTTGAAAGGTGTATATAACTATACTTGTTTCTACGCCTCTTATGACTGGAAAATTCAAATAAGAAGATTGAACCCTATGCCTTTGTTGATATTTTCTATGTTATTTGCAAAAGTAGTCTAGGCTATAGACTTTCTAGAACTGTGATTAGGAATGTCATTTGCTTTTCTCTCATTTTTTTGAGTTGAAAGGTTTATATAAATGTACGTGTTTATGTGCCTCTTATATGACTAAAAAATTCAAATAAGAAGATTGAACTCTATGCCTTTGTTGACATTTTCTGTATAACAGCAAAAGTAGTCTATACTGTGAGCCTCTGTTTTTATTGTTTTCATCTTTTACATTGATCATGCACTTGTTTGCTCTTAAATGTAAATGAATCCTACATATAGTCTCACTATGCTCAGAATTAAGGTCAAATTACATTCAGGCGCATCGCCATAGATTAGATTTACTTTCTTGCATTTGTGTTTTTTATTTAAATTCCTATCCCTTTTCCTAGTATTTACTCAATTTAAAGAAGAACTAGCTTCTCAAAAATCTGGAGGTTGTTTCAAGACGCAAGTCCCATATCTTGAAACTTCTCATTATTGTTGATTAGAATCAAGCACAATTTTAAATCATCAACAGTTACTATTTATAACATTTTCTTAACTAAAATATTTTAAATGTTGTATATATAGGATGAAATGAGTCATCAAAGTAAATATCAAATTTTGAAATTATCAAATACCAAATCAAGAATAATATTCATGTAGCTCTAAAGATCCTCGGTAGCTTCAAAATCCTATACAAATCATATCCAATTTTTTTTAATTGATTTTGAGATGGATGTATTATTGACACATGATCATCTAAGACATACATACAACTTTGTATCAAATAAAAATAGGTCTTGTGTTTTTTTATTGGTTTGTTTCATGTTTTGGTTATGAAGGTGTAAGGACAAAATTGATAGGTTATATAAAATAATAAAAATAGTAATCAATTTTATATCTAAACCTAAATCTAATTACATATTTAGATTCATCTTAAAAAAATTCAAAAAAAATCATCTTGATTTGAGTGCATATGAAAAAGTTATAAACATTTAAATTGGCTCTAGAGTTGCATAGTCTCATTCTAGAGTCCATCTATCTGGATTCAAAGTCCATCAGTCTAGCTCTATATTTGCATAGAACTAGACCTAAATATGTCCAAAATAGATTTTAAAGTTTATAAGACTAAATCAAACATTAAATAATGTTTTGGGACATATTTTTTGGTATTTCTATATATATAATAGACATCAACAAATATAAAAACCTGTAACCATAGAGATCTTAACATAAAGAGTTCTAAAAATGATTTCTACCTATTTTGAGAAAGTATTTCTATGACATTTTTTTATATTATTTCTAAAAATATATATTTTTGAAAGAAGGAAATATATTTATAATACTTTAACTACTATAAATATCTCACACATCAAGTTCCTTTAACTACTATAAATTCCTTTTTTTTTTCTTGTTTCATATCTTTGCACACATGGTTGAGGCATTAAATAAGGAGGAGACCTATATTGGAGATTTTATTGCTTGGAAAAAAGAGCTGAGGTGTCCATTTGTTTTACATCACCCAAAATTAGAATAATTGTCTTCAAAGAAGTCTATGGCATCCATTCGGTGTCCAATGACATCCATCCTCGATATCTAAACAAAGGAGCAGATCCATTTTTTTACGAGGAACGTTTCAAATAGTATTTGGTTTAAAACTTTTAGTGTTGGAATACCTATATCTTAAGACATCAAACACCTATTGTTTTATCTTTCATTTGGCATTTGTATTTGGTAGATCTGCATCCCAACGACTTCCTTCTCCATCTAATCCATATCCATCATTACACCAATAAACAAATTGACCATGTCCATATCCACATCATTTGGCATTTGTATTTCATTATGCTGATTTAATCAAAAAATCACATAATGATATTTTATTATATTTATATTTACAAAATATTGACAAGAGACATTAAGTGGTTGATTTGTTTTAAAATATTGTAAATAAAAAAAAATCAAAGCCATGGGTTCCATTAATTTTTTTGTGGTCATTTTACACAAATGATAATTTTTCAATTTTAACCCAAAGGAGGACATTATTTTGACAAGTGTTGTCAAACATAATTAAATAGCATTGCTAGATGCATGTGTAAAGGTGAAAAGCTATTTTTATCCCAAGAAGTTATTTTACATTTGTAAAACTAAACAAATAGGTTATTATTTTTTTAAAATTACAAAGATTGAAACAAGGAAGGGGATATTTTTCTATTAAAAACCTCAAATTCTCTTACAACAGGAAAATTGTAACCTCATTTTCTCCTCAAATGCATTTTTGGTTTAAACCAACATCCAATTTTTTATTGTATTTTTGGACGTATTTTCGGTGGAGTCTAACATCCATCGTGTGCTTGTGTGCGATTTGTCATCTTTGTGTATGCATTTTTGCATTTTATTTACATTTTTCAAATGCACATTTCATTTTTACACTTAAACACACTTGTATTTCTTTATCATTTACAACTTTCATGATGTTTGGTTCTGGACCATGTTTTGTGCTCCCCAACACATAATTGTTTTGCAGTGACAATTACATAGTATGAAAAAAAAAGTATAAACACATCTTGAGTTTGAAGACATTTGGTCAGTATCAAAAGGCACATGGGTCTGACATGCAACAGATGTTGATTAGTTTCAAAAATATGACAAAGCTAATAAAAATGCTAAGTTAATAATCATGTTTAGAGTTTTAGTTGAAGTACAACCTCATATTCATAATGTTAAAACTGTAAAAGATGATTAGAATAAGCTTAAAATATTATGTAAAACTAAGAATCAAAATTAAATCTTGCATCTTTAGATCCAATTGCACACTCTCAAGATTAAATCAGATGAAAAAGTAGAATCATTTCTTAGAAGGGTTGCAACTTTATGGGCTTCATTTCAATCTTTGGGAAAACTAATGATAGATGATTATTTGATCCCTATATCCCTTAGATCACTTCCCCCCACATATAGGATCTTTATGACCACTTTTGATGACACAAGATAAAAACCAACCTTTGAGGTGTTCATAAATTTGTTTCAATAAGAGGAAGTTTTGCATAATTCAAAAGAAGCAGATGTTAAGCATGTACTCACATCAAATCAAAAGAGGATAAAACCCATGAAGAGTCGAAATCAATCTCTAAAGTATAATAATCAACCAAACCAATAAGATAACAATTCACATTCTCTTAAATCATGTCAAATTTGTGGAAAATAACGACATGACTTCAAACATTGTTGGTATAACACACTTCAAAAGGGCTTATCAAGCAAGAAGCCCTCTTTCAACAAATCATCACAAACAGAAAAGAAGCAACCACGATAATAAAACACATGAAAATATAAAAATTCCAAGTCTAAAAAACATGTTAATGTTGATAAAGACAATGATTCTTCAAATGAGGAATATGGTTTAGCTACTCAAATGCATGAGTCTACCAATCATCCAAGTGTAAGTTGGTATGTTGATTCAAGGGAAACCAAACACATGACAGGGAGAAAAGAATGGTTTTCTAATTTGACAAAAATAAAATAAAAAAGAAATGGTTCACTTCGATATGATACCTCATATACAGTACAAGGTAGTGGTGACATCAAAATTCAACTTGAAAATAGGAATTGTAACATTTCAAATGTTCTCTATGTTCCAAGACTAACAAAAAAATTGTTATCTATTAATTAGTGACTTGACCACAACCTCATGGTTGAATTTGATCACCAAAATGGTCAAAATTTTTGCCACATCAAAGACAAGTCTAGGCATTTCAAAGTGATTGCCAAGGCTTCCAACATTGGCAAAAAAAATTAGCTTGATTTTGTTCAAAATGATCATCAAGCACTTGTGGTAAAAGATATAAAACCAAGTAATTTATGGCACATAAGATATGGTCACTCAAGTTATGGTTATTTGGTACAATTGAGTAAACAGAATATGGTTCATGCTCTTCCCAAACTCAATAAATCTTATGATATATGTATTAGTTTCTTATTAGAAAAATAAAGAAGAGCTCCCTTTAGAAAGACTGAGTATCGATCATTTGGTAAGTTAGACTTGGTGCACATAGATCTTTGTGGATATTTGCTCCTAGTATCAGAGGGTACAAATAATTTTTACTTTTTGTCGATGATTACTCACAAAAAATGTGGGTATATTTATTAAAAACTAAAGCTTTTAAAGTCTTCAAAGAATTCAAGGCCACAAATGAAAATGAAATTGGTAGAAAAATCAAGACCCTCTACTCAGATTGTGGGGGGAATACACCAATAAAGAATTCTCAGCCTATCTCAGTATGAATGAAATAAATCAATAATTGAAAGATTCATATTCACCTCAACAAAATGAAGTTGTAGAATGGTATAATAGAGTCATTACAAAAATATTTTGTAGCATGACTGAAGATAAAAAATTACCTAATACATATTGGGCAGAATCTTATCACAATGTAGTCTACTTGTTGAATATGTCACCCAATAAAGCTCTTGATGGAATCACACCTCATGAAGCTTGGACAAAGAATAAACCAAAAGTAACTCACCTTCAATTTTCTGGTTGCAAGGCATATATGCATGTTTCTAAGAATAAAAAGAAGCTGGATAACAAAACAAAGGAATGTATTTTTGTGGAATATAATGCACAATCAAAGGCATAAAGGCTCCTTGATCCAGAAATAAAGAAGGTACTAATCATTATAGATGCAATATTTGATTAAAAGAGTGGAATCAATCCATCTTCTACACAAAAAAATGATACAGGCAAAAGTTTTATAATATTTTTAGATAGTGATGGTGAAAGTGAAAAAGAAGATAGTCAAATAGGACCTCCAACACCACCACCTATAGTTTAGCATATGCCCAAGTGGTATACAAGTACTATAAGAGATGCTAACTTGAGTGGAATACCAAATACATCCACTTCAATATCGAGGACTCGAAGCATGGCTCGAGAAGAGATTAATATGGACCTTATGAGTATTGTGAAAGAAACATATGAGCCCTCTACAGTAACAGAAGCCCTATAGTTTAGACCTTGGAAAAATGCTATGGATGCATAATATGAGTCACTAATGAAGAATAACATTTGGCATCTTGTTGATCTTCCACTAGGGAAGAAGCCTATAAAATTCAAATGGGTCTTTAATACCAAATACAAAGTAGATGGTAGTATTGATAAGTACAAGGCAAGGCTTGTTGCAAAAGGGTATGCTAAAAAAAAGGCATTGACTATAAGGAGATTGTTGCTTCCATAGCTAAGATAAAGACTATCAAAATGGTTTTTTCTATGGCTACATAATTTGGATAGAAATTTCATCAAATTGACGTAAAAAGTGTCTTTCTCAATGAAGATTTGAAAGAGGAAGTCTACATGACTCAACCTAAAGGATTTGTGGCACCTAATCATGAATAAAAATTGTGTAGGCTTATTAAGTCTTTCTATGAGATAAAATAGGCTCCCCAAGCCTGGTACATCAAGATTGATAAGCATACCATACAACATGGATTCAACAAGAGTCCATCTGATCCTAACCTCTACCTTAAAAATCATGGGGTGGAGGTTGTTATAATGATTGTTTATGTCGATGATCTAGTCATCACTAGCATCATAGTGAAGATGATCAATACAACTAAGAATGATCTCAAGTGATCGTTAACATGATATATCTTGGGCTATTACACTATTATCTTGGTTTGGAGGTATGGAAAAAGGAACATTACATTTTTTTTTCAAAGATGAAGTATATCAAGACATTGCTCAATAAATTTAGAATGATGGATTGCAAGCCTATTACAACACCTATAGAGATAAGATTTCAGTTGTCTCATATAAATCCATCACCAGAAGTAAATACAACTCTCTATCAACAGTTGATTGGGAGTCTCATTTAGTTGACATATACTAGGCCAGATATTATCTATGTTATTATTTATCTTTCTCAGTTCATGCACGAACCAAAGGTGACACATTGTAAAGAAGCAAAGTGGGTATTGAGATACATTAGAGGTACAGTTGAGTATGGCCTAGAGTACAAGAATAATGATAAGTTATTAATAGGATACATGAATGTAGATCATGCAACTTCTATTGATGATAGGAAATTTGCCTCTAGATTTGTGTTCTTTCTAGGATCTGGTTTGATTTCATGGGGAAGGAAGTAGTAGAATTGTGTTTCTAGATCTTCAATAGAGGTATAATATCATGCTATAGTAAGAGCTATCTACAAAGTGATATGGATATGTCACATTCTTTCAAGATTTAGAGTTCCACAGACTTAGCCTACAGTTATAAATTGTGACAATCAAGATGTTATACATCTTGTTCACAATCTATTATTTCATGAGATAACCAAGCACATAAAGGTTTAGATTCATTTCATATATGAACATGTTCAAAATCACAACATATAGCTCTAGTATTGCCCCACTCAAGATCAATATGCAGATGTCTTCATGAAGTCACTTGCACATGATAAATTTGAGGCATTCAAAAATTATCTCTTCTTCTCTTCAAGATATGATCAATTAAGGGGGGAATGTTAGAATAATTAATTTATCCTAGACTTTTGTATTAAATATCTCATGGTATTACATCTTTTATTGACTTAGGTTAGTTAGATGGGATATTTCCCATGTGTGATTAGTTAGTGTGAGTCATAATCTCCTACATATGAGATCTAATCTCACTTAGTATTGTATAAATAAGCACCTCTTGTGGTGTTTTTTTTTAATTCAATTCTATTCCAAATTTCAAAAGTATGTTCTTGTAAAATATTTTTAATTTCAATAAAGTGTGTTTCTCTTAAAACACTTCAATTCAACTAGTGTTTTTACTTTTACAATAAATAGAGTAGATTTTAAATTCAATATACCCCTCAGTCCTTGGCTCTTAGCTAAAAATCACCACGTAAAATAGTGATTCATAAAAAATTAAAAAGAAATTAGACATTAAGGATTAAATGATATACAACTCCCACCATATTAACAACTATTACTTATTAACTTTTGTACCATATTACTGTTGTCATTGGATATTATCCCTAGTTTGATATGACATCAACTGAAGTTACTTGATTAAATGAGAGGATTGACAACCCCATTAATTTCAAACAACATGAAAACTATAAATTAATGTGGACTAAAAATGTATACAACTAACATTAATTTGACCAAAGCATTTTTATAATATTATCAGATTCCAAATCTAGGTCATAGTCCACATTAAATATACCCTTTGTCATATACATTATTATCCTTGTCATATTATTAACCAATGATTGGTGATTATAATTGTTAAAAATATTGTCATTGATGTCAAAGGTCTAGTATTATTGGTAATAAAGGCCCCATTACATTTAATATTGTTTATCTTGGCTAATATGAGTTAATATTTATTTAATATTAACGAATATATTTTTGGTTACATATGAGACAAAAAAAGGGTCCATGGAGAAGTCGAAGAGCCACGGAGTAAAGACAAAAGAAGGATGTGACGTATTTTCTCATGAAGAGTCATCTTAGAGAATTCCAAGAGTCACCAACTGAAGAAAAAAGAGTAAGGGCACAATTTCTCATGAATGGACACCTTAAGGAATACAAAAAGTCACCAAGATGAGGACAAAAGATGGAAGGACATTTTTGTTCATGAAAGGTCACCACATGACTTTTCAAATGCTTGAATATGAAGGGTCATCTAAGTTTGGTGTTATTTTTCATGAGGATTGAAGGGTCACAAAGGGAGAAGGCCAAAAGTCATTTGGAAAGCTATAAATAAAGGCTTGAGAAGCCATTTGTAAATATAGAAGATAGAGGTTGATTTGATATTGTAATATCTAGCTTAGAAGAGCAATTGTGAGAGATGAATATGATTTGTATTTGTTATATCTAGCTTAGAAGAGCAAAGGTGAGAGAGAGAGGAAAGAGATGTATTGATCTATCAGTTGTTGAGATAACAACATTGAGAGATAGGTGTGTGGTATACACAAAGGGGTTGGTGCTCATGTGGGTTGATGCTCACGAATTGTTGTTGGATTGGTGCTCAGCAAAGGGGTTGGTGCTCTTGTGGGTTGGTGCTCGACAAAGGGGTGTGGTGCTCTTATGGGTTGATGCTCATGAATAATAGCTGAATTGGTGCTCAGCAAAGGGGTATGGTGCTCTTGCAAGCTTGGCTTGCGAATATTATTTGGGTTTGTGCTCATTCATATACTTGAGATTGTTCTCCATGGTTTTTTTCACATTAGGTTTCCATGTTATATCTGGTGTCTCTCTCTATCTTGTGTGGTGTTTATTGTTTGAGTTTTATTGCATATCTTAAATATTTGATTAAGTAAAATTTGGTTAAAGAAATTTTTTATAAGATATATGATATACTGATTCACCCCCCCCTCTCAGTATATCCCGTGCTTAACAATAATATGATACATTCCCAACACTCATCATTCCTAAATAACATAGGTAAGTTAGATAAAAATGCAACTCAACCCAAGCAGTCTCATATCAAGGGTGATATAAGGAGAACAAAAACTAACATTACCACATAAACAAATAAAGGTTTTCAAACAATTGTCATAGTCATTAAGCTAGGACATTATATACAACAATATTTCAATCAAGAATACCACAAATCATAACTAGTTTTTTAGTCTAATTCTATGATCTTTTATTTAAATTCATATCCAATAGCTACCTACTTTATGGTAGACAATTTATAAACAATAATTATGTTTTATGCCTCCAACCACTATTCATACATATATTCGTATTTAGTACATATCATAACATGTAACAATTTATTGTCTAGAAATACTTTTAAGCTTTACAAAACCACATATTGATCAAAATTAGGTTCTAATCACAACCATTTTATTATCTAAATGAACATATTTATTATGAAAAATCTAGTTTTTTATGGCATTTAGTATATAAAAGAAGGCTTAGTCAATTTGGCTCATCATTTTCTTATAAAACTATGTGTGAAAGTTGCCTCCCACACCTAGGTTTAATATGGATTCAATAGTCCTTGGATCGGGTTAAAAACAATACATTATATTACAAAACTTTTTACTACATGTTTTCATGGAGGTCCATATATATATATATATATATATCCCAAACTCATTTATGAAATTCAACTACAGTTGTATTCACTATTTATTCATTCATCACATACTTATATATACACTTAATACAACATAACATATTACCTTTTCAATATTTTACTCAAACTTCATTCAAAACCATGCATAATATATAAAATAAATACACTTATAGCCAAGTAAAATGTTTATATAATCCTCATCTATAGCTAAAATGTCATGTACAACTAAAACATATATCCTTGAATTTATTGCACAACCATATAAACTTAAACCCTTACCATGCACTAAATAATACAAATATGATGGCAAGGTTAAGTTTAAACCACTCATAATTCAAGCATTCCAATACCTTTTAGACTACACAAACCCTAAGTTTACATTTTTCAGCTTACACTTACAGCCATATGTTGAGCCCAATTGATCCTAGGTACAATCAAGAGTTTCAACATGCAAATTATACTTACAACCATATGTTAAATTACACCCAAAAATCATGAATTAAATTACCAAAAAAAGTCCCATTGTTACACACAAGTGTGCATGAAAACATGCACACACATGCATACAAACACATGTACACACACACTAAACTAATTAATAATGTAATCATAAATATAGTTATGTTAAATACTCATTATGTATAATAAAAAATAAACTAAAACTAATTATAGGGCAATGAGGATTTGTATTTGAAATAAAAACAGCCTAAAAGTTGATACAAACACTTTTTATCCTTAATCACTAGGTTTACTTACTTGTATGGCGTTGTGGGTGAGAGCGTACTCTCACCCCTAGGCCCATATGAGTTTGGTTAATAAATAGAAACAAATTTCAATCATTAACTAATGAAAACCAGTCCACTATTCATCATAACCAAATAAGTAGGCTAAAGTTCATTCAGATAAGGGTTACAACTAAACATTAGGTTTATGAGTTCTCTATGCTTTGTGTCTAGGTTACAAATATACACAACTTAACACAAATATGATATATGATTATCCTATTATATTCATTAACCCAAAAACATATATTTTAAACTCATAAATTAAAAAAATAAACTTTTTTTAGAATATTTTTATTAAAACAAAATTCATTTATGGAAACAATGCTTGGTATGGATAATGTATACAAAACTCCCAACACCATTTGAAGTTTAATCCCCTTTCCTCTCCTTTCTCCTACAATGTTTCATGTCCCATTATCTTTTCTTTTTCAAATCTCCTCCATAGTGTTGAAGCCTAAATTCTTGTCATTAACCATGTTCCCAAATCCATGTAACTTGAGCTCTATTATTTCTTAAATTAAACACACTCTTTGTCATATTCTCTTACAAAACTTAAAACTTTAATATTTTTTCATGCAAGTTCCAAAAATTCCCTATAAATGGGATTGATATGAATAGAAGCGAAGTCACAATTTAGGGTTTCAACCCAAAATTTTGCCATTGAAATTCAACCGAGTTTTGTTGACTTACCAAAAATAATTAAAACCAAATCATTAACTTTACTATATTTAAATGCTTTCCCACATCCCTAACCAAGGTTAGTGGAATTAAATCAAAGTTTTCACCAAAAGTGGCTTTTCAACATTTACCCATTTTCCACTAATTTTCCAATTTCCCAATCCTCATGAAGCCCTCATTCAATAAAATCATAAAACCAAGTTATAAATTTATTTAAAAATATTTCCTATGTTTTTGACAACAAGCACATTTTATTAACAACAATTATTCCAAGATCTCTAAGGGGTTATTATGCTTGCACATTATCAACAAATTAGTCTATTAATTTTACAATATTTATCTCAAATAAAACTTAACAAAAATGTAGTCAAAGTGACTTATTAATTTGTACCATGAATCACAATGGGCTTAACAACAATCATTTTCATACACAATAAAATACATGAAAAAATAAACTACCAATAAATTGAAGGATCAAGGATGAGAAATTGAGATACATGTATAAAAAGACATTACTCAAAAATGACATTCAAGCATAATAAATACTATGACATGGAAATGACACTCAACCTCAATAATTCAACCAATACTAACACAAAGTATGTAGTCCAAGACTCTCATTATTAAACTAAAATTAAAACTTGAACAATTAGGAAAAAATCCTAATACATGTGTGTGATGTTATTTCTTGGTAGATTATGTGTACATCCAACATTCATGATACACCATCCTCTCCTCTATGATGCTCTCCCTTTTTTCTTCTCAATGAGGGTGAAATATGTCTTAAGTAGTTAATCCACTAATATCATTTTAAATATAAAATCATTAACAATAAATGATAATAATGCCATTGTATCTATCATACTAATCTACATAAATGTAAATATCATTTAATACATTTTTGATAAACAATAGTACTTAAAAATAGAGATTCAGAATAGAAAATGAAATAGTTTCAATAAACTAATAAAGCATAATATGTCTATCAAATCTACATAAACCAAAATCCATTAATCCTTAGTCAAAAATATATTTTTTGGTTAAGTATCTGATAGGATGTAACACATCTTCCCTTTAAAGAGGTTATTATCTTGATGAAGTTATTAAACCAAAAAAAGACTTATCTCTAAAAATGTAAGTTGTCCAACAAAACATATTAAGTAAATAAATGAGGAAACAACCTTTGAAATTCTTCAGATCCTCCCAAATTGCACTATCTTTATAATATTGGTCCCACTAGACCTTGCATTGAGACATTTCTCTATTACACAAGTTAAGCTTATGTTTTTCAAGTATTCTAATTGATTCTATTGTTACCACTCCTAGATCTAGAACCTATAATGCATTCCAATCAAGTACATGTGAATTATCAACCACATATTTTTTTAAATAAGAAACATGAAAAATATTATGAATTTTTGATAAAGTTGGTGGTAAAGAAAATTTTTATGCTATAGGGTTAAGCATTTCCAAAGATTCAAAAGGTCCCACATATTTAGGTGCTAATTTAGCTGATTTTCCAAATTTTATAGAGCTCTTATGTGGTTTAAGACCCCCAAAAAATGACTTTAATTGAGAAATACCTAACTATAATTTTATATCAACATAACTCTTCTATCTATCATTGGTTTTATCCAACATTTATCTAATCAATTTTACCTACTTTTCCATTTCAGCAAACATATCAAGTCCAAAAACGACTCTATCTTCTAATTTATCCTAGCTAATAGGTGTTCTACATTTTTTGCCATATAAAACTTCAAAATGTGACATTTCTAAGACTGAATATAATGAGTTATTGTAACCAAATTCAACTAGTGGAAGGTATTCCTCTTATTTTTATTATTGGTCCATGTAATACATTCTCAAAAGGTCCTCCAAAACCTAATTTGCCCTTTTAGTTTACCCATAAATTTCAAGACAATAGGTTGTACTAAATTTTAACTAAGTTCCCAAAGTTGCATTAAGTGTTTGCCAAAACTTAGAAGTCATGCATGGGTCTATATTAGATATTATTTTATTTTGAATACCTTTTAACCTATAAACTTCATGCACAAACCTTTTCGTTAACATTGGTGCATCATCTATCAAATTCCATGGAATAAAAGGTGCCACCCTGGTGAGTTTGTCACCTATCACCAACATCATATCATGTATATTTCTTGACATAGGCAGCCTTTAGATAGAGTCTATATCGATAACCTACCACTTCCATTCTGAGATGTTGTGGGTAATACAACCTTACAAGATGAATATGTTAATACTTTTACCCATTGACATGTCAAACATATAAATGAAAAATCAATTGCATATTTCTTGATTCCCTTCCAGAAGTAAAATAGGTTTAGTTCCACTAAAATATTTATCACTCTTAAATGATCAGAGTAAGGAGCATTATGCAACTTTTTAAGCACAATATTTATCAAATTTTATCTCTTTAACATACACTCTACCATTAAATCTTATAATCCCATCATTTTCAAAGTGAAATCCTTCATACCTATGATTTGAAGTATTTTCTTCTAGGGCTCTTGTAACTTTCTCATAAAATTAATCTCTTGACAAGAATCTCAAAGCATGATCTCAGAAGGTACTTCTAATTTTTGTTAGTGTTGTTATGAACCTTTTGCATCTAAGAGAATATAAAACCCTTTATTATTTTCCCTTTATGTAGTTAATATCAAAATCATAATCAGATAAAAACTCCAACCAATATCTTTGCTAAACATCTAGGTTTGGTTGCATGAAGATATATTTGAGCCCTAGATTATCTATCTTGAGCTTAAATAGTTTACTGAATAGATTGTGTCTCTAAACTTATAAATAATAAAATATTAAAACTAACTCCAAACCATGTGGAGCATAGTTAACTCATAAGGCATCACTTTCCTTGATTTATAAGCTACTACTAGGCCTTATTATAGAAAATACGCCTAAGCCATTCCCAAAAGCATCAGTGACTAAAAAACTGACCATTAGGATGTATACACATAAAACAAGTGTAGAAGTAAGCTTCACTTTCAAGGTTAAAAATGATTCTTCACACTTATCATTCAAGATAAAACTTTTCTCTTTATGTTGCAAATATGTGATGGGGTTAACTATCTTAGAAAATTTGGGTACAAATTTATTGTAATACTCTACTAAACCCATAAAATTACACACCTCCTAAAAAAATTTAGGTGCTAACCATTCTAAGATGGATTTAATATTAGAAGGATCCACTAATATCCATTTAGCTAAGATAATATGCCCCAAGTATTTCAACTCTCTTAACAAGAAAGCACACTAGGATAGTTTCCTATATAACTTATGTTTTCTCAAGAATTGCAAGACCAAACACAAGTTCTCAACATGCTCTTCTTCACTCTTAGATTATATCAAAATATCATTTAGGAAGATGATCATGATTTGATCAAGATAATCTTTGAATATACTATTCATGAGATTCATAATTATTGTGTGTGAATTCATTGGATTGAAAGGAATAAGTATGAATTTATAGTTCCCATATCTTATCCTAAAAGTAATTTTTGGAATATATTCCCCTTTGATTCTCAATTAGTGGTATCCTACTCTAAGTTCAATCTTGTAAAATATTGTTTCACCTTGAATTTGATCAAAAATATCATCAATATAGGGTAAAATATATATATTTTTGATGGTTACCTTGTTCAACATCATATATTATATCCATAAGTGAATATTCATATTCTTCTTCTTAACAAACATCACCGATTCACCCCATTGTGAAACACTCATTCGAATGAACCCTTTTGATAAAATCTCTTGGATTTGAGCTTATGATTTAACTAACTCTATTGTTATAATTATGTAATGAGCCTTGGATTGAGGTTTAGACCTAGTAATGATGTCAAATATGAAGTTGAATTCCCTTTTTGGAGGTAATCTAAGTAAATCTTCTATAAAAACATATAGGAATTCTTACAAAAAGGGATAATCCTCGAAGGTAGGTTCCTTAGGTTTTTAAACCTCATCAATATTGACCATGAATACCTGACATCCTTTCCTTGGAGCCTTCTTTAACTATAGGGCTTAAATATTTCTTAACTTTAACACCTTTTCACCTTGGATTTGAGTTTGATTACCCAAATCATGTACGCATTCAACCTTCTTTATGAAACAATCAAACTTTTCCTTGTGCTTCCATAGCCAATTTACTCCTAAAATTGCATCATAGGACCTTTATGGACTGAAAATAAGTCCAATAATATGGTAAAATTAATTAATTGCACTCAAATTTTACTATACATTTATCCACTTTGACCATGGACTAATTCTCATACTGAGTTGTCTATGCATTTTCCATATGCCCAGCTTTCCTAGATAATTTATTAAGCAAACTAGGAGAAATGAAACACTCACTAGCTGTAGTATCTATTAAAATTAAGATATAATACCCATACAAAGTACATGACACTTGAATTGGAGAGGCCTAGAAATTCGTTTGACAATTTTCAACATCTACATGAATTCATTGTTGTAGGAATTATGATGTGAGGATGATGTTGGAGGAATCTTGAATTTAATTCATGTCTTCCATTGAGGATAGTCCTTTTCATTATGATATCCTCCATATTTGAAGCATCCACCAAGTGGTTCTTTTCTTTCTAATTGGTTACCTTCTCTATTTCCTTCCTTGAAGCCATTACAAGGTTTCTTAATCCTTGAAGTGTTATTGAATTTTTTAACTCTGATTATTGAATTTATTTTTGGAATTCCTATTACACTTCTAATTCTTTTTTTAGAAAGAAAATTTTGGCCCACCAAACTTATTTCACTACTTGCATTAGACTTCATCAAGTGACTTGAGATTCTACTTTTATTTAACAACTTTCTCAAAAACTTGATCCATGGAGCTTGGTCCATGCACATCCAATTTATGGCTTAAGATCCTTGATGAACTTTATGATTTTTAACTGTTCATCTTTCTAATACTAGGGAACATACTTCATAATTTTAATAATTTTTTCCCATTATTTTATCACTGATAAATATCCTTATTTAAAATTATGTAAATATGTCAATTTTTTGTCAAAATATAGTTACATTAACCACCTTTCTCAGAATGTGTAACGTACTAATCCCATTTGGTGATGGTGGAGTCTATACCCATTTCCATGTATTTATTGGCCCACCATGTTGTTTCTTCACTATCCACTTGGTATGCTCCCCATACTACTTTGATTACCTTAGATTAATTTTTAATTTTAAAATATTTCTCCATTTCAATGGGCCAACCTTCAACTTCATCTCCCAACACCATTTCATCAAAATTAGGTGGATTTACCTTCTTTGTATCAAATGCAAACTCTACAAACACTTTCACTCTTTCATCTTGCTACTCTTCAAAATGTTCTTGATATTCTTATTGATCAACCTATTGATCCTTAGGGTATTCTTGGTATTATTGTGCTTCATTCAAGATTGTAAGGATTTGATCAAGGTTTGTAGCTTGTTTAATTGCTAGCTAATTGGGCATAGGTTTTTCTTTTCATGATTTGATGTTTTCAGAGTTTGTTCTTCCTCACACATTTTATCCTATTGAAATAGGATAAATAGGTTAACATTATTGGACTCATTATGTCCGATCATTCAAACCTATACTCTAATACCACATGTTAAAACCCAACTAGTTTACAAACAAAATCAAAAGTTGAACTTTTTCATAACTTAACCAATTATAAATAAATGTCGTTAATTTAACTAATTATTATTGAGGTGTATCGACAATGTAAAATCATAAATTATACAATTTATCTCATAATAAAATACTACACGAATGTTGGAGGAAATAAAAGATAGTAAGCACAAACCTTCATAAATATTATTGATATACGCATTTGTTTCATTAATCTATGCACAGTTTCTAATGGTGTATCAACTTATAAGATTACGTAATCGGTAAACCTCTAAAATAATGAAGTACAACAACACTAAAAGGAGTTAACACAACATAATGTATCATATATATCCATTAATTGTAGCCACTAGATGAAAATATAATAAATGACAAATGTACACTCATAACAATGTCCTTTGTTGAGTAAAGTAGTTAAATAGAACAATTTCAAGTGCAATGGTATAAAAATAAAATAGATATTTAAATCAAAATAATATATACAATAATGTGTAACAATTGGCCCAGATCTAGCTGAAGAGAGTGAGAGCATCAATTGAACACTTTTCCTCCAACCATAGACCATCAATCTCTCACACACCTCCCCACTGGGAGTAGACCTACCCTTCGTGAAGGGGTAGATAATGATGATGAAATTATTTATAACCATTTAAAAATAAACTTCAAATTATAATCACTATTACAAAAAACTAGTCATACAGATCCTAGGTACACCACTATCTTGTATGACTTCAAGAAACATGCAAACTAGAAATTACTATGGACTGACAATGTATAAAACTATAACATTAATTTAGCCAAAAAAAAAATTATATTATTATAAAATTTCAAATCTAAGTCATATTCAACATTAAACATACTCTTTTCCATAAAAAATGATATCCTTATCCTCCCATTAATTAATTATGGGTGATTATATACGCTGCTTACCCAATACTCATCATTCCTTAACAATACAGGTATGTTTGATAACAAATCATCTCATCCCAAGGGGTCTAATATAAATATTGGTGTAAGAAGAACAAAAACTGGTAGTCTTGCACACACAAATATCTCCAAAAAATTGTCATAGTCAGCAAACCATGACATTAAATACAACATTATTTCAATCAAGGATACCACAAGTCATAACTGAGATATTATTCTATTTAAATGACCTTTTATTAAAATCAATATCAAATATATATATACTTTAATGGTATATAATTTATAAATAAGAATTATGTTTTATGCCCCAACCCCTATTCATACATATATTCATATTTAGTACATATCATAACATGTAACAGTTTCTCATCTAGAAATACTTCTAAGATTAAAAAAACATTAACTGATCAAAATTAGGTTCTAATCATAGCCATTTTATTATGAAAACAAACTTATTTCCTATGAATAATCTAATTTGTTACAGAATCTAGTATATATATGAAGGCTTAGTCAAATTCGCTCATCATTTCCTTATAAAATTATGTGAGAGACCTTCCTGCCACACCCAAGTTTTATAAGGATTGAATAGTCATCAATTTGAGTTAAATACAATAAATTATATTAAAAAACTTGACACTACATGTTTTCATGGAGGTCCAAACTTGTGTGTGTGCGTGTGTGTGCGCATGTTGGCATGTGTGTGTGCATTTGTGCGTGAAACTTGTGTGTGTGTGTGTGTGTGTGTGCGCGCGCGCATGTTGGCATGTGTGTGTGTGTGTGTGCGCGCGCATGTTGGCATGTGTGTGTGTGTGTGCGTGCGTGTGTGCGCGCACGCATGCATGCACTCACACACACACATGTGCATGTGTGTGTCTGTGTGTGCTAAAACCCTATATAAATTTTATATATTCCTCATCTACAACTATGATGACATGCACATCTGAAACATATATATTTGAATTTATTGCACAACCATATAAACTTAAACCCTTACCATGCACAAGGTAATCCAAACATGACACCAAGGTTAAGTTTACACCAATCATAATTCAAGCATTGTAATACCTTATAGACTACACACAACCATAAAGTTGCATTCAGTGACTTACACCTACATCCATATGCTAAAGTAAATCCAATAAATCACAAATTAAATTACCAATAAAGTTATTGTTCTTATATATAAATTGCTTTATATATATATATATATATATATATATATATATATATATATATATATATATATATATATATATATATATATATATTACCAACAAACTTGTGTACACATACATATATATATATCTATATTACACACACACACACACACACACTTAGTAAATTAGTTAATAATGTAATCACAAACAAATTTTTATTTAATATTCATTGTGTATACTCAAAAAGACACTATAGCTGATTATAGGATAGTGAGGGTTCATATTTAAAATATCATCAACCTCAAAATTGATACAAATGCTTCCTATCCTTATTTTATAGGTTTACTTACTCATATGGCCTTGCAGGTGAGAGTGTATTATCATCCTTAGACCCATATGAGTGAGGGTAATAAATAGAGACAATTTTCAATCAATATCCAATGAAAACTAGTCCATTATTCATCATAACCAAATAAACAAGCTAAAGTTCATTTATAGAAGGGTTAAAACTAAACACTAACCTTTTGAGTTCTCTATGCTTTGCAGCTCGGTTGTAAATATACATATTTTGAAACCAACAAGATATATAGTTATCCTATTATATTTATTAACCAAAAACATATAATTTAAACTCATTATAGCTAAAACCCATTTTTATTCTTAAATATTCCATTAAAACACATTTCATTTATGGGAGGACTACTTATCTGATTAGTATGAATATTGTCTACAAAACTCCCAATGTCATTCAAAATTGACTCCCTTTTCCTCTCCTTTCTCCTCCAGTGATGTGTACCCCATTCTCTTGTTTTTTCTTTTTTTTTCCAAATCTCCTCCATAATTCTATTTCTTGCATGTTTAATTTTTGTCATTAACCCCATTGCCAAATCCATGAAACTGGAGCTCTCTTGTTTCTTGATTAAATACACTTCTCATTATCTCCTCTTACAACATTTATAACTTGAAGATTTTTTTTCATGTAAGTACCAACAATTCGCTATAAATTGAAGCCCCTGCTTAGGGTTTTAACCCAAAATTTCACCATTAAACTCCAACTGAGTTTCATTGACTTGCCAAAGAGAATGAAAACCAAATCATTAACTTTCCTAGACTCAAGTGCTTGCCCACATCCTTAACTATTGTTAGTGTAATTAAATCAAAGTTGCCACCAAAAGTGGCTTGCCAACATTTACTCCCATTTTCCACTAATTTTCCAATGCTTGTGGAGCCCTATATAAATAAAATCATTAACCCAAGTTTTAAATTTCTCTTAAAACATTTCCTAAGTTTTTGACAACATGCACATTTTATTAACAATAATTGTTCCAAGATCACTAAGTGGTTTTTATGCCAACACATTATCAATAAAGTAGTCTATTACGTTTACATTATTTATCTCACACAAAACTTAACAAAAATGTAGTCAAAGTATCATGATTCTTACCATGCATCAAAATGGGATTAACAATAGTATTTTTCATGTGCAATCAAAGACATGAACAAATAATATAATAATAAACTGAAGGATCAAGGACAATCAATTGATATGCATTCATGACAAGACATTACTCAAATAGGAAATTCAAGCATCATAATATTGTGACATGGCAATGACACTCAACCTCATAAGAATTCAACCAACACTAATACAACTACATAGTCCAAGACTCTTATTATAAAACTAAAATGAAAACTTGAACAATCAATAAAATAACCTTGTGTGTGAGTGATGGAAGTTTTTGGTAGATTTTGTGCACTTCCAAGATTCATTATCTATCACCCTATCCCCTATTTTGCTCTCCCTCTTTTTCACTCAATTGAATTGATTTATGTCATGCATCCACCTCAGGAAAGAAAAATTAGTTATTCCACTAATATCATTTTAACTATAAAATCATTAACAATAAATGATAAGAATACCAATGTATCTATCATGCTAATTTTCATAAATGTAATTGTCATTGAATACTTTTTTTTATAAACGATGGTACTGAAAAACAAAGATTTAGAAAAAAAATTCAATAATTTCAGTAAACTAATATATTAAAATATGTCTATCAAATATACATAAACCAAAATCCACTAATCCTTAGTAAAAAAATGTTGTTTGTCAAGGATTGGACACGATGTAATAATTTTAGTAAAAATATAGATAAATTAACTAAAATAAAATGGAAACATGCAATAAAACAACAATATTAAATCACAAATAAGTTAACAAATTAAGTAATGTGCAAAAAAAATGAAAAAATGGAATTAAGTAGAAATTAGAACTTTTATAACATAATTTAATTAGATTGTATTCCACTTGTAAAACTAAGCCATGTGATGGTGATGGTGATGGTGATGATGATGAAGGAAAAAGGAATCTCTTCAAACTATGTTTACACTTATCTATAGTAGGCTTCATTGGTATTCTAGTTTTGTTGGTCCTCAAATCAAATACATTTTTATAAATCATCTTTTCTTCTTTGACCTTAAGGATTTATTCAAAGAAACAACAATGTTATATATGGTAGTACTAAAAAGAACCATCTTCTCCATAGTTTTCATTCCAATTTTAATTTTATTTTATCCCTATAATGTCTAAGTGTTTCATCCACCACAACAAACAAATTAGTGTCTTATGTCTATTACATTCACCTAGATGTTTAATTTGTTTCACAATCTCAATCATATCACCAACATCCTTATCACCAACATCCTGTGTTGGCATGTATCAATTTCAAAAGGATGATATGGGCGCCCTCTCTAAATTTGAATCAGCTGGAACGCATGTGGGCGGGAAACGAGTCGGGGAGAATCTGGCAGGTGGGACAGACCCTGGAGGAACAGTAGAGGAAGAAGGAAATAATGTAGGGCCAGGATTGTTGGATGACGCTGACAAAGGAAAAGATCCATTTGTTTATGAGCCCTCTAGTGGGGTCGGAGGTCCCCCATTGAATTACGTGTTAGAGCAGTTTATTGAGAATGTGAAAGATAATGCTGAATATAAAAAGAAAAAGCCATCTGAAAGGCAGACAGGGTTCCTTGAACAAAGGACATGGTCATCTTTGTTTGGAAAAAAACCAACTGGGAAATCCCTTTTCCCACCGGTGACATCAAAATCTTGCTGGGAGAAAGGTGAGTTTCAAGTTTTTATCCCAGATCCCTTACTTGATTTCTCTGTGTCATCCATGGAACTCACATTAGTGGGAAAATTTCTAGGAGCTAGACCAAATATAGAATATCTTAAAAATATGGTCAAAAAGAAATGGACTATACGTGGAGATGTTGATATTGCACCTATGGTGAATGGCTTCTTCTATTTTATTTTCAATTGTAAGGAAGATTTGAATAAGGTTCTTAGTGGAGGGCCTTGGTCTTTTGAAAAATGTTCTCTTATAATCAAAAAATGGGAACCAAATATGGACTTATCAGACTCATTTTTCTTAACTACTCCTATATGGGCCAGACTTCTTGGTCTCCCTTTAGAATTTTGGCACGAAGACATTTTTAAAGGAATAGCTAGTTCATTTGGTGAACTAGTGGCAGTGGATAATGCCACGGCTTCAAGAACTAAACTCCAAAGTGCTAGAATTTATGTAAAAGTGGCAGACTTGAATCATCTCCCAAAGAAAGTGGAATTAATATCAAAGCTTGGTAAGAAAACCCAAGAGATTGTCTTTGAAGATTTGCCAAACTCCTACTATGCGTGCAAGAAACAAGGGCATTGGGTCAAGAACTGTCCCTTTAGAAGTAAAACACATCCAAGAAATGTTAAGGACGGGAAAAATATTAAGATCCAACAAAAGAAAATATAGAAAATCAAAGATGACCATCGAAAGGTAGGAAAGAATCAAGAAGTTTTAACAGTCCCATGTACAAAAGAGGATAAAGTTTCTTATACTGAAGAGGCTGACGTTCTAAATACAAAGGGAGATAAAGAGCTTTCTTTAAAGAAAGAAAGTCCTCAGAATGAAGAACAGGGGACGTACTCAGAGAACAAAAAGTCCGAACATTTAATAGAGGAAAAGACAGATTTATTAAAACAAATCGTTGTTTACCAAAGTAAAGAAGATTAATACAAAGATGTAGAGGACAACTCTGGGTTAGAGGAAGGTGAATTGATGCCTGAAGGCGGAAAAAATTTAGAGGAAGGAGAGTTGCTTGCTTCTCAGTTGGGGGAGAATCAGGTGTCATCTAAGGATGATAATAACATTCTGGTGGAAGGGGCCCCCTTTGCAGAAGAAGTGAAAGAAGAAGGAAAAAACTAAAAAAACCAAAAGAAAAAAGATGAGAAAAAGAACAATATAAAGAGTGTTGAGACGAGAAGTTCTAAGGTGAAACCCCAGGCTCCTTTTCGGAAAAAAGAAGGAAAAGGAACTGATCAGCAATCCAAGATAAAACCGGATGTTGGTTCTACGGATAAACCTGGAAAAAGATCTACAAGGAAGAACAGAGAGATAGAAAGCAAACAGAGTATTGTTGATGGCAGGGAGGCAACCATGCTGGACTTTACCCCAAAAAAACAGTAATGAAAATATTAAGTTGGAATATTAGGGGGTTAAATAGTATTAATAAAGTGGATATTGTTAGGAATTTTTTTGTCAGAGATCAAAACCCTGATTTCCTTTTGTTCCAAGAAACCAAGATGAGTAAAGAGAAAGCAGAACATATCAAAGACTTTAAAAATTATTCCATCAAGGCCAATAGTTCTGAAGGTGCTTCATGGGGAACCATGATGTTATGGAAGAAGAATCATTACTCTGGATCTATCTTGACGGATAGCAAAAATCTTATGATTGTTAAAATAACTAGTGTTGACCAGAAGGAAAGTTGGTATATTGTAAATATCTATGCTCCTAATGTCAAGATCCAAAGGAAAAAAGTCTGGGAGACTATCTCAAATTTCAAAAGCAAAAACTATTGTGGACGATGGATTATAATGGGAGACTTTAATGTACCACTCTATGATCATGAGAAAAAAGGAGGTAATGCTATTCAATTGGAAGGGAGATTTGATCTAATGGAGTTTATAAACAAAGAAGGACTAATGGATATGGAACTTCAGGGAATTCAGTTTACATGGAGTAATAAGACAATTGGCAATGATTGTATACAGGCCAAGCTTGATAGGGCCCTTATCTCTCCAAACTGGACAAAAGAATACATATGTAAGTTGGAAGCATGCCATAGAATAGGTTCGGATCATTATCCTCTTTTTTTCACGGCGGCCAAAATAAACTTGAAAAAGAATCATCCTTTCAGATTTGAAAAGATGTGGTTGCAGCACCCACAATTTGATAGTAAAATGAAAGAGTGGTGGAATATACCTATTGAGGGTACGGCCCTCTTTAGAGTTGTTTCCAAGCTCAAAAACGTTAAAAGGGAAGTTAGAAGTGGAATACGTATTGTTCTGTAAATATCTTCGAGAAAAAGAATGCTATTAAAGAGGAAATTAGTAGAATTCAGAAAAAAATTCAGCAAGATGGATACACTTCAGACCTCCTTACTAAAGAAAATGAACAGCTGGTCTAATATCAAGATATTATAACTAAAGAAGAAATCTATTGCAGACAAAGATCCATGTTGTTATGGTTCAAAGGAGATAAAAATACAAAAAAATTCCATCTTTCCACTCTGAAGCATAGAGCTAAAATTCATATTCAATACCTAAAAAAAGATCAGAAGATTTTAGAGGAAAAGGAAATCAGGGAGAAAATGCTATCCTTTTTCTCTTCCCTGATGAAGGTTGATTTAAATATCAATCTGGAAAGTCACGCTGATATCCTACGTGTGGTTCCTCCTCTGGTCTCGAAGGAACAGAACAAAAAGTTATGTTCAATACCAAAGGATGAGGAAATCTTTAAAGCAGTTTGTTCTCTAGGAGGAGACAAAGCCCCTGGACCAGATGGATTTCCCATGTTCTTTTTTCAAAAACATTGGAAATTTGTTGGCAAAGATGTAAGTAATGTGGTGAAGGAATTCTTTGGAGCCAAACAGATGCTTAAGGAAGTTAATTCCACCTTTTTGTGTTTTATTCCAAAAAAGATTGGTGCTAACTCACCTGATCAGTTTAGACCGATTAGCCTGTGTAACTCATTCTATAAGATCATATCCAAAGTACTTACATCCAGACTTATTCAAGTGATTCCGTCGATAATTGCTGACCAACAAAATGGATTTATCCCAGGTAGACAAATCCTCAACTCTATAATTACTGCTCATGAGAATATTCATTCGTTGTTCAGTTCTAACAATGAGGGTTTCATAATGAAAGTTGATATTGCAAAAGCATATGACAGGGTGGATTGGTTATTCCTTTCAAACAGTCTTACAGCTTTTGGCTTTGAACAAAAGGTGGTTGATATTATTTACCAGTTGATATCTACTTCCTCAATTGCTGTAATGGTAAATGGGAGTTCATCCCATTTCTTTAATCCATCACGGGGATTGAGACAAGGGTACCCTATATCCCCCATTCTGTTTGTAATTATGGCTGATTGTATGGGAAGATATATAGGCGACTTAGTTCGTAAAGGTTTATTTAAGGGTCTAAAACCCTCTTCTCATCCTCTAATATGCTCCCACGGACAATTTGTGGATGATACTATCTTCATGGGGAAATCTGAAGTCAAGAAAGCAAGAACTTTGAAGCAAGCTATAAATTTGTATTCATCTGCCTTTAGACAGTTGATTAATTGGAATAAAAGTGCAATGCTCTTCACCAACACCCCAATTCAGAGACAACAAAATAGCTAAAATCCTTGAATGCTCTATAGGTTCTTTCCCCTCTTCTTACATGGGTCTTCCTCTTGGGATGAAGTCCCTGAAGCCTTTTGGGAAGATCTCATTAATAAATTCAGTAAGAAACTTGCGAGATGGAAAGAAAATTTTCTAAGTCAGGTAGGAAAGTTAACCCTCCTCAAAACAAGTCTTCAAAGCATACCTACTTATGCTTTAAGTCTTTTCAGAATTCCCACCAAATTTTCAGAAGCTATTGAAAAAATCCAAAGAAACTTTCTATGGATGGGTACCGAGGAAAAAAGGAGAATGTCTTTAATTGCCTGGGACAACATTTGCAAACCTTTCAGGGAAGGAGGGCTGGGAATAAGGAAAATTAGAAGTATGAACACAACTCTCTTAGCAAAACTGGGATGGAGGGTTTATCATGAAAACAAAGAATAGAGCAACATATGGAAGCATAAGTATTTATTTAATGCAAAATCCCTCTCTGATTTCTTTTCTTACCCTGACGTTACCCGACCATCTTCCATATGGGGGGCAGTTCAGGGAACTAAACAAATTTTAGAAGAAGGATGTTCATGGAAAGTTGGTAATGGAAAAAAGGTGAAATTCTGGGAGGATGCTTGGTTAAAAGGAAACCCTTTGATAGAAGAATTCCAAGATAAAGAGGTAATCGACCGATGTAAGCAAAGATATGGAATAATGGTTAACCAATACTGGCAGAACAATTCCTGGGTGAACTTAAATGATCTTGATCAAGATTTCAATAATATACAATTATCCCTCAATGCTATCTCTCTCTATCCTAATCTTGAAGATAAGATTATTTGGCATGATGATTCTAGCGGACAATTTAAAGTTTCTACCATTTTTAATTCAAAGGGAATTGGTAATCAACCTTTGTGGACGCATGCCTGGATCAAGGGGCTCACCCCTAAAATCAAAATCTTCTATTGGACCCTACTCCAAAACAAAATCCTGACTCTTGACAACTTACAAAAAAGAGGAATATATGTAGTGAATACGTGTATTCTATGTAAAAAGGGTTTTGAAGACAGAGATCACTTGTTTGTGAACTGTTCTTTTACGCAACAAGTTTGGAAAGAGATCCTCAATCTTTGGGGTATTGCATGGATTCACCACAAAAGTGTGAAACTATCTTTTAAAAGTTGGTACTGTCCCTCTAAGAATCCTGATGTTCTTTTTTTATGGAAACTAACTCTTCCCCATATTTGGTGGGGAATATGGAAAGAAAGAAATAATCGAATTTTTAGAAGTATAGAACTTCCAGGATGGGTGATGGGTCAGAACATTATTAGAACAATTAAGGAGAATTTCTCATCGCAAAGGGACCCTAATCCAACCTTTTAAATTGATAATCCCTTAAGATCAGAAAAGCCTAATGTAAAAACTGAAAATCCAAGATTAGGTGTTACTTGGAACGTCCCCCCTCATGGGTGGATCAAAGGAAACTTTGATGGAGTTATTAAAGGGAACCCGGGAAATGTAGGATGCGGAGGAGTCTTGAGAAACCATGTGGGAAACGTAATTGATGCTATTGCTATTCCCATTGGTAAGTCGAATTGTCATATTGCTGAAGCTTCTACAGCCCTTCAAACCATCAAACTAACTGTTGAATCGGGATATTCTAAATTATAGCTGGAAGGGGACTCCCTGAATATTATAAATATTTTAAACAATAAAAATTTTGTTTCATGGTCTATAGAGGCTATGGTGATGGAAATGAAAACCTTAATTCAAAAATTTGAGAAAGTTACTATCACCCATATTTACCGTGAAGCCAACGGAGTTGCTGATTGGATAGCAAATCACGCAGTTCGAACAGGACACAAGGTGAGCTGGCATGATACATTAAACAAGAATGTGGATCTTAGAGCGCTCATTAATCATGACACAATTCATGCAAAGGAGGGAAAGATCAGCTTGAAATAGAAAATCAATGATTTGGCGGAGTGGCCTCTCGGAGAAAGGATTACACTCATTAAACAAAAATGTTCTAGAGTATGTGAAGTGGATTCTGAACGTGCCAAAAAAAAGGCGAGTTTTATTCCAAATTGGTAATAGCTGGTCTCATTGCTTAGTTTACAGTGTTTGGGTGTTACAGGATATTTGTATGGCTCACAAAATGAAAGGAGAACCAAGGAAGCAGGAACCCAAAAACTGCGAAGAGTGGAAAGCAAAACAAGATGTCTGTAAGATACTTCAGAGAGGGAAGGTTGTGAGCTACATGGAATGGCTACATGGTTCAAAACCCCATATTACAATGGCTTTTTTCAAAAATTGGATTGACGACAGGGTTACCCTCCATGGCATCACGGTGAATCTCACTGAAGAATTCATAGCGGAGGTCACGGGGCTTTCAACAGAGGGAATAAAATTCTCAAAGCAGACCAGTGTTTCAAATGAGGCTTTTTGCAAATTCCCAAAGACGGATGTTGAGGAGCAGCAGTTGGAAAAGAGTGGGGACTTTTTTGACTTGGAGCAGATTAAGGGAATCTGGAGAGACGTCTTATGCTGTATCCGTGAGTATTTCATACTTGATGGAAGAAGCAAAAGAGTCCACAAATTTCACTTTGTATTTCTTAATCACTTCAGACACAAAGTAAGAATATCCTTTCCTTTCTATTTGGATTTCTCTTTGCTCCAAAGTCTGTTCGCTCATAAGAAAAAGGAGTCTCGTCCTATATTACATGAGGGATTAATTCTAATAATTGAAGGTCACTGCAAAAACAAGGCCATTGTACTGAATCCTTATTCGGATAAAAATAAGGACTTACATAGTAACAAGAACAAAATATCAAAAGGGAAAGAAAAAGCTAAATTCAAATCCCCTAGCTTTAAAAATCAGACTGCAGATGAGGAAACAGAGTGGGAAAGCACTGAAAGTTCTGAGGAGGAGAGTATGGAGCAAGAGAGAGGAACAAAAAGTAGGCAATCAAGTTCCAGCGAGGAAGACAAAGTTCAAGACAAGAATGAGAAAGGAGTCACTATAGAGGGAAAAACTAAAAACAACCATGATCCTGAGGCAAACCAGCAAGTGTTTGGGGAAACTGATAAAGATTTGGATGATCTTTTTGAGGACCATGCTTCGAAAAATGAGAAGGAAAATCTAGTTCAGGTTGTCAACCAAGTAATGGAAATGGGAGCTCAAGTTAAGGATGATTGTAACCAAAATGAAAGCCCTATTGAAACTAAGGAACAGAAACGAACAGAAAGGGAGGATCATATGGAAGAAGTTGAAAACAGTCCAAAAAATAACACAGAAGATTGGAGTGATATAAGGCAGAATGACGCGAGGCACCCCCCTATGAGCTTGCCCAAGTGCAAAGCAGATGCTATCCTTCAATTCGACTCATGGATGTATAAGGAGATAATGGTACTCAAGAAGAAAATGGAAATAATGGAACGTAACCAGGAAGCAGTTTGGAATAAAATCAATAACATGGAAAAGCAGATGAGGGATATTCCTATCAAACTCAAAGACTATGAGAACAACCTAAGGGAACTCATTAAGGAACGCAGAATGAAGATGGAGGAGGTTACCTCTATCATATGTGCAGCTGCTGTAAACATTGGAAACGAGCAAATGAGGAAATCAAATCTTTGGAGGGGCCAAGCAAGAGAACAAGACAGAGCTCAAGAAAGAAAGCAATGCAAGAGGGAGCCACGTCGGCGACTACAGCCATTCAGGACACTGCTGTGAAAGGTAAGGAAGCAGTGAAGATGATTTTGGAACTAGAAGAATATGTCCTGGTTCTTTTAGTTAGATGTAATATCTGGTTCCATTTCTTGGTTTTTTGTTTCCTTATCACTATGGAGTTTCCAGGTTTCTGAAAAACCTGGGGTTAGTCTTTTGATTATCTTTAATGGTGGTTTCAAGTCCATGTAAAACTTGATTTTGATACTTTTTTGAAGTAGGTTTTAGGTTTCACCTGTGGACGTTTCTGTTTTATCTTTCTCTCTTTGTTCTGGGTTTTGGGGTCCCTTCAAAACCTATTTTTACCTTAATCTAAAACATCATGTGTTGGCATCTCTAGGTCACTGCATTCATATATTTATGTTTTACAAATCATGTGAGAATTACTATAGTTATGAATTGATTGATTTTTCAAGCATACATCACCCAATCTATAATTTAGATCATAAGCATCATAGTGGATCTTTATTCAAGCTTTTATTTCTTTTGAACATTCTCAGAGGTTGAGCTTCTCATTGAAAGATCATTCCTTTGAACATCACAACATTTTTTCCCAAGAGGTAGTTACAACATGATCAATACCCATTATAAATTTAACTAAATTAGAGTTTCCATCAATTTTTGAATTTTTACAAAGGGATGTTCCACATTCCCTCAAATTTCATAAATATTTAAAATATTTCCAATGTATTTGACTCGAGTGTATCAATATCCCAAGCATTTAATTTTGTCTTAATACCCAAAACCACCCTAGGAAATTTCCACTTTCACCCTTGATTTAGATTTAAATTATTTCCTTTACTTCTTGAAAACTCAACATGATATAAGAAAACTTCATCATCCATAATTTCACACAAAATTTCAGCATAGGTAGTCTTCTCAGATCATAATTATGCTAATGACATTTTTCTCTCCACTGCGTACTATTTCAAACTCTACATATTCTCTTCATTCTATTTTTATTTTTTTTGGTGTAATGTCTTAGTATTTATTTATTTTTAAAGGAGTTTTCAGCCTAAAACAAATATGTTCTATAAAATATAAGACTTATATTACAAAAATAGGTACAAAGTCTTTAGTGTATGACCATTGAATTTTACTTCAATAATAAATATTTTCCTCTAGTCCATTATCATTGGTTGTTCATTTCCCCTATCCACGTATATATATATATATATATATATATATATATATATATATATATATATATATATATATATATATATATATATATATATATATATATACTCAGTGGATAGTTTGAAATTAAAAATACTAGTTTATATATATGTTCATGCATGATCTAACATACTATCATTAGAGTATCTGTTGTAGGCTATAATTACACCTTTTTGGGAGAGTTTTTCAGGCTCTCTCACTCCCAGCTACAATATTGGAACAACCCCAAGCTGTGGATATCTTGTAGTGAGGTTGAACCTTCGGAGAAGGCCGACTTCCTGTTGGTAGATCACCTAAAACTCAAGCTAAACTAATGCTCCATGGGGAAAAGGGCTAGAAATGGAATAAGGGATAATAAGAAAGCTAACTAGGCGATGCACCAAAATAAAATGGGAAACTCCCATAAGCTTGAACCCACACTAGTTCTGCAAAGGATAATACTAACTTACACAACCTCAAGATCAAGTTGGTTGCATTAATATTTTATGGAGGAGGTTTAAGAAGCAATTAATGAAAATAAAGAGGAGTTATAATACTCACTGAAATTTCACATCAATGGCAAAAAGAGCACTCAACTAGACCTGCAAACAACGTTGAAAAACTCCCTAAACAAGGTCAAAAAGGAGGACCATGGACGAGAAAGATTCTCCTTCACACAATGCCATAGTGCGCAACTCAATAGACACAAATCCAAGGTAAGAGATAGGCAAAGAAAATCCTTTATTGCATCAAGAGGTAGTTATTACAAATGCTTGGCAGGGTCAAGCCTAATCAAGTTGAGCATATTTTGCAATATCTTAAAGAGTGTCCCGTCTCCCAAAGAGATGAAAAAGTTTTAAAAAAAATACTGAGAACCCCACAAAGTGGGAAAACATGAGATATATATAGAGAAATGGAAAAGAGAAAGAAAGGGCTTGCATGGGAGAACAGAGAACTGAGAGAAGAAATCATCAATG
The DNA here is from genome assembly GCA_037957365.1 of Torreya grandis. Lineage (NCBI taxonomy): Eukaryota > Viridiplantae > Streptophyta > Pinopsida > Cupressales > Taxaceae > Torreya > Torreya grandis. The sequence continues at coordinate 2,152,881 of JARHVA010002968.1, read as the reverse complement.
ACTAGGACCACTGCTATTGTACTTGAGCTCTTTTATATTAAAAGCATAAAACTACCTTGATCATGAAATGAACCATCTAAGATCACCACAAATCTCCTCGAGTCCATTACGCATTCAAGTCTCCCTTGATTGGAGCTGAGAGAGCCATGTTGTGGGTAACTGCATGTTCCCGCCAAGCATAAATGATTTGATCTTTTGCATTTAAATCTTGGTTTGTTTCTTCACTTTGCATGTTCATTGGTCCACTTGGATGCATCTATTCTTAGTTTGACCACTTTACATGTTCTGAATGTGAGCTGTAGACCACGTCATCAAAGTTGAAAGGAGAAATCCTTATCTTTTTCTATTGATTGGCTATCAAAATCCCACTAGGATCTTTTTGAAAACTTAGCCTTTTCTCGTCTGTTGATCTCCTTACTAGATATTGACAAGTGTCAAGCTCGTGGCAATCTTGATAAACCTTTTGAAAACTTGACGAAAGGCAACGACTACTTGAAGGGGCTCAAACTTGATGTTTGTGGGTCCACCATTAATTCCTTTAGACTTTTGTTTGTTTTGTCAATTATTCTTTCAGGGTTTCTTTTCAGAACTTATCTCTGTGAATAATTCTCTTGAAAGAATTCATTCATTTTCTTTGGCCTTGAACAATTTTCTTCGAAAATGGACCTTCAAATTTATTGTAAAGTACCCTATTTTTCACTTGAAATGCCCTTTCCAAAAGGAAAGGTACCCTTTGACCTTAAAAGTGACCCCTTTTCCTGAGAAATGCCCTTCGAAGATTTTGCAATGAACCTTTTCTGAAAGGAAAAAACCCTTCAAAATTTTGAGAAAGTCCCTTCAGAATTTTTGCAAAGAACCATTCGACTTTCTTGAAATGGTCTTTTGGAAACCTTGAAAAGCCTTTTCTCGAAGGGAAAGAAACCTTCCAAACTTTTGAAAACACCAATTCCTTCAAAACTTTTAACTGGACCATTTCTCAAGAAAAGAACCTTTCGGAGAAATTGTTTGGGGCACTTTGTTTAGGAATTCCTTCAGGGATTTTGAAAATGACCATTTTTTTGAAGAGTTACCCTTCATAAAAATTGTCCCGAACAACTTTTCTGAAGGAAATAGTCTTTGCCTTTTGCTTCGGACATTTTGTTCGAAAGAATTATCCCTTCGAAAACCTTGTCTTGGACAACTAGTCCAAAAGAATTCAACACTTAACACTTAGCCAAAAAAGGTCCCAAAATAAAAAGAAACACTTAGTCCATGTAAAGTCTGAAAGAATGAACAAGTAAAGACTTAGCTGAATAAAAGATTTTGCACTTAGCTTCTAGCTTGCAGGCTTATCTTTGAACAATGTTGTTGGATACTTATAAAATCTTGCTTGGACCCTATCTATTTGCAAATGTTGGATCCATTTCTAAGCCTTTGATCCACTTCTTCATCAAACCATGATAGAGCTCTATATGTGGGCCAAAAATGGCCAACAATATCATCATTCAATCTAATAAAATTAGAAAACAAAAATAATAATATCACTACAACTCAAATCATACAAGATAAAATAACAAATCATACATTTATATTTATGGAAAATACACAACTCTACGAATAATTTTGGAACTTTAAATCATGAGGAAAAAAATGCATAAAAATAATCCCATATCATTAAAGTTTATGAACTAAAATGTTGAAAAAACTCTAAATGTGACATCACATTTCTAGAAGGAAAAAAACTATGACATTAAAAACACAAATTTCATTCCTTTCCCACTCAAATAATTTGTTTTATCTTGCCTCCCCATGACAAGATACGTCAACACACTCCAATATAAACCCAAACATTATATAGAGCACACAAAAAATTCCAATGGGCACAACATTCACTATTCTTTGGAAAATATTTACATAAGAGACAAATTTAAGTCCTTATTTGCCTCACAATGATGTGCATGATTGTGCACTTTCATTTCCAACCCATCATGGGAAATTTATTATGTTTTTTCTCACTCTAATATTTATCTTTCACCACTTGGGGTCTTGGTCCACATTGACTTCTACTTATCATTGCATATATTTATAGTATATATTACCTTCACTTTCATAAACAAATTAGTGATGGACCTTGCTTTGACATGTAGTTCAATCAACTTCCAATTATTAACATTATAGTTGCATTCATTTATTTTCAAATTAGTTTCCACTCATACTAAAAGTGTCCCATGTGTGAAGGTTGCACACAAAACATCAAAAAGTGTTTTGTAATATGTGATGTTGAGTTTTCTTCCATCGTAATTGATATGCTTTAAATTTTTTTCATTGTTATTATGGCCATACAAAATATATGCATACTTTAGGTCTTCACTAATTGGAAGGGAATAAATCACAATTTACAATTAGTCTTTTTGGTCCATATTATTTCCTGTAAATACAAATAAATCATTCCATCAATTAACCTATTATAGACTTCATACTTGCAATAAACACAAAATAAAATTTACGTATCCAAACATAATGGAACATACTCCCAAGAAACCTAAAGGTGACTTAATGTGACCCAATCATGTTACTTTAATATTAAAAACCTAAGGAGACATAATATTATGCTATTAAGGAGACAATGATAAAAAAATCATGGATTTTTAAAACCATGATCTTATGGGGATATTTGAAACTGTAGTGATCATCTACAACTCAAAAAAAATCATGCCAAATGTTATGTAGTGGGAACTAATGATGTTGGTTTCACACAAGGTTTTATACCAAATATAACTCTTCTCCACACTTTCCATTGCACTTTGTCTAATGATAGTCTCACACTCTACCTATATTCTCTTCTAAGTTTCTCACATATCTTCTCATCATACCTAGCTCAACCATGGCTCAACTTGATCCAGAAAAATGGATAGGGATATTTGTTGAAAATGAGACAGGTTTAAATGTACTTGTATATATGTGGTAGATTCATATCATGTGTATGTGGTAGGCACCCCTAAATGTTCCTAGTCTTAGGACCTGACCACTCAATATTTATGGATTCCAAAGTATTCAAAACCACCTAACTTATAAATACACCTCGTTATACTAGTCTTGATTTGAGGTGAGTAAAAAGAACCCAACACACACACACATGGTATTCTATCACTCCATTAATGAATTTATTGTGTGTGAAAATAGTAAATCAGATATTCCCTAGTGGGTGAAAAATAGTAAACAAGCATGAAATAATAAATTGAACAAGTAATAACATAAGTAAAATATCATGAGTGATGAGACAAACATTCTTGGGTAGAATATTGGAGTCTTGGGAATACAACAATGTTCTTGAATTCAGACTCATTCTTCTTAACTACCCCTATATGGGCTAGACTACCTGGGCTTCCATTAGAATTCTGGCATGAGGACATTTTCAATGGAATTGCTAGTTCATTTGGTGAGTTAGTGGCTGTGGATAACGCCACGGCTTCAAGAACTAAACTCCAAAGCGCCAGAATTTATGTTAAAGTGGCAGACCTGAACCATCTCCCCCAAAAAGTGGAATTAATCTCTAAGCTTGGTAAGAAAACCCAAGAGATTGTCTTCGAAGATTTGCCAAATTCTTGTTATGTGTGCAAGAAACAGGGGCATTGGGTTAAGAATTGTCCCAACAGGGGTAGAACCCTTTCAAAAAAAATTCAGGAAGGGAAAAATATAAAGATTCAACAAAAGAAAATATGGAAGGTAAAAGAAGACTATCGAAAGATAAGGAAGACTCAAGATGCCTTAGCTGACCAACACACAGATAAGGTTAAAATCTCTGCAACAGAAGAAGAGGGTGACCTTAATTTGTTAGGAACAATAGATCCCCTATTAAAAAAATTTAGTCCCCTGATGGAAGAGAAGGGGAAGGGATCAGAGGACAAAAAATCAGATCTTCAGAAGAAGAAGCTAATTTCCTAAACCAGAACACCCAAAGTTTATAAAATCAATTTTCTAAGGTAAAGAATAATGAAGGATTAGAGGAAGGAGAAGTATTACTTGAAGGGGGGAACAACATATAAGAAGGAGAGGGAGATTTGAGTGAAGTTCAGATGGGGGAAAAGCAAGAGGTATCAAAGGTTGAAAATAACACTCCAGTGAAAGAGGCCCTAATGGCAGAAGAAATGAAAGAGGTTGGAAAAAACTCAAAAACCAAAAGATAAAAGGAGAGAAAAAGAACAATACTAATTACATTATGACGAGAAATGGCGGTGTGAAAGTAAATAGTCCTCTTAAGAGTAAAGAAGGAAAAGGATCTGAAAAGCAAGCCAAATTTAAACCGGATGTAGGATATTCAGATAAACCTGGGAAAAAATCTACAAAGAAGAATAGAGAGTTGGAAAGTAAGCACAATATAGCAGATGGAAAGCAAGCAACCCTGCAGCAATGTCTCCTAATCAATAAAAATAAATGAGAATTCTTAGTTGGAATATTAGGGGGCTAAATAGCATTTATAAAGTAGATTTAGTTAGGAATTTTGTCAGAGAGCAAAAGCCAGACCTCCTTCTGCTTCAAGAAACTAAAATGAGTAAAGAGAAAGCAGAACATATCAAAGACTTTAAAAATTACACCATTAAGGCCAATAGCTCTGAAGGTGCTTCGGGAGGAACCGTGATGTTATGGAAAAAAATCAATATTCTGGTTCTATTTTGATGGAAAGTAAAAATTTTCTGGCTGTCAATATAACTAGTGTTGACCAAAAGGAAAGATGGTATGTTGTAAATATCTATGCCCCCAATGCCAGGAACGAAAGGAAAAAGGTATGGGAAACTCTCTCAAAACTCAGAAGCAAAGATTACTGTGGGCGATTGATTATAATGGGAGACTTTAATGTTCCTCTCTATGATTATGAGAAAATGGGTGGTAACACTATTCAAATGGAAGGGAGATTTGATCTCATGGAGTTTATAAGTAAAGAAGGTTTAATGGATGTGGAGCTGCAAGGAATTCAGTATACCTGGAGCAATAAGAGACTTGACAAGGAATGTATACAGGCCAAGCTTGATAGGGCTCTTATTTCCCCAGACTGGATAAAAGACTATACTTGTAAGTTGGAAGCATGCCATAGAATAGGCTCGGATCATTTCCCTCTTATCCTCACAGCGGTCAAATTGAACCAAAAAAAGAATCATCCGTTCAGATTTGAAAAGATGTGGATGCAGCATCCACAGTTCGAAAGCAAAATAAAAGAGTGGTGGAATATACCTATTGAGGGAACAACTCTCTTCAAAGTTGCCTCCAAACTCAAAAATGTTAAAAAAGAAGTTAAGAAATGGAATAAGGACTGTTTTGGAAATATTTTTGAGAAAAAGAAGACCATCAAGGAGGATATCAGTAGAATTCAGGAAAAAATTCAGCAAAATGGATATACCCTAGAATCCCATAGAGAAGAAAGTGAACAATTGGTACAATATCAAGACATTATAACTAAGGAGGAAACCTTTTGGAGACAAAGATCTAGGGTGCAATGGTTGAAAGAATGAGATAAAAATACTAAGTTTTTCCATCTTTCCACTTTGAAACACAGAGCGAAAACACATATTCATCACTTGAAAAAAGGAGATCAGAAGATAACAGAGGAAAAGGAAATAAAGGAGGAAATGATCTCATTTTTCTCTTCCTTGATGAAGGCTGATAGAAACATCAACTTGAAAAGCCAGGCTGACATCCTACGAGTGATTCCTCCATTGATCTCGAAGGAGCAGAATAATATGTTATGTTCTATACCTAAGGAGGAGGAAATCTTCAAAGCTGTTAGATCTTTAGGAGGAGAAAAAGCACCTGGACCAGATGGTTTCCCCATATTTTTTTTTCAAAAGCTCTGGAAACTTATAGGTAAGGATGTCAGCAATGCGGTGAAGGAGTTTTTTCGAGCTAAACAGATGCTGAAGGAAGTTAATGCCACTTTTCTGTGCCTTATTCCAAAGAAGGCTGGAGCTGAATGCCCTGATCAGTTCAGACCGATTAGCTTGTGCAACTCCCTCTATAAGATAATTTCCAAAGTTCTAACGACTAGACTAATTCAAGTGATCCCTTCGTTAATAGCTGATCAACAAAATGGATTCATTCCAGGCAGACAAATCCTCAACTCTGTTATAACGGCGCATGAAAATATTCACTCACTGTTCAGCTCAAACGCAGAGGGGTTCCTAATGAAAGTGGATATAGCTAAAGCATACGACAGGGTGGATTGGCTATTCCTTTCAAATAGCCTTATTGCCTTTGGCTTTGAACAAAGAGTGGTTGATATTATCAAACAACTGATATCTACAACTTCTATAGCTGTGTTGGTAAATGGGAGTTCATCTCATTTTTTTAATCCGTCTAGGGGATTAAGATAGGGGGATCCTATCTCCCCTACTCTGTTTATTATCATGGCTGATAGTATGGGATGATACCTAGGGGACTTAGTTCGTAAAGGATTATTTAAGGGCCTGAAACCCTCTTCGCATCCTTTAATATGTTTCCATGGTCAATTTGTGGACAATACTATTTTCATGGGACAGTCTGAAGTCACAGAAGCTAGAATTCTAAAGGAAGCTATAAATCTGTATTCCTCTGCCTCTGGACAGCTGATTAACTGGAACAAAAGCGCAGTATTCTTTACTAATACACCAGATTACAGACAGAACAAAATAGCAAGAATCCTAGAATGCTCCATAGGTTCTTTTCCCTCCTCTTACCTTGGTCTCCCTTTAGGGTCGAAAGCTCCTGAAGCCTTTTGGGAAGGACTTATTAACAAATTTAGTAAGAAATTGGCAGGATGGAAAGGCAGTCTTCTAAGCCAAGGTGGAAAGCTCACACTCCTCAAAGCAAGTCTTCAAAGCATACCTACATACGCTTTGAGTCTTTTCAAAATCCCCACTAAATTTGCTGAAGCTATTGAAAAAATCCAGAGAAACTTTCTTTGGTCAGGTACTGAGGAGAAAAAGAGAATGCCTCTTATAGCATGGGATAACATTTGTAAACCTGTCAGGGATGGTGGACTTGGTATAAGGAAAATTAGAATTATTAATACAACCCTCTTAGCTAAACAGGGGTGGAGGGTTTATCAGGAAAATAAAGAATGGAGTAAAATATGGAAGCACAAGTACTTATTCAAGGCAAAGTCACTCCCTGAATTCTTTACTACTCCAGACATTTCTCATCCTTCTGCCATATGGGGGGCAGTCCAGGGGACAAAACATGTTTTAGAAGGAAGCTCATGGAAAGTTGGCAATGGTAAAAATATGAAGTTCTGGGAAGATATTTGGTTAAGAGGAAAACCGTTACAGGAAGAAATCCAAGATAAAGATGTTATAGATAGATGCAAGCAAAGAGTGGGAATAACGGTTAACCAATACTGGCAGAACAACTCTTGGGTTAACCTCACTGACTATGATCAAGGTCTCAAGGATATTCAATTATCCCTAAATGTTATATCTCTATATCCTAACCATGAAGATAAAATTGTTTGGCACAATGAGCCAAGCAGACAGTTTAAAGTTTCTTCCATTTTCACCTCTAAGGGAAATGGTAGCAAACCGTTATGGACAAGAGCCTGGATTAAGGGGCTCATCCCTAAAATCAAATTCTTTTTCTGGACCCTTCTCCAAAACAAAATATTGACTTTGGATAATTTACAGAAACGCGGAATTAATATTGTAAACATGTGTATTCTTTGTAAAAAAGACCTTGAAGATAGAAATCATCTGTTCGTGAATTGTTCCTTCACTCAGCTAGTTTGGAAGGAGATTCTCAATTTGTGGGGCATTACATGGATTCACCACAAAAATGTGGAATTATCTCTCAAAAGCTGGTACTGCCCCTCAAAGAATCCCGAAGTTCTTTTTTTATGGAAACTTACTCTTCCCCATATTTGGTGGGGAATATGGAAGGAAAGAAATAACCGAATCTTTAGAAATAAAGAACTTCCTGGATGGGTGGTAGGACAGAACATTATTAGAGCTTTAAAAGAGAATTTTTTATCACAAAAGAATCCAAGCTCAACTCTCCAAGTGGATAATCCCTTAAGGACGGATAATCCTATAGGTAAACCTGATAATCCCAGATCAGGAGTTACTTGGAATGTTCCTCCTCAAGGATGGATTAAAGGAAACTTTGATGGTGCTGCCAAAGGGAACACGGGGAATGCAGGTTGTGGTGGAGTTTTGAGAAACCATATGGGAAAGGTAATTGACGCTGTTGCAATCCCCATTGGTAAATAAAATTGCCACATTGCCGAAGCTACAGCTGCCCTTCAGACCCTCAAAATCGCTGTGGAATCGGGATATCCTAAATTGTGGCTTGAAGGGGACTCATTGAATATTATAAATATTCTTAACAATATAAATACTGTGTCTTGGACCATAGAGGATAAGGTAATGGAGATGAAAACATTAATAAAAAAATTTGAGGAAGTGATTATAACCCACACCTTTCGTGAAGCCAATGGTGTTGCAGATTGGCTAGCTAATTGTACAGTCCAGGCAGGTCAAACAGTGAGGTGGCATGAAACATTAGAAAAGAACGTGGATTTGAGGACGCTCATTCTTCATGATGCAACCCATGCAAAGGAAATATTGGAGTGTAATAGAAATATAATGAGTAGGAGGAGTGGCAACGCGGGGAAAGGACAACAATCATTAAAGAGGAAGGCCCTCAAGAGTGAGAAGCGGATCCTGAATAAGCATAAACAAAGTCGACTTTCTATTCAATTTGGCAGCAGGTGGGATCATTGTAAAGACCATAGCAACTGGGTTTCAAAGAAAACGAGTATGGCACGCGAAAGGAAGGGAGAACCCCGGAAGTAGGAACCCAAGAGCTGTGATGAATGGAAAGAGAAACAAGAAGTCTGGAGAATTCTGCAGAAAGGAAAAGTTGCGAGCTATATGGAAAGACTCCATGGGTCAAAACCACATATCACTACGGCTTTTTTCAAAAATTGGACTAATGAAAGGGTCACCCTGCATGGTATCACAGTGAACCTAACAGAGGATTTTATAGCTGAGGTTACAGGGCTGCCTACGGATGGACTTAAATTCTCCAAACAGACAAGCATTTCGAATGAGGCCTTTTGTAAGTTCCCTAAGACGGACGAGAAAGAGCAGAAGCTGGTCAAGAATGGGGATTTCTATGAATTGGATCAGATTAAAGGGATATGGAGGGATGTCTTACGCTGCATAAGGGAGTACTTCATCCTGGATGGAAGAAGTAAGCGAGTGCACAAATTCCACTTTGTCTTCTTTAACCATTTCAGGCACAAGGTAAGTTTGTCTTTTCCCTTTTATCTTCGCTTCTCCTTGGTCCAAAGTTTATATGCTCATAGGAAAAAGGAAACGCGTCCTATCCTACATGAAGGCCTTATTCTGTTAATCGAAGGCTATTGCAAGAATAATGCAATGGTAAAGCACCCCAAACAGGAGAAAAACAAGGAGTCAGGGAACATAAAGAGTGAAAGTGTAAACGGGAAAGACAAAATCAAGCTCCCTAGCGCTAAAAAGCAGAATGTAGAAGAAGAAACGGAACGGGAGAGAATTGATAAACTCAGGGAGGAAAACTTGGAGGAAGAAGGAACTGAAAGCTGAGATACAAACTCTAACGAGGATGAAGAATGTCCTGAGAAAAATGAAAAAGATGATGTCAACACAGAGGAGGATTCTGCAAACAGAACAGAAGATACGGAGAAAAATCAGAAAGTGTTGGAGGATGAATTTGTCCAGGATGGCCCTGTTGAGGACCCAGCTTCAAAGAACGAAAATGAAACTACATGTCAGGATGATAATCAAGATATGGATATGGAAATTCAAACTGGAATTAAAGAGCGGGAACAAAAGGGTCGAGAGGATATCTTTGAAGAAGTCAGGAACAGTCCCAATAAAAATTCTGAGGAATGGAGAGGGAAAAAACAAAATGATGAAACACACACACCAATGACTTGGGTTAATTGCAAAGCAAAGGCATCTTTCCAACTTGATTCTTGGACGTGTAGGGAGATTATGGATCTCAAAACGAAAGTGGAAACTATGGAAGATACCCTGAAAGCTGTATGAAACAAAATTAACAATATGAAAAATTAGATAAGAGAGATCCCAGTCAAGCTCAAAGTCTATGAGAATAACCTCCGGGAACTCATTAAGGACAACAAAACGAAAATGGAGGAAGTTACGTCCAATATTTGTGCTACTGCTGTCAATATTGGAAAAAGAGCCAATGAGGAGACCAAAGCCTTGGAGGGACCTAGCAAAAGGATGAGACAAAGTTCTAGAAAGAAGGTTACACAAAAAGGAGCCATGCTGACGGCAACCACTACCCAGAATACTGTTATGAAAGGAAAAAAAACTATGAAAATGATATTGGAACTGGATGAATAATCTGGGTCCTCTTGTTGGTTATGAAACTGGTCCTGTTCTTTGTTTTCTTTTTGTAATCCTATGCCTTTGGTGTAGCCAGATCTCTGTTAAATCTGGGTTTTGACCGGTAGTCCTTCTGGTGGTTTCAGGTCCATTAAAAACATGTTTTTGCTTCTTCCTTGTTATAGTTTTTAGGCTTTGCTTGTGGTTTTGGATGCTCTTTCTTTCTTTCTTTGTACTAGGGTTTCGGGGCCCCTTCAAAACCTGCTTTTACCTTAATCTAAAACAATGTTCTTGAATTGATATCTAACCTTTGTGTGAAATCTATAACATTGATGTCATTAAAAAAATTTGATGTATATCATATTGTTTCCAATTTTTTCTTGGGAAAATTTGGCCACCAAATATTCCCATGTGTTTTTGTTGTTGGATATTCTCTACTATGTTGAATTTACACTACAGTTTATTTTTAATTTTGATTTATCTTATTGAAGTGTGTTGTTATATGTTGTACAACATTGTGTCTTCACTTTCCTAAATTTATGGAAAAATGTTTGATTTAATGTATTATTATTCTCCTTCCATAGTTCATCATAAAAACACAGTGAAAAATAACAAATAAAAGTTGTGTCAAGAAATGTTAAGCAAGTTACAACTACATATCGCACACATTGGAATCAAACCTAATGTATTTATCTATGTTGTGTGAATTAAATATTGAAAAAGGGATTTAACCTCCTCTTCCATAAACATGTGATGCAAATTTAACATTCACATAAACCCTCTTTTGGTATAAGTAGATGATGTGACAATGGCTTGAAGAAGATTGAAGTATTAAGGTGGAAGATGTATATACCTGATATTTTTCATCTCTATCATTTACTAATAGTTTCTATTAAGGACTCATTGGCCAATCAATCTAGATGAGTACACATCCTAAGGAGTGTGTTTGTAAATGGGTGGGGTTGGCTCATAGTAATTTATAATATTTTTTTACATACTATTTTATCCTATGTTCAATACTATTAGTTTAACCTGCTATGAGTCTCTTTTCTTTCTCCTTATCTATCTCCTTATGGTTAGTTATGTTATCCACTTGTTATTTTTATTGTGTCAACCCACCTAAAACAATCTATTTTCTACCTATTTATTCTTATACTATATCAGTCTGGTTGATATAGCTCTAAGTCTATCTATGTATTCCCTAATGTATCATCTTGGCTGATATAGTTCTGATTTAGTTGACACCCGTTTAAGTATATATTCCTAGTTGATAAAATTGTCTTAAAGTCTCAGATGATTTGTAGGTTTGGATTTGTACATATAGGGGTCATATTTAACTTTTACAACACATAAAACACTCATATGCTCTACTTGTGCTCACATTTCTACTCTTCTAGTAAAAAGAGGATATAGAGGTTAATTTTTAATTCTTTGAGGTCAAGTTTTGCACATCTCTTTGAAGCTTAATAAAATAATGTGAACTAAAGAGCTACACTTGGTCTTTGATGTCCCCAAATATGGATACCTATGTATTCATATTTCCATTTTAGGTCATTATTTTACATCTATTGCAAATTTCCACTAGAGCCAAGGAGGAGATTGATGTGCCAATGAGTCAACCCAAAGGTAAGTATCTCTATCCCTATTCTCTTTCTTTGATTTACTTAGTAGATATATCTAATTTGGTTATTGTTATAATATAAAGTATTTTATTTTACTTATTTAAGCCTATATATCAAATAAGTTGTTAAAGTATAGGTTATTAGGCTTTCCATTATCATTTTAGGCAACATAGATTGCATTTACGGTTCACCATTGCGCCATTTATATCTTGTTTAGTTTAATGTTATTTTTTTATTGTGGATCTAGGTTACTCTTAATCATCATTTTATTACATGTGGTTTCCTTATTATATCCTTGATACCCATTTGTTGTGAGGCCCCCATTTTCACAATGCTAGTTTTAAGACTTTTCATTGTTTTACACATATCTTGATGTGACATAGTTTTAATATTATTTTTAGAAATGAGGTGATTATTGTTATATTATGACTAAGATAGTGTATTTTATGTTCTTGTTATTATTATTGGTTTACATGAGTTCTATTCATATCCTAGTTATAGTTTATTCCATTTACTCATTGAAATGATTATTGTGTTGTCATACTAATTGACATAATACTTATCACAAGATTTGATTCTAAAGATATTCATATGTTATCATGTTGATATTTCCTCATTATTATTATTGGGATATTGTGTTTTGTGAGGTTAATATGCATGCAATTTGTTTTGATAGATGATACTTCATATGTTTATATTCAATCACATTCAATCACTTCGGCTATCTAGGGTAGCATAATTTTACGGGTTAATTGATGTGTAGGTGAGAGGAGGCCAAGTGAGTGAACTGGGACTCAACCAAGAATAAGTGAACCAATGGTATTAGATGATTAAGGTCTTGCATGGCATCCAAAATTGAAAACTGATCATAGTGTTACCTTAAACCAAGCTTTGATTTTTTGTTTCTTAAACCTTTGTCGCATTATTCATACCCCCTTGCTATACCTTATAAGTCACTTTAACGTTATTTTAAGTCATAAAGATAAATATGAGATCCACTTTAGTTACTCTTAACCAAAAACTCAAATGGAATAATTGACCCATGTTTTCAGGTTGGTAAAAAGTGCAATATATATGTTGGTTGGTGTATTATAAGTCCTTTTTGACCAAATGGATGCACTTAGACTTTTTTGGAGTGTTGAATATGTTGTATGACATTTGATGTGACCATTTATGGCATGGGAAGAGAACACATTTATGATCATGGGCAAGCATTTCTTGCTCGTATAGGTTGTAAGAAGAGTTATTACATTGTAAGACTTTAGGCAAAAGAGCCAAGGAATGGAAAGGGACAAGTGTCACATTCTTATTGGTTATTATGTTTGAGTGTTTTTTAATAAAAGGAAGTAAATTATCCCTTAAAATTAATTTTTGCTCATTTTTCATTTGAAAAATTAAGTTAAATATTGATAAGAAGGAATGATCTTGGATAAATAGAAAGGAGAGCTTGGTTTTGGAGAAGTTTTCTTGAAACAATGTAATTTTGAGGTTTTCTTGGTTAGTTTTAATTGGTGGAACCAAAGTAGGTATTCCCCCTTCACCATGAGTGTATTTATTTTGTTGTTTTAAGAAAATACTTTCCCTTATCACTGTATATGTATTTCAATAAGTTGTATGCCCATTTGGCATACCTTTTTATATTTTTGTTTATTGTGGTTGGGTCTATAGCCAGCATGTGGTTTTTAGCCTCTTTTGGGGCATGGATATGTTCAATCCTTCAATTTTTTGGGTAATTTTATATCCCTTTTTATGACTTGAAATTGTAAGGTTATAATGCCTAAATGGGCCTAGCTTGTGTATTCATTTAATACTTTCATTGATTAGGGTTTGGGCATGGAAACTATGTTCTAAAGTCCTCCTATTTGGATTTATTGCATGGGGTTTTGGAAATAAGTAAATTTATGTTTCCAAATTGCTCCCATGGCAAGGGTGAAGGGTTTAGGCTAAGGGAGGTATTCTAAAGTTCTCCCTCTCCCACCCCATAGTGTGGAGAGTTTCAAGTATTATCCTAAATGGCTAATTTAAGAGTCTAATCAAGTGTTAGAGATTCCTTGTGGCTACCTTGTACCTATAAAACATATACTTACCTTACCTCGGATGATTGGTTATACTTATGTTTGGACTTTGGATTCATAGGATTAGGGGTGCATAGGGCATCCATCTAATGATGCCAAAATTATGGAAGGGGAAACCATGCTTTGTTTGGCCTTGCCAAAGAGAAATGGAGCTTATTTTGAAGAATATTTGTGTTTACATTCATTTGTAAGTTGTATGCAAATATTGCTTGGATATTGGAAACCATTTATATGTATTAATTCCATCTTGTAAATATTGAGAAATAAAAATAGAAATGTATAATTAAGCTTTCAATAATTATTGATTTCATTTGTAGTGCTAGATGAAAAAAAAGGAGAAATGTAATAAAAAAACATTGTAGTGATTTGAATTTAAAGTTAAAAAGGCATATGAAAAAAATTATTTACTATTTACCATGGTAGTGAAAAAATAAAATTAGAATTGTGTTTCATATTTATCACATTGTATGCTTTTCATAGGCCCAAGAAGAGTTAGTTTCACTTGAACAAGAAAAAATTCTAAAGTTACCAATTTTCCCCAAAATTGATTTTAATTTAAAATAGGCTTATCATAGATTAATTTTTAGGTTTACAGTTTAATTTTTATTGATTTTTTAATGCAAACTACTAATTTTTACCTAAATTATTTAAGGAATAGACAAACATCAAGAAATTTTAATGCATGAAAAATTATTTAAAATCAAGTCAAAAAATAATTTTATATTAAACTTTATGATTTTTAAGACCATTATGAATTTATTTCATATTTTTGGGAGCAATGATTTTATAATAATAAAATTTTGAAGTTCAATATATTATAAATTAGTTTTCTATATACACAGACCCTTTCATTGTAGGGTAATCCTCTTTGTGTAAGATAGGCAAAGTTCAAACCAAAATTATTCCATGTGATCAATTACATGTTGATTATTCTAAGATCTAAAAGGGATGGAAGAATTATCTAAGCACATTGAGCATTGGTGGTTAGACTGGGGCCAATTGGGCATTCGTATAGCCTCTGAGAAACTTAAAGGTAATCCATGGTTAATGGATTGGAGGTCAAAGGAAACTATGCAATCACCCCCACCACTTCTCCTTTAATTATTATGTTAATGGCTTAGTCAGCAGTTGTTGTCTTCCACCATGACCTTAATCTTAATCGCCAATTGAATAATTTAGTCACTTTTTTTTAATTATTATAGTTAAAAAAAATATTAAACATTTATTTTAAATATTTTATAGTTAAATACTATTAATTTTACCTAGTATGCACTTTCTAAATGTCTACTATCTCTAGTTTTTTATTAAAACCAAAATTTTTACCCTAACCCATTTATCATTTTGTATGACCAATTCAAGAAAATATAATATTTGAGAGTGGGTGACCTAAAAGGGACCCCTTCACCCCTCTCCTCCTCCCTCAAATTTATATTCCCTCCTCCAGATGGAATCAGTTTCAGGGGTTGAAACATTATATTTTTCAAGATATAAACTTTTCCCTAGAGTTTATTTTAGCCTAAATGGATTTTGTGGACTCATATAAGCCTCAAGATAGGTTGACTCAAAATATAACCTCATTAATTTATTATCCTATACCATGTGAAAATTAGCTTAAAGTTTGAAATTCAAAATGAATGATAAACCTTGCTTGGGTGGCCATTAATGGTTGTGATAGTCTGGAAAGGGAAAGCCATTGTGACAGATGAGCTAGAAAGGAAGAAGTTGTAGCTAGAAAACTTTAACTCGAAGGTTCAACAAGCAGGGTTGCGTCTGACCAAACTCATTTAGGACTGGAACTCATTACACAGACACGTTGAAGCCATAGTTCAGGATTTTGTCCATCCTGCCCAACACACTTAATCCCCTGCCTTTCAATCACCAAAGGTTTTAAAATCACCCCCTTTGAGCTCCCCCAAGGGAGTCCCCCTTAAGCAGTCCCCCATGCAGGCTAAAGGAAAAAAGCACCCCAGAATGATCTTTCCCAGTAAAGCAGCTAAAGGCCCCAAAAACTGCGCTAGGGCAAAAGTTTCTAAGGTAAAATAGATCATTCCAGCGAAGAACACTGCAGATGCTGAAGACCCTTAGAAGGGACTTTCCTCCTAATTCTGTTTTGGTTTCCTATTTTTTGATCTCATTTTAGTTCTGTAACTTTTTGCTTTTTGGCTTCTTGGCCCTGTTTATGGCATGTTAAAACTTTTGAACTGCACTCTGGTGGTTATAGGTCCCTGTAAAACCTGGCTTTTACCTCATAAAATAAAAAATTAATGGTTGTGGAGGAGCTTGAAGATCCCAAAAACCTTTTCAAAAACTGTGGGAGCCTGAAACCTTCTAAAGACATTCTAAGAAAATGGGTACCTATAAAATAAACCCAAGTATCTTTATGTTGAGATGGAATTTTCATGTGAATAATAATATATGAAATGTAAAATCTTGGAGACCATGTTAATGGCATTCATCCAAGGGTGAATAATGTGGAGATGGATAAAAATGGATAAGACACCCTCCCAAACATTCTCTTCCTTTCACCAAATCTAAATCCATAAAGATTCCTAGGGTTTTTTCTTCTTTTATTTATTTATTAGTTGAGATATCTAATAGTTGAGATGGAGTGTTCCACTTTAAGGAGCTAAGAAAAAATATTTTTGACCTTTTTTAAGGTCATATGAAGAATATGAGGTCCTTTTGTTAAGCACTTTCCATGAAAATAAGTCAACCTAAAAACATATTTATGTTGTGACCTAAGGTCTAAACTGAGCCTTCTAATTTGCCAGAATCACTCGAGGTCCCAGTTGAACACCACTGAGATTTTGTATGAATCATTCAAGCTAATAGTTTCTCGAACCCACTTCATTTTAGATTGTGTTCGATTTGGGCCTTAGGTCTTGCTAGGTCCACATAGAGACTTGTAGGTTACTTAAGAGCATGTAGGTCGATCAAAGCAAGTGGGTCTAGCATGGTTACAAAGCAACATTGTGATCACTTGTGAATTTAGATCCATTACATTTAGGCATTTTAGTTTTTTTGATGTGTTGTGTGACTCACGTTGTGGATCCGATTAACTTGTTGGTGATGTGGATGTGTATAATATGCATTATAAATTCTCAAAAAATAATCAACATGTTTTTGTGTGGTTTTCATCATATGTAATTTTGGGAATGGCATTTTTGAATCAAAGCATGGCTAAAATACTAGGAGATCTAGAGATTATTTTTTGGTATTAATTTTTCAATTGTTAATTGATGAATTTAGTTGTTTGGTGATACACCTCACTCGATCAGAGGTAAGCACATTACACATGAATAGTTCTTAAGACCTTGAGTAACATAGGACCATGGACTCTTTGAGATAAGTATCAAACACTTGGATTCTTGAATTGGTCTTTGTGCCTAAGAGACCCATGCCAAGACTTGTTGGATATTCACCCATCTAGTTGAGTAGATAAGGTTTGAGAAGGCTTGGAACAAATTTTCCAACCATATGTTGGAAATTCAGATGGCCATGAGGGACAAGTGAGCACTAGTTATTTTAGAGATAATATTTTGAATAGATTTATCTTACTTCTTAAGACCAATGGGATTAGTTATCTCTAGACCTTAGGCTATTGTGTGGGCCTAGGGACGAGGTGGGCTTTGCTAGGTTTAGTGATTAAATTTACAAAAAACATTAGCCTTAATACTCAATTTTAATTATTCTTTAGGGTTTATTTATATATCTATCATTGTGGATGATGAAGTTGGGAATGGATCTGAATGCCATCTTGGTGAGACCATCCAATTTCACCTTAGTTTCTAACTCTTACCTTGCAAGTGGTACCAAGTAGTGTTTAGGCCAAGTACCTCCTTAGGCTAAAAGGCTTGTATTGGTAGACTGTAGAGTGTTAGAGAGACCTTAGGCACATGTTTGGTCCATGCAAGGGACCAAGAGTCTTGTTCTGTTATGTTTGGGTTATTTATTGAAACTATCTTTGTATGTACAAGTGTAGTTTGATATGGTATTCACCTTATGTGATGGGCTGATGATTCCATAGGGAAATCCTTATTATAGAGCCTCATGTAGATCACATGATTTTCACCTATCCTTGTGGTGAGTGATTTGTGTCTCCTTTATTGTAGCGAGTTATGCCTTGTTGGTAGCCACACAAAGGAGTGTCTTCCATTGGATTTGGATATCACCAATGGTTGGAAAGGAACATGTGACCTTATGTGGAATTTTGGCACTGATTAGGTATGATCATTGACTTAATTAATTCATGACTATGTTAGAGTGGTATCATCTCTTTTGTTTTGAGTTATCTCAATAACCAAGGCATAATAATCATGTTTGGATGATATCCAAACATTATTTTCATCAACCCACTTGGATTTATGACCCATTTTCTTAGAGTAATATTATTGAAAATACCTTATGTTATTTTTTGGTGATTTGGAGGTGACCTTATTGGTAGGGATCCTTGAGAAGGACATGTTTTTCCTTGTTTCTCAGTGGGTTTGAGCATACATTATTACTTGTTGAGCATATTGATGTGATTGATGTTTCCAAGATAGAATGAGTCTTTTGAGTGTTATGAGTCACATCCCCATCTCCTTATAGAGGAACATTATTCCATGGCGGTGATATCTAGGTTATTGGGTTTCCTATGAGTTGTGATGACATGGATGATGGGGACTTTACTTTCAAAGCTAGAAGTAGCCTTAAATTTTATTAGGTGTGCTTGCATTTTATATTAAACATAATCAACATATAAGTATGTTATCAATTTTATGGCATGTATGATTGTTTCCTAGGGCATGCATATTAGTTTCGAATGTGACATCTAGTCTATTATGGTTGTCAACCTTTTATAAATGACCCTTTTCTTTGTCATATTGTCCATTACTTATTTTTGATAGTATGGGTTTTAAAATGTATGTAGAATATTGTGGCATGAAAAACCTTCTTGGGTGCAAATATTAATTATTGGGGAATTTAGTGCCTCATTTTAGAACCATGCCACACCCTTGCATGGGTAGTGAGGTTGGATCCAACCTTGTGTGTTACTTGATGAAGAGTGCATGTGTTGCACCTTTATGATTCTTGGGAATTTGTTGTCCCAAGAGGATCCATTATAGAGTGGTGTTATTCTCAGATTTACCTAGGAGTGTCACTTTTACTGTGAATCCTTGAGTGATTCAATTCCCCTTTTTTCACAATGTTGTTATTAATTGATGTATGATTTTTCAAGAATTCTAATGAGAATATGATTGTGTGTTATACCTGATCCTTTTGGGGGGACTGAATTTGATAAGACCATATTAGATACAACTCATGAAACTTAGAAGTTTAGGATGCCTTTTGAGGAACCACTATGATAAGGGGCTTGTTATACAAGTGTGTGCCCTTAGGGATATATTATATCTTTAGATAGTAATTTATTAATTACTTTTACCATGATTTGTGAGTGTATTTTGTGTACCACATTGGGTAAGTGAGTACCTAGCATAGTTCAAGAGTTTCGTTAACTAGAGATCATATAACCTTCTTGATACCCATATATAAGGCATCCTCAGTTATGGTTAGACATTTTTAATATAATAAAAGTAACTAGTATCCACTTTCATTATGTGGGGTGAGTGTTGTATGAGCATGATATGTTACTCACCTAGGAAAGTATGTACTTGTTTGATCTATTTTTGTTCCTTGACAGTGTTAATTCAATGGGATGAGGTCTCAGAATACCCCTCATAGATTGATACAACCCTTGAATGGTGGGAATCCTCATGGTAGTGGAGAAGTTCAAAGTATGTGATGTTAGTGTTTTCCTCTATGTTAGGACTTTGTTAGCACATTGATATTCCATATTTTCACTTGGAATTTGGGAATAGTTTTTTTTAATTAGCACATAGCTAGCATCGAGATGAGTTGATACTCTCTCACCATCAAGTGACATTATCATAAGTCTAGACTAGATTTATATCTTATACAATGTTAATTAAATGTTATTATTTGGGAATAGTTTTTTTAAATTAGCACATAGCTAGCATCGAGATGAGTTGATACTCTCTCACCATCAAGTGACATTATCATAAGTCTAGACTAGATTTATATCTTATACAATGTTAATTAAATGTTATTTATAATTAGAGTCATGTACCTTTAGTGTTTATTCACCTATATCCCTTAACCTTCACAATATAGTGTCTTATACTTTATGATGTCTAGAGAATTTGTATAAATGGAGCAGTTTGATGCCTCTGTGTGTATTAGCCTTTTCTCCCACATGGAAAATATATTTTAAGATTTTACACATACATATTTGTAAATGTGTAGTGGTACTAGAAACTTAGAGTTTTGATGTCTAGTTCATAAAATGCAAGAGCATTGAAGAGTTATATATTAGGTTTGTTGATACATTAGCTCCCTATTTCCCACTTTTGGCCTTCCGAAGACACATTTTTTAATATCACCATATATAAATTATTAAACTTACACTTAGTGTGGTGCACTTGATAATTTTTTAGTTATTGATATGGAATTATAAGTTTAATGGGAATCATATGTTATGTTTTTCCTTACTATGTATTTTGAGGTTGTTTAGACATTTATTATTTTTAAGCTTTATTAAATTATGAATCTCATATTTTTATTGCTTATCTTTAGTTTTGAATTGAGTTGGGTTATTTATCCATTTTCATCTTAATTATTCATTGGATTATTTTGGGTTGTTTCCGCTTTTCATTTGTTCTCCTTTGTGTATTGATCTAGGTTTCTTAAATAATTTTACTTACTCCTTTATTGTATTGGTATTTTTTATATTTTTTTAACTGTGTTTTTTTTGGTACCTTTCACATTTTGCCAATCTGGGAGAATTAGGTGAGGGTTATCTTGTTATTGTTAGCATATGAGAACAACTTATGACATGATGAGTAGCTTGTGATAAAGTTGGGATATATTGTCTTGTATGTTTTCTTCTCAAAAGGTAATAAGGATGATGTGATCCTTAGTCTTGTGTTATATTGATGATATCACATGTTTCCTTCTAACTTTGAGAGTGCTAAAGATGAGTTGTGTCATGGTTTTGGCTACACCTTGTTGTGGATTGTGTGACTAGGGTTTGTAAATGGGACAAGTGTTCAAAGTTCTCAAAATAGTTTGTGTGATTAGGTTTGGGAATCAAGATGAGTGTCCAAAGTCCTCATAATAGGCTCATGATTATGGTTTGGGTATCAAGACTATGTCCAAAGTCCTCCCAATGGAAAATGGAAATAGGGTTTGGGAGAATAATATATAATAATCCCAAATCATCCTATTTTACCTAAGTGAAGGGTTTGGGAAATGATGATAAATTAATTAACCAAAGTACTCCTATGATTTCAGGGATTGGAAATCATAATTATTGTTAATATGATGCAATAAAAACTTCTTAAGATGATAAATGGTCACTTATGTTCACCTTGTGGGCTCCATGTGCTTAGAGCATTATTTTAATTATTGGAATCATAAGAATGAGAAAATAAGGAAATTAAAATGCTCTTGGATCTCCAAGATCAAATATAATAAAGTAAAATAAAGTAAATCCTTACATTATACTTGAATATGATACCTGACACATTGTTAAAAATGTTCTTACAATTAACTGATAATTGAATGAAACTAAATTATTTTTAATTATATGTCTTAATAACTTTGAAACCAATATTAATAAACAACACTAAAATAATACATTTGAGTGTGACTCGCCCTTGGGTGGAGTTGGTTTATCCTTGGTCATGGATATTTTCATTACTGCTTATTGCACATTATGATCTATTACTTCAGATCTAAGATCATTGTCTTAGAGATACCATTGAGTTATGTCAGTAGGGTTCATATAGGTTCTTATAAAATAATTGAAACTATCATTTAATACTCTCAATGAGTTCCAACAGGAAGTCTTCATAAGGGGTGGGGGATGTGAGGCTTCAATTTTCACAATTCTAGTTTTGGGACTTTTCATTGTTTTACACTCATTTTGATGTGATGTAGTCTTTATATTATTGAGACATGATATACTTATTGTTATATTATGAATGAGATAGTGTATTTTATATTCTCAATATTATTATTTATTTACATGAGTGCTATTCAGATGTTAGTTATAGTTTATTTAATCTATTCATTGATATGTTTATTCGATAGTCGTATTAATTGAGCTAATACTTATTTTTATCGTGTGATTTGATTCTATGATTGTTTTGATGTTATCAAGTTGATATTTAATCATGATGATTATTAAGATGTTGTGTTTTATGACATTTTAATGCATGTGTTATGTGTTGATAGATGATACTTGAGAAGTTTATATCTAATTGCTTCGACAATTTAGGGTAGTGAAATTTTATGGGTGAAGTGATGTGAGGTGACATGAGGCCAAATGAAGGAACTAGGACTACACCAAGAATAAATAAACTAATGGTACTACATGATTAGTCTCTTGAATGACAGGCACAAATAAAATTTTATCCCAATGTTACCTTATATACTAATTTTAATGTTTGGCTTCTTAGACCTTCCTATCACTATTCATACCCCTTGATATACCTTAGAAGTTACCTTAACCAAAAACTTAGATGGAATACTTGACCCATATTTTCAAATTGGTAAAAAGTGAAATATAAATGTTGGTAGGTGTACTTAAGTCCTTTTTCACCAAAGAGATGGACTTAGAATTTTTTTTGAAGTGATAAATACACTGAGGACAACCCATATCACCATTTATGACATGGGGAAGAGAACACGTTTATGGGCATGTGCCTTTCTTTCTTACATGGGTTTTAAGAAGAGTTATTATATTGTAAGACTTTTTGTATAAGAGCTAAGGAAAGGGAAGGGACAAGTGTAACATTCACATTAGCCATTATTTTTTGGTGTTTTTTCTATAAAATAAAGGAAAAAGTCCCTTTGAAGGATGTCTTCCTCATTTTTCATTTGGAGAGGTGAGTTAGAGCTTGAGAAAAAATAAGGAGCTCGGGGAAAGAAAAGGGAAAGAGATTGGTTGCAAATAAGTTTCCTTACAATAAGATACTTTTGGGAGGCTTCCTTGGTTAGTTTCAAGTATTGGAACCAATGTAGGTCTTCCCATAAACTTATTTATTTTATTTTTAAAAAATAATACTCACTCTTTTCACTGTATTGTATTTTAAAATATTATATGGCCACTTGGATTACCCTCTTTTTATTATTGTATAGAATGGTTAGGGTTAAAACCACCATGTTGTTTTTAGCCTCTTTTGGGGCATGAATATGTTCAATCCATCTATTTTTGTTGGATGTTTCAATATCCCTTTTTATTAATTGAAATTGTAAATTTATAATGTCCAAATGGACCTAACTTGTGTATTCATTGAGTAGGGTTTGGGCATGGGAACTATGTTCCAAAGTCCTCCTACTTAGATATATTTTGGTGGGTTTGATAAATAGGTAAATTTATGTCTCCAAAGTCCTCCCATGGTAAGGGAGAAGGGTTTGGAAAAGGGGAGGCATTTCAAAGTCATTCTTCTCATACCCCATAGTGTGGAGAGTTACAATTATCATCCACAATGGTTAATTTTAAAGTATGATCATGTGTTAGAGAATCATTGTGGATGCCTTTTACTTCTTATATATTTTATAAATGGATGCTCTAGATTGGTTTAATGTAAATTTTTATTGGATCTGAGTTGTGTCAATGTGTCATTTGGCATGGATCACCAACTCTAGGATCTCAAGTTAGTGTAGATGTCCAACCTCTCTTGAAAGGAGGCACATGAGTGTCTCCCCAAGATCTATATCTATCAGGTCATGATGTAGTGGTTTTACCCCATTGGTCATTGTGAATGGTTCCAATTCAAGGGCCTTGTTGATTCTAGAATTTTTAACATCTCAGGTCTTTAAAAAAATTAATAGGTAATGTTGGTCTTATGTCTCATGAATGAGGGTTTTGATTAGATATTAAAAATGATAACACATACATTCCTTCGCCCAAAAAATCAAAATTTTAGAGATTTTATTTGAATTGGCTTGCAGTTGATTTTAGTGTATGTTTTTGAGTCTCTCGGTGAAAAACAAGAAGCAATGAGCCTAATTGTTAACTCATTATCTATTATTTTAAGCCATACATATTTTTTGTTTGGGTCTAGTTTCTCTTTTTTTATAATTCCACACCATGTTTCTTTGATTAGCACCGTAACCCCTCCATGTCCTTTGCCACTTTTAGTCCTTTTGTTCCAAATTGATATTTTCTTATGTCCTTCAAAATTTAAAAATTTTCAACCTTCATGTTCATGAGTTTCAATAAAAAATGATAATGTATTTTCCCTCTACTATGGGCCACAACCCATGTCCTCTTCTCTAAGGGTAACCTCTACAATCCCAACTTATCAAGGTCAAGTGCTCCTGGAGGGCCCCAAGTCTCTATTTATTGTGTGTCATTCGATGGCTGATTTGGGCTCTTCCATTCTATAATCATGCCCATTTTCCTGCATCTCTTGTTGCTTTCACTGTATTACATTCTTTCCTTCTTTCTTCTTGTTGCATGAGGGTTAACTATTCATATAAGTTTACGTGTGCCCCTCTAAGAGACCTTTTATACCTTAATATCTTATTTTTGACTTCTGTTTTTCATGATAACTCTTACATGTATGTCCTTTCCTCCTATCATTTTTTCCATCATATTTGCTTGAAGAATAGGGCCTGTCCAATGCAACTAGTCTACTAGGATGTCTCTTGTTAATTTGTTGGTATTCTCATTCTCACCATAATCTTTCAATCCTTTAATAATGAACTTTGTAGCCCTCTCATGTCTATCATGTTCTTCTCTTATTTGAATTTTGAACTATTTTTTTATTATCTCCATTTGTTCATCTAAAGGTCCTCTTAATATTCGAGCCCAAGACTTAGTATCCTCATGTTGGACTCCCAAGTGACTTTCTTTTACTTTCATATTTGCAATAGTGGATCATGACTCTTTTGTTTATGGTGCATTCCTTTCTTCGTTTCACTTTTGGCTTATTTTCCTCTACCATTTTCATATGATTAAAAACTTGCTTTATCGTTTTCAACTTTTGTTTCCTCTTTTCCATGTTGTTTTTCAAGTTGTTTACTTGCTCCTCGAGTATTTTACTCTTACAAGTTTCCGATTAGAGTCTATAACCTCTTTCATATTGTTGTCATCATATTGTTTTTTTGTTTCTAAGTCTTTGAGTGTTATTTTCATGTTCATTAATTCATTAACATGTAGCTCGAGTGACCATATTGGTGGTGTTGATTGTGGGCTATATAATTCCTTATTTTTTTGGTTCTCTTCATCTCTTTCCCTTTTGTTTTCTAGATAAATTTCAATTTCATTTTGTCTATTACTCATATTTTTTTCCAATGCTCCATGTCCTCCAAAAACCCACCTACAATTTTGATGTGTATTATTGTTCTCTTTTTACCTATGGTGAGTGAGTTGGGTGCATTGTTTCATACCTACTTTGGTTCAGATCTATTTATAAGCAATGTATTCATTGTTTCTTTACCCCTTTCTTATCCTTGTGTTGCTTGAGTTGTCTTTGTTTGATACCTTGTGGAAGTGATTATTGAAGTGTTGATGATTACCCTTCGTAGGATAAATTTTAGTTTTCTGCTCCTAATTTGTCTCAACTTCCAATACTACCTCCGCTTTAAAATACCTTTATCTTGTTTTGTGTTAACACGTGTGGTAGTAAACAAAGTTACAAAAACACAAACTTTAATTTATAGTTGCATGTGTGACTCACACTATTTTGTCTTTTGTATCTCTTTTTGTATATATCTGGCACTTGAAAACATGTCAAGAGTTTTTGCAAAGCAAAGAATCTTTCTTTTTCTTGTAGAGAAATGATGGAATATAAAGTGACATCTTGTAAAAACTCTATATATAGAACTAGTTTGTATTGTAAAAGAGTTATGATGTGACAAAAATTAATATGAAGTTCTGAAATGGTTTCCACTGAATGTATTTTATCATTGTTTTGTGCATAGTCTATGCTCTATTTGTCTAAATTTGTTTAAATCATGTATACTATTTCTATAGATTCTAGATATATTAAGATTGTGTTTTTTTCCATGAAAAATCCATAATTATCTATAATACCTTGGTTCAATGTATGTTTATTTGTTTGTGTTCCAGTTATGTTCACACTTTGCACAACTATCCTCATATTAACATGCTTTAATGCGTTTTTCAAGAACTTCTGCTAATAATGGTGCAGTGACCGTGAAACTTTAAAAGATACAATGACTACTAGAATAGAGAGATTTAGAGAGATGGCTTGATGAACGAATTCACAATTTTGCAGAGGAAGCATGAAGAATAGGGAGTTTTGTACAATAAGTTATTTATGAGCACATTTATGATGAAATATATGAGATTATCTAGTGAGAATCGTCTAGAATATTGTTTGTGTGGTTATCAAGATTGGAATACTATTATTTCCAGCCGAGGAGGAAATAATTTCTAGCTTGAATAGAATAAAGACTAGAAAACTTGTAAAGATTAGACATTGATTGGACTCGTGTAATAAATCACTAGACAAACAATACCATCAACAAATGTATTAAAAAAATTGTTATATAAGGATATCTGAGTTTTGAAGTTGTACATGCCCTATTTATGTGAGGCATTATAGGAAAGTTTCTTCGATGACTACCTAGTCTTATCAAGATGTTAGTTATTAAAAGGCCATGGTGCCTACCCCTTCCACCATGGAGTAGTCGCTTCAGGGGTTATGGGTGTGCATGTGATGTAGGAGTGAATGATGAAGAGTTGAGCATATGAACTTGAACCTAGACCCAGAATATGAAGGATACAAAGAAATAAAGTGAGAAGAAAATTCTAAGATTGGAAAGAGAGTTATGACAACAAAGACGATGGAATAAATAAGATAAACAAAACTTAACTATGAATACGAGTAGGAGTAAAAATTAGGATGTCTAAGAGAGGGGAGCACACAAAGAGGATACACAAGTTACAAAATTTGGAGATTATGCATGGCAAGGACTAGAAGGGCCCAATAAAGAAGAGGACAAGGATTGGGATAGAGAGGATATGAAATAAAGCGAGGAAAAAGAGGAAAGTAAATTAGAAGTAGAGTAGTAAGAGGATAGTTATAGATCATGGTTACAAAGAATGATATTGTTTGAACAGGGAAATAATATTCTCTAAAGACAATGTTAAGGTGTGGAGCTAAAAGCTTCACGGATGAGCAAATGCAAAGTTACAGGGTTTACATAGTCGCCGATGTCGGTCAGAGATCGACTGGAGGCTGCCAACATCGGTTATGTATCGGCCGACGTCGGTCATGTGCAGACAAACAGGGACCAACGTCAGTCACCTGTGCGTTCCAGAATTCTATTTTCGTGGGACGAACGGATTATTTGCATGATAAGTTGAACTATTGGTGTTGAGTCCGCGTTTCTATTTTTGGTAGGACTGTTTTAAGTCTTTGATTAGGAGGTGTATATAGTGGTTGTGAATGCATAGCTCATGATCCCTAATTCTATATAATGGGGATAGATCTTCATAGCTTGTATGATGTAAAAATCAATTCAAGTAGCTAAATTGTGTTTGTAATTGTGAGAGAGAACTCTTGAGGGAAAGAGATCTGTACATCTGAGAGGTGTGAAAAGAAAAAGAGATTTCTTCATTGTATTTCTTTTTTAGAAGAGTTTAATACAAGTTTTCATTGTTTCTTGTATCTCTTGTTCTTTGCTGATTCTGATTTTTAGTTACATATTTACTTCTGGTTTAATTCCGTGTTTAGTTGCACAACAGTAATAAATTGTTCTTGTTACGATCCTGACAAGTGGTATCAGAGCTAGGTTGCTAGTTCACCAAGTGATACCAATTGACAAGTGGTATCAGAGCTTGGGTTCACTAACAGGTGGTTCAGATCTGTTTAGTGTGTTTTGATTACAGGTCACTCACAGGGGTTTCTGTTTGAGTGGGAGTAAAGCAATGGGAGAAAAAAGTAAACTGAGAATGGAGAAGTTTAATGACAAGAACTATCAATTATGAAGGATGCAGATAGAAGATTATCTGTATCAGAAAGATCTGTACTTACCGTTGAGTGGAGTTTCAAAGAAGCCCACAAATATGGAAGATGAAGAATGAAATGTTCTTGATAGAAAGGCTCTGGGATCCATAAGGTTGAGCCTGGCATCTTCTGTGATTTTCAACTTGTCACAGGCAAAAACAACAGTAGAGTTGATGGACACTTTAGCAAATTTATATGAAAAGCTCTCAGCTTCAAATAAAGTATATCTTATGAAGCAATTATTTAATTTGCAAATGCAAGAAAGTGGATCTGTATCTAGTCATCTTAATGATTTTCATGCAATAGTAAATCAATTAAATTCAGTCAAAATAGTTTTTGATGATGAAATTAAGGCTCTTAATTTTATGCTCTTTACCTGAAAGTTGGCATAGTTTAATAATGGCAGTTAGTAATACTGCATCTGCTACAAATATCTTGAAAGTAGATGATGTTGTTAGTGTAATCCTGAATGAAGAGACTCGCAGAAAAAGCACAGAGGAATCATTAGGTAATGCTTTAAGTATTGAAAACAGGAGAAGGCAAAGAGAGAATAACAAGCAAGGGAGATCAAGGTCTAAGTCAAAGATGAGCAAAAGATCCAAATCCAAAAATGGAAAAAAAAAATACCCTGTTGGAATTGTTGAAAGAGAGGGCATGCAAAGAAAGATTGCTGGTTGAAGGTTAATGAAGAGAATTAGCATAAAGGTAATGAAGAAGCAAAAGTTGCAGGTATTGTTGCACAAGATGCTCTTTCACTTTCTTTGCATAATAAAATAGAATCTTGGGTTGTAGATTTTGGTGCTTCTTTCCATGCTACCCCAAATAGAGAATTTTTCAATGATTATGTTCAGAGAGATTTTGGATAAATTTATTTAGGAGATGATGAGCCTTGTAAAATTGTTGGCAAAGGAAAAATGCAGCTGAAATAACAGAATGACAACACATGGGTGTTGAGGGATGTCATGCATGTACCCATCCTGAAGAGAAATCTGATTTCTGCAGAAAAATTGAGGAATAAGGGTTGCACAGTAACTCTCACAACTGAATCTTGGAAGGTTACCAAGGGTGCACTTGTATTGGCCAGAGGTAAGAGAGAAGGTACTCTCTATTTATGTAATTGTATTATTGATTATTCTCTTTCTGCATTATCTACTTCAAATGTAGATGCAAAGTTGTGGCACTATAGGCTCGGCCACATGAGTGAGAAGGGAATGAATGTTCTTAAGTCAAAAGATAAGCTTTCAGATTTGAAAAGCATAGATCTAGATTTCTGTGAGCATTGTATTTTTGAAAAGTAGAAGAGAGTAAAGTTTCTCAAAACTGGGTCAACAAAGAGGAAGCACAAGTTGGAGCTTGTTCACACAGACGTGTAGGGACCAGCTCAGGTAGCTTCTATTGGAGGATCACAGTATTATGTTACTTTCATTGATGATGCTACAAGAAAGGTATGGGTCTATTGCATAAAGAAGAAATCTAATGTATTTGACACATGAAATGGAAAGCTTTGGTTGAGAATGAAACAGGTTTGAGATTGAAGTGCCTTAGATCTGACAATGGTGGTGAGTACTGTAGCTATAAGTTCAACAAGTACTGTTCTATGAATGGAATACATAGGGAAATGACGGTTTCAAGGACACCTCAACAAAATAGAGTTTTTGAGAGGATGAATAGAACAATAATGGAGCGTGCACAGAGTATGAGATTGCATGCTGGTTTGCCCTTAAAGTTTTGGGCAGAAGTTGTAGACACTGCGGTTTACTTGATTAATAAAGGACTCTCTACTGCACTGGATGGTGGAATTCCAGAAGAGCCCTGGATGCTAAGTCTATGAGGTGCACTTTTATTGGTTATGGCTCTAGAGATTTTGGATTCTGGTTGTGGAATCTAGAAACTAACAAAATAATTAGAAGCCGTGATGTTGTTTTCAATGAAAAAATGATGTACAGAGATTAGCTCAAGAGGTTGAATGATTCTGAGCAGAGCAATGGAGATTTGGACGAGATTGTGATCCAAAATGAGCTCGCAAAAAATCACTTCTAAAAAAACACAAACACCGACGTCAGTCAGGCAAGAACCGACGTCGGTCAGATAGGTCGAACAGTAACCGACTTCAGTCAGACAGTGACCAACGTCGGTCAGACAGGAACCGATGTCGGTCTGGAAGAATCGACGTCAGTCAAGTACAGACCTGGAGATGACCGAGATCGGTCACTGACAGAGAATTTAGGTGGACAAGCAGTGAATGAGTCTCAGACGCCCATAAGGAGGTCAGAAAGGGTAAGTAAACCTTCAATTCGATATTCTCCTTCATTATTCTACTTATTGCTCACTGATAGTAGAGAACCAGAGAGTTTTGATGAAGCAATGCAGGTAGAAACCTGAAAACAGTGGGAGTTTGGCATGAATGAGGAGATTGATTCTTTGAAAGAGAACCAAACGTGGGATTTGGTTGAGTTGCCAGTTGGTAAGAGAGGACTGAAAAACAAATGGGTTTACAAGTTAAAAGAAGGTGAGAATGGACAAATGAGACATAAGGCCAGGTTGGTAGTAAAGGGATTTGCACAAAAACCAGGTATTGATTTTGGTGAATTTTTTTTCCTGTAGTAAAAATGACTTCCATTCGGACTGTATTATCTTTGATTGCTATTGAGGATTTGCATCTTGAGCAGCTTGATGTTAAGACATCATTTTTTCATGGAGATTTGGATGAAGAAATATATATGAAGCAGCCGGAAGGTTTTGAGGTCAAAGGTAAGGAGAAGCTTGTGTGCAGGTTGAAGAAAAGCTTATATGGTCTTAAGCAAGCTATTAGACAATGGTATTTGAGGTTTGACAGGTTTATGAATGAGCATGGCTACAGTAGATGTCAATATGACCATTGTGTGTATTTTAAGAGATTGGATAATGGTAGATATATTATCCTGTTACTGTATGTAGATGATATGCTTGTTGCAGGTTCACACATGCAGGATATTTTTGAGCTTAAGGTAAAATTAGCTCACACATTTGCCATGAAGGATTTGGGAGCAGCAAAAAAAATCCTTGGCATGAGTATTAAGAGAGACAAAAAAAATCACAGGTTGATTTTGTCTCAAGAGGATTATGTGAACAAGGTGTTGGAGAGGTTCAATATGTAGGATGCAAAACCGGTAAGTACACTTATGGCTGGACACTTCAAGCTGAGCAAAGATCAGTGTCCTAATTCACATGATGAAGTAGAATACATGAGTAGAGTTCCATATACTTCCGCAGTTGGGAGCTTAATGTATGCAATTGTATGTACTAACCCTGATATTGCCCAAGCAGTGGGAGTTGTCAGTAAGTTTATGGCCAATCCAGAGAAGGAACACTGGAAAGCAGTTCAGTGGATTCTCAGATCTCTGAGAGGGACTAGCAGTAAGCATTTATGCTATGGAGGGTCAAATACTTCTCTACATGGATATGTAGATGCGGATATGGCAGGTGACTTGGATGGCAGAAGAAGTACCACATAATATGTTTTCACTGTTGGTGGAACGACAGTTAGCTGGATTTCAAAGTTGCAGAAGGTTGTTGCCTTGTCTACTACAGAGGCATAAAACATTGCAGCCACAGTGGCTAGCAAAGAGATGATATGGATGACACGGTTCATGGAAGAGTTGGAAAATGAGCAAGAGAGTTGCAGATTATATAGTGATAGTCAAAGTGCAATTCATTTGGCTAAGAATTCAGCCTTTCATTCAAGAACCAAACATATACAGCTTAGGTACCACTTCATTAGACAAGTATTGGAGGATGGTGAGTTGAAGCTGAAAAAGATCCATACAGATAAGAACCCTGCTGATATGTTAACAAAGCCGGTAACAAAGGCGAAGTTGAATCTTCATTCAACTTTTGTTAGTCTTCAAGATTGAGCTTGAAGATGGAGAAGCTAAAAGATGTTGCTGTACAGGTACAAGTGCAGCTGTTTATCTCCAAGTGGGAGATTGTTAAGGTGTAGAGCTAAAAGCTTCACGGATGAGCAAATGCAAAGTTGCAAGATTTACACAGTCGCCGACGTCGGTCAGGGATCGACTGGATGCTGCCGACGTCGGTTATGTATCGACCGACGTTGGTCATGTGCAGGCAAACAGGGACCGACGTCGGTCACCTGTGCGTTCCAAAATTCTATTTTCATGGGACGAACGGATTGTTTGCATGATAAGTTGAACTGTTGGTGTTGAGTCTGCGTTTCTATTTTTGGTAGGACTGTTTTAAGCCTTTGATTATGAGGTGTATCTAATGGTTGTGAATGCATAGCTCATGATCCCTAATTCTATATAATGGGGATAGATCTTCATAGCTTGTATGCTGTAGAAATCAATTCAAGTAGCTGAATTGTGTTTGTAATTGTGAGAGAGAACTCTTGAAGGAAAGAGATCTGTACATCTGAGAGGTGTGAGAAGAAAGAGAGATTTTGTCATTGTATTTCTTTCTGAGAAGAGTTTAATACAAGTTTTCATTGTTTCTTGTATCTCTTGTTCTTTGCTGATTCTGATTTTTAGTTACATATTTACTTCTGGTTTAATTCTGTGTTTAGTTGCACAATAGTAATCAATTGTTCTTGTTACGATCCTGACAGGCAATTATTCAAAATTGCAAGATTATCATACATTCAAGATCACAAATAGAAGTTGGAGACACAAACCATTTGTTTCAGAAGTACATATCCCCGAGCCCATTTTATCTTTAGAAAAGAGAAAACAAAGTGTAGAGGTTGGGATAAGATAAAATTGGTTTGAATCATTTATAGAAAATTTTGGTAAACTTAGCACATAAACTAAGAAAACAATAGACAAGAAGTTAGAATAGGTAGGGTTTTATTTCACAAGTTTTAAGACCCCAGAAAGGTTAGTATGCAAAAGCCAACAATAGGAGTCACAAGTGCATTGAGCATGTCTTTGGACATAGGAATGTTTATTGTTTTGACACCATATGATGGGTCTTCTAAACTTGAGCAATATTTGTTAACCTCTAATATGAAATGATAGGTTAAGGGAGTGACCACTGAGGATGTGAAAAAGTGCAAGACTATCAAAGCTTTGATAGGTTAAACTCTAGAATTAATTTATACAAGGATGCTAATTCCCTAAGTCTTGAACATGCTAAGGACAACTTAATTGCATAATTCAAGATAAAGAAGTGTTCAAGATAGGCCATTTAGGGTCTCAAAAGATTTGGCAAAAAATTAGAGAATCAATGTAGAAATATGATAGCGGATTTTTAGATGTAACCAACAAATTTGACTTCATTTTAGAAGATAAAGATAACATTGTCTAGTTTGTGGAGGGACTATGATTAAGGATTAGGTTTGTCATTGCGCAATCATAGTTCTTGACTAAGGCTGATGCACGAGCAATTGCACTTTGGGTAGAGCAAATTGAGGATTATGGAGACACTCCATCTACTAGCTCTAAAATTGTTACAAAAATAGATGCTTTTCTCAAGAATATGGATCAGTTGCATGAAAAAAATAAACACAATATAAACCTATGGTGTATGGAGAGTGGCAAAGAAGGGCATCATAGAAATGATTATCCTAAAATAAAAATATAATTATGTGACATATGTAGAGTAGTAGGACATGCGACATCGACATGTCACCTTCTACAACAATACATCCATAAACCATAGAGATAAAAGAATACATCACTAAGAATGTCTTCACAATCACAACACAATAGATACCTACTATGAAGTAGGAAATTCTAGGTCAGAGGTAGAAATGGCTAGTGCAACACAAGGTGATCTTGGGTGGATGCCTTTGTCGTCATAGTATTAACCCTAGGGTATGGCCAGATAGATGTCATTGTCTCCACAATATCAGTACCATTCATCTTGGAACACTGAGAATCCTCAGTGGCAATAATCAAATTGGGTTCCATCATCTCCTTAGCGGCAATATGACAGATATGATGCTCAATAGTAGTAGCAAGGAGGATTTGATAGGTAATAGTCAAAAGGTATAGAAGAGGATATAGAGGGGGATATCATGGTAGATATTAAGGAGGTCACAATAATGATAATCAATAAGCATGTCATCTAATTCAAGTTTTTTAGTGTGGCAAGTATAATCACTTTGCACGGAATTGCCCGACTAATCCTCAAAGGCATATATATTGTATCTATTGTAGAGTTGAAGGACAACACCATACTGAAGATTTTTTGGTTTTAGAGAAACAAAGAAAAGAGAAACTTGTGTTAAACGTAAACATGATAAATTCACACCCCAAGGAGAATGTGTTCATGCAAGCATTTGCAAGGCAACAACACACAAAGCAAGGATTTCCTCCTTTACAAATGCCATGGGATAAAATAATTAGGAAGGCTCAATAAGACAAGTATCTGAACCATACAAGGGAAAAAGGCTTGATGTACCAAGCATCCCAAGTTCTTCAGAATATACAATAGTAGGTTGCATCAGAGAATGATACTGCAGTCATTTATGCGTAGATGTACGAGCAAATTATCTACATAACAAGACAAAATGGAGTAGTGACTGCCTTCGCTGACCTTTTAAAACTTCTTAGCCCTCTGCAAAATGAAGATATCTTGTAAAACATTACAAATCTCTTCCATAACTTTTCAAAATGTGCACAACGAGGTTAATAACATACTGACAAGGTAGTTTGGTACATAAAAACTAAGAAACCCTGGGATGTTGATTCTTGTATGGGTATTGAGCTAGCAGGATATGAAGTACTCAACGTTGTATTTATTTTTTAAATCATAGTGAATATGATTCCTTGGTCTAACTAGGAAGCTATTGGATGACCAACACTCAACTACAATCAATTCATACTAACCCTTGCAGACTGTGGTAGGGTAGAGCCTATTGGTCGACTAGAAGATGTGGAAATAAAAGTCGTTGATCTAAGTTTGTGAGGATATTTTGAAGTGATTGACATGAATATTGATGAAACACAATACCCTACATTAATTGGTAAGAAATGGGATTACAATGATCAAATAACCATTAATATAATACACAATCCGCTGGAAGTACACCAAATAAATTAAATCATCATCATACCCCTAAATAAAGTAGAACACAAGCCATACATCATACCCAAGGAGCTAGACGCAACGTATGTGTATGGGGATAATAGATGGTTCAAGGTGAGTACATAATCTAGGCCTAATGCCTTGCAAGCTATAGAATACAATTTTTTTCAATCTGAAACATAACATAAACAACAATTACAAAGAACTAAACAATCTGCATACAGATCCTTGATCACAAAGGCACCAGTTTTACAGTTTCAAATGGACAAACGCAGGTTACCTTCTATGTGATCACCAACTAGTTTTGAAGTAGATTTTAAGTACAAAGTAGTTGTGACAGATATGGACTACACAGAGCCAATGAAGGAAGGTCTTTTACCTTGGGAGACTATGTCCTTCATTAGGGGTTACTCAGATACCTACATGTTGAATTGGTCAAGGAGAGATCATAAATTATGCCTAATATGCATGATTTTTGCCATTTAACATCAACTATCTCAATACTTTTCAACTGATGACTTGAATTAATTAGTTCTAAGGCTTGAATATCATGTGCCAAATATAGATCAGAGGATGAGTGTGCTAAATTATGCACGAAAAGGATCTATTATGACTTGGTGGGCCGTCCATAGAACAAACTAGTTACCATGGGATGAGATAAGCAAACTCTTGTGCGTTTGATTCCAAATATCGCCCACTATAGGGAACAATGGCCCTTTTTCCAAGAAGGACAGTGGTTAAAAATGCATGTTCCTAAATATGTGGATGTATGGACTACACAAGGTGTAGAGCCCAAATATTAGTTTCACGTTTTAAGATATGATTTAGCAACACTTCCAATGAACTAGTACATGCACCAAGAACATAGACAAGAGGTAATGTATTGGTTGTAGGTACAATAGGATTTCATTAAGAGTTTTGCTTTTTAGGATGAAAATACCTTGGTGTAGAATGATCTGCAAAATTTGATGATATTTATATGCTATAGGTTGAGTAGGAAAATTAAGTACTCTGACAGACTCATCTTTGCAGCAAGAAACAACTAGAGATTTGAATACAACTATCCAAAGCTTCAGAGCCAACAAATAGAAGAAGCATGTTTTTATCAAACCATGCAATAGGATCCCAGAGCATGACAAATTGACAAAGTCCACTAATAGTGATGAGGACTTATATTTGAACCGATTTTTTGAATCAGAAAGAGAAGTGGAAGAGCTGAAATTCAAACTCACAGACCAAAATGAAGAACAACAACTGAAAAATCTTAATATTGAGGAGCAAGGACATAGAATAGTGCAATATTCCATTCCAAATTGTTCCAACAATATATATCAAGATCCCTTAAAGAAGTTGGTATGAAATATTGGGACAAAATTGACACCAAAGCTTACAACTTTAGATGACTACTAGACGTAGAATAAGACTTCAGAAGCATTGACCAAGACATTTTCCCAATGGAATTCATAGAAGCAAAATGGGTAGCCTCTTTTTTAGGAAAAATGCACATAGAACTAAAATATTGTGCACGGCATGTGAAAAACAAGCATAGGCTAAACCCCAATATGAAGTTGAAAGTAAACGCTGAACTAGACGCATGCAAGATGCATTTATTATATATCCAGTATAAAATATAGATTAGGGCATCCCAATGGTAGTACAAACTAAGAGGTCTAGATAAATTGGAGTGTGTGGTCTATTGTGCATTAAACAACACCTATATAAATGATCATTTTCCAATTCCTTTTACAGACGAAGTTTTGGAGTTATTCGTAGGACATGACGTGTACACTTTCACCGATGGGTTTAGTGGGTACCACCATATTCTAATCACAATAGAAAATCAAACCAAAAGAACATTTACAACATAGTGGGGGTCTTTTGCATATAACGTAATGTTGTTTAGTTTGAAGAATACTCCAGCTATGTTCTCTAGGGCAATCGTCATTGCCTTTAAATATTTTATCCATGATTTTCTAGAAGTCTACCTAGATGATTGGGCTATGTTTTCCCTGTTCAAGGAACACTTGTCTAAGATACAACTTATGTTGGAAGGTTGTCGATATTTGCACATTACGCTACAATTGAAGAAGTGTTTGTTATTCACACCTTTTGGTGTCTTGTTGGGACACATAGTATATAGGGATGGGATCTTGGTGGACCAAGCTAAAATTGTAGTAATTGTGGGCATGCCACCTCCAACAAGCTCTACAAAGGTGAGATCATTCTTGGGGCATACATGATACTACTGGAAATTCATAAAAGGGTTCTGAAGCTATATTTATTTCAATGGAGAAGTTACTACGCAAAGATACAATGTTTGAGTTGTTTGAGTGGGTAATGAGAGTTAAACATCATTTTTGGATCTAAAGCAGAGATTGGTGACAACACCTATTTTGATCTTTCCTGATTGGATCAAACCTTTCCATGTTCATGTAGATGCTTCACAAACTGTGGTAGGAGTTGTTCTTACTCAACTAGGAGATAGAGTATTAGATCATCCAATCCACTTCGCAAGTCGCAAACCATTAGCTGTAAAGAAAAACTACATGCCTACAACACGAGAAGCTTTGGTCATGGTGTTTGCACTCCAAAAGTTTAAAGATTACCATCTGGAAACACCATTTGAATTTTTCATAGATCATTAGGATCTACAATACTTAGTTAATAAGCATATGTTGAGAAGGATTTCTTGCTAGTTAATGTTATTCTAGGAGTTTCAATTCAAGTTTACTATGAGCCAAGGGAAAATGTGGGGCCAAATCATCTGAGCTGAATACACAATGGAAAAGAACATGAATAACTGTAAGATGAATCTCCAAGTGCGCATCTATTATCGAAGACATCACACATTTTATGGAACATGAGATCTTTCTTATGCACTATGTAGAAAGAGACAAAAAATAGTTGATTATTAGAGCCATCCCATTCAACATCATTAATGGGTTTTTGTAAAAAATGAGGAAATATGATGTACTATGCAGAGTGGCTTTGGAGCACGAGCGACCTTAAATTCTTGAGGAGGCACCTCAAGGAATCATAGGTGAACATTTCGTTAGAAAATCACCTATAAGGAATATACAAAAAAGTGGTCTATGGTGGCTTACTCTTTCAAGATGCACAATGGGTCACAAAACACTGTGATATTTGCCAAAGGATGGGCAAGCCTAATTAGAGAGATGAGATGCCATAGAGAACTATGTTAATAGAGCATCCATTTGAGCAATAGAAAATCAATTTTGTAGGCCCAATAAATCTACCTAGTAAGCGCAGTAACGTAAGATACATTATCATTGTGACAGACTACTTCATCAAATGGGTGGAAGCTGCTACGACACCAAATTGTAATGTTAAGAATGCAACCAAGTTTCCATATGAAAATATTTTAACTAGATTTAGATGTCTGATCAAACTAGTCAATAATAGAGGTATGCATTTCCTAAATAACACCATAAAGACTTTGATGGAAGAATTTATGATATCACCCCAAAAAAACATAGCTTATCATCCTTAAGAAAATGGACAAGCAAAGGCATAGAACAAAGTTCATGGAAAGATGCTCACCAAGATATGTAATGTACAAATAGAATTCTAGGATCAGAATCCGACAATCGTATGGGCGTACAAGTCAAATTACAAGCATGTAATAGGTTTCATGCCATTTTAGCTTGTCTATGGACTTCAAGCAATAATGCATATGAAATACATAGTTCTTTGTTTGCACATTGCAATGATTATGAGAATAGGGGATCAAGATTCTCTGTAAAGCATGGTTGATGGATTTAACAAGAATGGAAGAAAACATAAAAAGGGTGAAATGGATGCAGGAAGTTAGGTTAAGTCAGAAAGTGTCACATGATCGCAACTTGCGATCTAAAAATGTATTTCTAGAATAAACAATCTTACTAGATGATAGAAAATTTAGAGCATTTTTGGGCAAGTTGCACATTAGGTGGAAGGTTCCCTACATCACTCATGACGTCTCACAACAAGGAAAAATTGTCTTAAGATACCTTTATAGAACCATTCTACTAAGACATGTAAATGGCTATAGGCTTAAGTCTTGCCATCAATAATCTTTATCAGTTCTCGTAGAAAATTGAGAGAGGGTTTAAGAATTTTGATTAACGTATTTTTTTCTTGTTTTGTTTTAGGTTTGTGTGTGTTTAAACAGTGCAATTTCTATATCGTAGGACATCATAACTAGAGTTGAAAAGTCAAAATCATAGAGTGTGATATGTGAGCAAGTCTGGCATGAACGGAAGATAACCTACAATCCTTAGACTAGGATCATCATTTAAGTCTAGGAACGAGGCGCTGACAACCAACGTATAGAGAAAAGACAATCAACGGTCATTCAAAATGGTTAAGGATGATATATTTCAAAGATTGCATCTTTTCCAAAGTAGATCGAATCTCAAAATGAAAAGATGTACAATAAAGGAAAGTGGATCGGCGAGAAGATGTGTCACATCCAAAATTGCCACAAGGACTTAATTTTTTAAACACATAATAATAACCATCATATTGCCAACAATCAGATGGCATTAATTTTCAAGGCATAATCATGCGCAACCAATTCAACACATTTAAAACCTTTCTGTCAGATGGATTTGAATGGCAAAAGCTATATAACAAGGGGCACAAAGAATACAAAGACATTACACACTTTTGTGAGCAAGAGACAATTGCGATGTAAGTCTAATTTAGTCAATTGTGCATAGATTTCTCAACAATGCCACTCCAACAAGAGAAATTTCTCAAATTTGTCTACAATGGGAACCATGGATCGTCCACAAATTTTAATCCCTCACATGAATGTGTAGAAGGAATAAATGAGAATTGGTTTTGCACTCCAACAAACTAGATACCATGATCCAGACCCATTCGAATTTATTGATGTCGCAGAGGCCAATATGTTCAACCACAATCAATTCGAGCAAGCACAAACAAGGGCCCTAACACTCCAACACCCTATGTGTGGATTCAATGTAGAGAAACTCATCAAGATTCCTAATTTTGGGCAGTTGGATGAGGTGATGCTCACACTACTCAACAAATATAATGAGGGTGTGATCCATCTCGCATTATGTCATTATTTTCATTAACCTTGCAACTACGATGCAAGCAACAGGGCTCGCATCTCATGGAAAATATCTTATGCCCTATAAAACCAAGGATCCCAAAATTCATTCAAATACAAAGGAGAAATAATAGGGCATCCAAAGGGATCCTTATTGATACGGTAAACAACATGTCGATGTGCATTCCATCTGAGTACACCAAGTAGTTCTAACAGACCACCAAGAGCACATGACAGGTAACAAAAGGGGTCATTGGCATTGCCTACCAAATGATCTAAATGCACACGAACTAAACTACCCTAAATTTTTGGATTTCGAGCCCACAACCAATATTAAGAAGCTCATTGTTGAAACATCACAGGGGTTTAAATACCAAATTTTGGTTCTATTGCTTTCTTTTACATAGTGTAAGTCAACAGAGGGCCCAATCAACCCAGATGAAGACTTTTGGCCTGCAACTGCATTTGCCAACCTTACATGGACCAAGATGGAGCATTACTGTAATTAGTTATCTAGGTTTAACCAATGGTAGGTTGAGATCCAAGTTCTTATCATCTCGCACCCTAGAGTAACCAAGGACATTCTGCAATACCTAGGGCAACATGCTTCTGTTACAAAGTTACACGATGAGATTCACACCAAAGTCCATGAATTATGCAAAGCAACAACCACTCCACTACCCTTATTCATTACCATGTTGGATGCCAACGCAGAATCCCTATGACAAAAATCCCTTGTAGCTAAATTAGTGCAATGCTTACAGTTTATGTCTTCGAGCATACAACAACCTTTGCTTACACAATCCCAGTCTTAAGCATAAGAACCACCACAGACAGAAGCAACTCCATTGTAGGATAACATGGGCAAGCAGAAAGCACCAATGTAATGAGCTTCACCTCCACCACCTTAGAAGAGGACATGCCATGCCAAATCCTAGCTGGACAACATGCATGTACCAAAAATCACTGTAAAATGTGATCTTGTAGAGTTGGGCATCGATGAACATTAAGTTTTGCAATCAATGCTCAAAGACATAGGAAATGTGATCTACGATCAAGAAGAGAAAGGAGTTTTTTGGAAGGTAGTACCTCCTGCCAAGTGCAAAATCAGGTGCGATAAAACTTTTGGGTTGATATCAACCAACCTCCTTTTATAATAGTAAATATTGTTGGCCAGGAAGAAGTGCACAAACGCTTTCAAGCCGTGTTTTCCCACACAGATCCAGTTGTAGGATCCTTCACTGCGTAAGGAGAATGCTTTCCATTGAAGTAAAGCCCACTAGCAGCTCTAATGCATAGACAAAGGACCCATTTTATGTCTAAAGTATCCCCAACAATCAGGGAATAGAGGGTTTCTTTTGCATATCCATTGGTGGAGGTCGAAAAGCACTAGGCCTAAACT
Organism: Torreya grandis; assembly: GCA_037957365.1. Lineage (NCBI taxonomy): Eukaryota > Viridiplantae > Streptophyta > Pinopsida > Cupressales > Taxaceae > Torreya > Torreya grandis. Next base: position 2,111,291 of record JARHVA010002968.1, on the reverse strand, counting down.
CTTGAGCAATAATCTCAAGAGATGGTGCAAGCTTACAAGAGAGTGAAGGAGAATCTCACTCCTCCACCTTCTTCAAGACATAAGGTATCAATGCAAAGAAGTAGTGTGATTGAATCAACATCATCGTCCGATTCGAAGTCAACACTTGATTTTCCAACTCCTATGTAGGAAATGGAAGAAAAAACTTCAACATAGCTAGAGCATCCCACTGAACAAATGGATATCATAGCACAAAAACAAGCTAACACGGTGCAACAAGCAAAAGAAAAGGCATCATAGGTGGCTGAGAAGAAGACTCGAAAGATAAAAAGGAAGAAGAAGGAAGAGGCCACACACAAGGTTGCAGAGGATGAGGAACAATGAAAGAAGCAAGCAGAAGAGGAGGAATGTAGAAAAAAGGCTAAGAAAGCTAAGGCAAACAAAAGAGCCGAATAAGTAGAGGCAAATAAGAAATAAGAAGCTACAAGGAAACAAAAAGATAAAGCAAATCAGGAAGTGCATGCAACAAAAAAAAAAGAAAGATGAGGTTGAGACTGCAACAAAGGCACAAGAAGAGAAATCAAAAGTAACATTGCACACTTAGGGGGAGCAAATGAAGAAACAGGCCCAAGAACATGAGGCTAAGGATAATGCTAAGGTAGATGCCAAAGCCAAGGTTGAGGTAGATGTCAAAGCCAACGCTGAGGCAGATGTCAAAGCCAATGATAAGACAGATGCCAAAGCTAAGGCTTAGGTAGATGCCAAATCCAAGGTTGACGCAAATGCTTAAGCCAAGGCAGATGTAGATGTCTAAGCTAAGGTAGATGCAAATGCAATAGCCAACGCTGTCACAGATGCCAAAGCCAAGGTAGACATAGATGCAATAGCCAATGTTGACACAAATGCCAAAGCCAAAACAGATGCAAATGCAATACCCAAGGCACATGGAGATTCCAAAGCTAACATAGAGGCCGAAGCCAAATCCTTAGAAACACCTAAGTGCAAGGTTGAAAAAGAAAGTGCAACTAAAAAGGCAACTAAGGCTACCAAGATGGTGGGGATTCCCAAGACCCAACAACCATCATCCACATTACAGGGCTTGAATTCTACCCAAGGAGGTGCATAGGAGGAGGCATTGCAATACAAGTCCTAGATATCTAGCCAATGATTATGAGATATTCATGCATCCTCCATGCATCACACAACATTTTCTCTACCCATGGTATAGATTAAGAAAGCACCTATGGAAAATGTATCTTCAACTTTGGCCTTGGCTACAACAGTGCAAGAGGTATGATGTGATGTCCCCTTTCATATAATTTTAATAATTATTAAAATTACATGAATAGTGATTTTAATCACTCAAAAATATATGGCAATTAATTAATTATTAAAATAGAACTATCTTGGATAATTATTTGAATTGCCAAAAAGTGGTTTTAACTATTTGAAAAATTAAGGTAATTTTAATGATTATTCTAAGGGGATTTATAATTAATAAATTGCTTGAAAAGTGATTTCTATCACTTTAATTATTAAAACAATTTAATTAATTATTTAAGGACCTAATTATTTAATTTGCCAAAAAATAATTTTAATTACTAATTTATTAAAAAAAGTTATTTAATTAATTCAAAAAGGCCTAAACTGAAATTATAAGGAATGTCGGCTTGGGAGCTAAAGCAAAGAAAAGAAAATATATTTTAAAAAGGACAAGTGAGAATTATGAGGTATTTTACCTCTCTAATGGAAGTACAAATACAATGTGAAGATCAAAATTGAAGTTAAGTTGAATTTTGATAATTGTTTTAATGCTTGAAAAAACTATTGGGATGCATGCCCAATAGAAGTTTGTTGCTTTATGTTGATCAAAATAAAAATGTGTCTTTTGACACCACCTTTGCTAAAAAGATCTTGTTCTTGCCCTAGAAGTGGGGTGATTTATTTTGAGGAGTTCATGTGAATTTTTGTGAGGGTTTCGAGGTTCATTTCTTGTATTTAACCTTGCTAAACATTTATCATATTTTTGCAAGTGGAGCGAACCACTTTGGAAGATTAGATCAAGGGTTTGGAGGCTTCTTTTGGTATATTTTATGCAAATTAAATATTCTAATTTTATTTGTTAATTTTCTGTGTTAGCGTGAGGTTTTGGAGGAGTTTCATAGACGGTTTAAAGCCCTAAATTGATAAGAAATTAAATAATAATTTTCAAATTTTTATTTAAGTATTTTTGACAAAAAACTAGGGTTTTCAGAATTTCAGAGCAATTTTTAGTGACCTTCCCATGGAAAAAAAATTCTAAAATTATTTTTATTTGATAGTCATTATTTTTTATGTTCAGTTTGGGCTCTTGTTTGCATCACAATTCCAAGTATTGAGGGAGTTATGATTTTTTGAAGTTTTCAGCTATTTGTAGAAAATAATATTTGTTGAGGGTAGATTTTTTTGCAAGGATTTGAAGTGAAAACATATTCAGAACATCTATATTTTTGGAATTAAATCAGATTTTTTAGCCATCATAAAGTGGCATTTGAGCGTCAATGATTTAGCAAAAAAGGTATTTGTTTCGTGTATTTATTTTTCTGATTATTTTAGCAAGTATTCAATTAATTTCAAGACAAGTTATTGGTTGAAAATCATCTAAAAAACCCTACTATTGTGGTGTCTAAGGTTTCTAGGGCTTGCCAAGGGTTTTTAGCTTATTTTACAAACTAGGGTTTGCGTATTTCATTTTCAAAATTTTGAGATTTAGGGGAACCCCTTTTGCATGAAATCATCTCATTTGGAGACAATACAGTGGTATCATAGCATCGATCTTGTCCACATATGAGGTTTGATTGCAAGAAAATAAAAAGATTTGGTGTAATCACGGAAGAAATGGAGAAAGAAAGACTCTACAATGCAGGTAGAAGGCTAGGGGACCTATGCCAACTAGTGGAGGATATAATCAACACCTTGGAAGAAATAGAAAAGAGATTATTCAAGATAAATCAATCATAATATGAGTTGTAAGAGCCCTGCTGGTTCTAACTCAAAACTGTGGCTGAAAGATAAATCGTTTTCTTGTCTTTTGATTGTTTTATGATTTTTTATGTTTATTGTGATCTTATAAACTAGACAGAAGATGCAAAAGGGGTTTTTTTGTTTTCTTGAAATGTGTAGTTTTTGCCAAAGATGGCAAAAGATGTACATGCAATTAAGATCCAATACAAAGGGGAACTGAAAACAATTAATAAACAACAAAACACCAACTAAGGGATTTAGTCACATGCCTATCAGATCTGCATATTATATTCATTGTAGACACTGGATCTGCAAAACAAATTGCATAAAAATGGTAGTATTGGCCTGGGAGAGGCTCTACATGCAATTGAATGTGGTGGATCTGAAGGATATTGCTGATATAGTATTGCTGCAAGCTCAGATCTGCAATATAGTCACCTAAAACTTGTTCAATAATGCCCAAATGAAGACCCAGAGTAAGCCCTCCACAAAGATGAACTGGGTTGTCGTCCAATCCACTATAATCCTGGAGAGTTTATGTTCCCAAAGGATTGAATGCTGTTGCAACTCTTCCTCAAAGTTCAGATCTGCTAAAAGGTTGAATTAAAAATGCCAAAAGAATAATAAAAAAGTGAATCCAAATTCACTTTATGAGACTCCCAAGTGGGGCGCCCACTTTTAGGGTTCAAAAGGCATAAAAAATAAGAATCTTTGAAAGATTCTTTTATTCATGAAGACTCCTAAGTTGGGCACCCAAGTTGAGGGTCCAACATCATTATTAAAAGGGACACCTTTTTAACACAACCTTATGTCAACTAGGTGGGGGTCCTTTTAATACTTTATTATTATAAAGTGACATTAAAAATCACCTTATTTTATTCCATTTCTATCATCTGACCATCTAGAACTAAAATTGATGCTACTCGTGTTATAAAGGTGAGGTTGCCATGTGGCAGGCTAACTGATAGTCCCCTCCTAAAAAATAGGGATACTTCCTAAAAATAAGGAACTGTGACCGAATCTCCCAAAATGTTCTTGGGGGACCCTAATGCCTCCTGGTCAACTCTCAATCAAACCCTAAAAAATAGGGACCCTAAAAATAGGAAACTGTCACAAACTATCTGGAATGGTCTGTAGAGCTTCTTGCCAAGCTCCATTGCCCTTGGATAGGTCCCCTAACCACTCTGCTGACCTATGGGAACCCAAATAATAGGCCAACCACTACACATCCATGTGTCGCCTAGGAAGGGGACATTATAATCCGCTCTCCCTGAATTTGCATGTCCTCATGCAAACTCAATACTGGATGCTGTAAAATAGTCTCACTCTCCCAAGTAACATCCTCCACTGTTAAGTTCCTCCACTTTACCAAATATTCCCTGATAATCTGTCTCCAAAGATGGCGCCCTCTGGAATCTAAGATGGCCTCAGGTACTAAAACCAACTTTCCCTCATCATCTAAGGGTGGTAAATCTATAGAAGGAACCATATGCTGCCCCAAATGCCTTCTTGAGGTGTGACACATGAAACACATTGTGCACATGGCTATCGGCCGGTAGATCCAACTCGTAAGCCACTTCACCTATTCGCATGATAATCCTGAACAGACCATAATATTGTGGCTTGAGTTTCTCTGCGCTCCTCTTCCCAAGAGTGGACTCCCTGTAAGGCTGAAGCATCAGATACACCATTTCCCCAACCTCAAAAGATCACTCCACCCTCCTCTGATCAACATACTATTTTTGTTGATTCTAAGCCTTCTACATATTCTCATGAAGAGCTCTCATAATATCTTGGTTCTCCTATAATAGATCCCCTGCGCTAGGCACTCTGCAATTGCTCAACAATAAATCAAGGAAACTAGGCACATCATATCCATATAGAGCTCTGAAAGGTGTCATCTGAATAGTCATATGGTAAGTGGAATTATAGCAAAACTCACAAAGATGCACCCACTTAACCCAAGCCTTTTGCTGCCCGAAAATGTAGTTTCGCAGGTAACCCTCCACCCATTTGTTGACAATATCTATTTGTCCATCCATTTGTGGGTGATAGCTAGTGCTCAGAGTCAACTCAGTCCCACATAATTTGAAAAGCTCCTACTAAAAATGGCTCATGAACCAACTATCCCTGTCACTGACAATACTCTGAGGCAAACCATGTAGCCTAAAAACCTCACGAAAGAATAAATCCACTACCTGTGTAGTTGAATAGGTAGTTGTAATCAAAAAGAAGTGAGCATACTTCGTCAGTCGATCAACCACTACATATAAACAATCTCTGCCTTGGGCTTTTGGCAAGCCTATAATAAAGTCCATCGATAAGCATTCCCACTTCCTCTCAGGAATAGGAAGTGGCTGAAGCAAACCTGCAAGATATGTATGCTCTTGTTTGTTTTGCTAACAAACAGAGCATTCCCCGACATAACGAAGAACATTGTATTTGAGACCCTTCCAAGTGAATCACTCCCGTACCTGCCTGTAGGTCTTAAAGTATCTAAGATGTCCAGCCATAGGTAAATCATGGAAAGTTCTCAACACCTTGTTCTTCACATTTGAACCTGGGACCAAAAATATTCTCTCTTTGTAAATGATAAGCTCATTCACAAGAGAGTACCTGCTATCATGTATTGTTCTATCAATAATGCCAGACGCCCATGGGTTCTTGACATACTCTACAACAATCAAATGTCTCCAATCCTCTGAAATCTCTACCATGGAGCTCAAATGGGGATGACGAGATAAAGCATCAACAACAACATTCTGACTACCTTTGAAATAGGAGATGTCAAAACCATAAGATTGCAACTTGCTGACCCACTTCTATTGACTTTCATTTAGGTCCCGCTGACTAAGGAAATGCCTCAAGCTGTTATGGTTAGTTTTGACATAGTACTGGCTGCCCACAAGGTACTGCCTGAACTTGGCCAATGCATGCATGATAGCCAACATTTCCTTGTCATAAATACTATATCTCCTTTCCAGACCTTGTAGCTTCCTGCTCTCGAAAGTTATCAGATGACGATCCTGCATAATCACAACACCAATGCCTTCTCCACATGCATAGCAATGAAGCTCAAAAGACTTGGTGAAATCTAGTAGAGCTAGGACTGGGCAAGTAGTCATCAACTATTTTAACTTCTCAAAACACTCTTGTACCGAGGGTTTGCAAACAAAGGCTCCTTTCTTAGTCAAATCTGTGAGTGGTGCAACATGCCTAGAGAAACCACTGACAAACCGATGATAGAAAGCACATAAACCAACAAATCCCCTAAGTTGAGTTAAATTCTCAGGGGTAGGCCAATCAATGATAACACGAACCTTATCAAAATCCATGAGAACACCCTCTGCACTGATGATGTGGCCCAAATATAAAAGCTCTACCATGCCCAATGCACACTTAGACTCCTTGGCATACAAGGACTCCCTGTCAAGTATGCCCAAAACAATATCCAGATAAGCCATGCGTTCCTCCCAAGATCTACTGTAAAACCAATATGTTGTCAAAGAACACCAAAACATATTTCCTCAATTGAGACTGGAAGACCCTATTCATAGTGGATTGGAAATTAGCTGGTGCGTTGGTTAGGCCGAATGGCATAACTGAAAACTCATAGCGTCCACAATGACATCTGAAAGCAATCTTCTTGATATCATGTTCCCTGACACTGATCTGGTGATATCCAGTCCTCAAATCTATCTTGGAGAAGTAACAAGCTCCATGAAGCTCATATATCAACTCGTCGATGCGAGGAATGGGATACCTATTCTTAATTGTCCTTTTCTTCAACGTCATGTAATCAATGCACATCCTGAGTTTACCATCTTATTTCTTCACCAAAACAACTAATGAAGCGAAAGGAGACTTACTCAGCCTTATATGTCCCATAGCTAACAGTTCCTGAATAGTCTTTTCAATTTCATCTTTCAAACGCTTTGGGTGCTGGTAAGGTGTAATCATAATGGGCTTGGTGCCCTCCTCCAAGTCTATTATGTGCTCTATGCCTCTATCTAGAGGTCTACCAAGTGGTATGTCACTAAATACCTTTGCATGCTTGACTCTGAGTTCTTGAACCTCTAGATGGTAGGCTGGTTTTTGTTGCTGAACCTCTGAATGATAGGCTGGTTTGTGCTGCTCATTATGAGAAGGCATGAACCTACATTCGGCTGCCCACTCCACCATGTCATTTCTAATGAGTCTCTCTATTCTCTTGAGAGTGATCACCTTCAAATTGTTGTCCTTAATGGCCTTTAACACATGACTAATCCCATCCACCTAGAATTTCATCTCCATATTCCTGAGATTGAGTGTAAACTCTCCAATGGCATGAAGCCACCTCATGCCAAGTACCAAATCCATGTCTCCCATATTGACCACATAGAAATCAGCCTTACACTCATAATTATTTAATTTCATAGGAAGATCATGAATCATTTTGTCACACTCGAGAGTGTAGCCATCGACAACCTTCATTCGTATGCCTTCAAACTCTTGGGTTTGAATCCCACATTGTGCCACTAACCGTGCATCTATGACATTATGAGTTGCACCTGTATCAAGTAAGGAGATGACTCTTTGACCCGCCAAGATCCCACGCAACCTAAAATACCCTTTCTTTTGCATGCTAGACATGTAAGCTTCCTGTAAGTGTGCTTCTCCCTCACTTTCAGCTTCTTTTCCTGAGTATACAGCACCTAACTCCTCTTGATCAACTTGCTCGTCTATTATATCAGCCATGTATTCATCCTCATAAAACCACTCCATTTGTCGGTTTCTACCCTTATGTTGTAGAGGACATTCATGATGTTCATCATAAGGACACTTGCAATAAAAACATAGCTTCCTTCTATGCAAATCATTAAGTGTTTCTCTATCCAAGGGGGCTGCAAAATTCTTCTTTTGATCCACATATTATGATTTCCTTGGGGCTTATGTACTATCATTGAATGAAGAGGGCAGTTTTGGAGTAAACTTGGTATGAGGGGTTGAAAGTTCCATACTACGTGCCTTCCTCATAGCCTCCTGTAGTGTAGGGGGGTCAAATGCCTTGATCCATCCTTTCATGGGTTCATAAAGACCCTCAATGAATAATATGAGCAACCTCATCTCTAAAGTAACTGTGACCATTACTAAGAGCTTCTGAAAATCACTGATATAGGACTCCAAACTGCCCATCTATTTCAGCAGAGCCAGATCTCTGAAATACAATTCTGGATCTTTCTTGTCAAACCGTTCAACCAAACTATCAACAAATTATTGATATGTGGTGATCAAGTTGTGTTGCAAAGTAATCATTCCATGATGCCACCAATCATAGGCAACCCCATCTAAATGATGTGCTGCAAACCTAATTGGATTTGTTGTCGTCATAGGACGTAGTGTCAGGAAATTATCCAACTTGCTAATCCATGCCCTTGTTGTTAATTTACCGCTGCCATCAAAATTAGGAAGTGGAAGTTTGTCGATTGCATGCTTAAGATCATGATTTTGCTGCCTGGGTCTTCTACCATGCCAAACCCTGCTATGTTCTCTCTTTTGACTCATAAATCAGTCAAAATTTAGATGATCCTTAACTAGCTGGGGTAATAATTCCCACCCATCGTGTAATGTCATGACATTATCAACAAAGGCTACATCTCCTCCTTCCTCAACCATGTCTCTCTCTTCTGGTTCACTCCTCACGAATGTAGGGTGGTTAGGCCTATCATAGGTGTGTGAGGGTGTTGTTCTTACCCGTGGGGTTCCAACAACAGTACCCAATTCCTCTTGCACCTGATTTGGCCTTCTCAGAGGGGTCATATTCTTAATAGTTGTGGTAAGCCATTGTAACACATTAGCTATCAGTTGTTGCCATGTTGCAAGATCTCTCATAATATTTCAAGCTTCTATTTCATCATTGTTAACCTCATTTTTACATAGATCATCACCTTCCCTGTCACCCATTATTTCCAATGGTATGTCCTCAAATTGGTTTCCCTGTAATGCAACGCTTCTACGTGTGTAAACCCTATGAGGATCACCCTGTCCTGGATACATAAGACACTCTAACCCTTCAGGATGGCAGGAATCAAAGGTCTAATACCACTGTAAGAACCCTACTGATTCTAATTCAAAACTGCTGCTAAAAGATAAATTGTTTCCTTGTCTTTTGATTGTTTTATTATTTTTTATGTTTATTGTGATCTTATAAACTAGACAGAAGATGCAGAAGGGGTTTTTTTATTTTCTTGAAATGTGTAGTTTTTGCCAAAGATGGAAAAAGATGTACATGCAACTAAGATCCAATACAAAGGGGAACTGAAAGCAATTAATAAACAACAAAGCACCAACTAAGGGATTTAGTCACATACCCATCAGATCTGCATATTATATTCATTGTAGAAACTGGATCTGCAAAACAAATTGCATAAAAATGGTAGTATTGGCCGGGGAGAGGCTCTACATGCAACTGAATGTGGTGGATCTGAAGGATATTGTTGATATAGTACTGCTGCAAGCTTAGATCTGCAATATAGTCACCTAAAACTTGTTCAATAATGCCCAAACAAAGACCCAGAGTAGGCCCTCCACAAAGATGAACTGGGTTGTTGTCCAATCCACCATAATCCTTGAGAGTTTTCGTTCCCAAAGGACTAAATGTTGTTGCAACTCTTCCTCAAAGTTCAGATCTGCTAAAAGGTTGAATAAAAAATTCCAAAAGAATAATAAAAAAGTGAATCCAAATTCACTTTATGAGACTTCCAAGTGGGGCACCCACTTTTAGGGTTCAAAAGGCATCAAAAATAAGAATATTTGAAAGATTCTTTTATTCATGAAGACTCCTAAGTTGGGCACCCAAGTTGAGGGTCCAACATCATTATTAAAAGGGACACCTTTTTAACACAACCTTATGTCAACTAAGTGGGGGTCCTTTTAATACTTTATTAATATGAAGTGACATTAAAAATCACCTTATTTTATTCCATTTCTGTCACCTGACCATTTGGAATTGAAATTGATGCTGCTCGTGCCATAACGGTGAGGTCGTCATGTGGCAGGCTAACTGATAGTGCCCTCCTAAAAAATAGGGATACCTCCTAAAAAATAAGAACTATGACTGAATCTCCCAAAATGCTCTTGGGGGTCCCCTGATGCCTCCTGGTCAACTCCTAGTCAAACTTTAAAAAATAGGGACCCTTCTTAAAAAATAGGAAACTGTCACAAACTGTCTGGAATGGCTTGTAAAACTTCCTGCCAAGCTCCACCACCCCTGGATAGATCCCCTAACCACTCTATTGACCTACGGGAACCTAAATAATAGGCCAACCACTGCACATCCATGTGTCACCTAGGAAGGGGACATTACATGAGTCCATAACGTGAGCAGTATAGCCCTCAATGATTTACTTGGTTCAACATGAATTATTGAGAGATATAGATGACAAGTTAAGGCTCTTGGTTACTAATTGTGTTAATGAGGTTTTAAGACTAACGGTTCTCAAAGTTTCCTATAGTGATAAAATTATGAGGAAAATATTTTCGTTGATGGTGAAGAGCTTCCAAGGTCTCAAAGAAGATAAAGGACACTCCTTGGCTAGAAGGGTCAACATCTTGGAAACTATGGCTTCAACCAGGTCATGTATTTTGATGTTAGATAATGAGTGTGATAAACTTATTGCTAAGATGTTTCAACATTTCTTTGCAATTGATTGTAAGAATCCTACAAAAAATGTTGTAGCTTCTATGCAGAAAATCTTGATCGTGACACTTAATGTGAGTGATGATCTTTCCAATCCATTATTATAGATCTTGTTGATAGGTTTGGAGCTAGGAAAGGAAAATTTTCCAATTGCACGTATGATGTTCGAAAATGTTGCAATTGATTATGAGGGGAACATGAGGCCTTATTTGATAATGGAGCATGTAGAGGAAGAGAAAATTGAACTACATGGAGAGTTGGAAGGAAAGAATGAAGGGACAACCTTTCATGAGGGTTCATATGAGGGAGCCAAAGAAACAAAAAAAAATAGATTTGGAGGAAGATGAGCTACAAAAAGGTGACACTTTGGGGCAGTGTAGAGTGGGAGATTGTGAGGACAAAAAATCTAAGTTTTTGGAGCAGCAAAGAGGGCTGCAAATGATGGATGAAAATGAGGAAATGCTAAGTGTTTTGGGGCAACCAAGTACCCCAAACTTTGGTATTCAAAAAGTTGATTTTAAAGAAGCCAAAGAAACTGAGATATTCATAAATGTTTGGTATCTAACAATTGATCAAATTTGATGTATAACTCTAGATTTGATGAAAGAGCTTGGAAGGAACAATTCCTAATCATAAATAAGAAAGGAGTGCAAGCCTTGACAAGGTTGGATGGCACAAAGGGGCTTCTTGAAAGATCAATGCCCAATAAGATGAGGGAATGCTTGAAGGAAAAAAACACTATGATGGACTTGCATACAATCAAAATAGATATAGGAGAAGATCAAGATTCCAACTTATGGTGGAATGTAAAAGGCAATCCATTATGTCAAATGGATAGGAAGGAAGGATCAAGACATCAAGAAAGGATACTAAAACTTGACAAGTGGATCAAAGGGGTGTTATTAAACACGAATGATTTTTCTAATTTATTTGTTACATGTGTAGGTATTTCTAGGAGATCCCTTGTAAAGGTGGCAAGCAAGGAAGTCATTTGGCATGACTTAAATGATGAAGAGGGTCCTACATCTTCATCTAACATTATGTTTGGTAATAGTTGTGTAAGCATGAGAAAAGGGAAAGAGAGGTTTGAAGGTATGTTTTTGAGCAAATTTTGGTTTTTCTTCTTGTCAAAAAAATTTGAGGACATTTTGCTACATTCATGGCTTGAATCCTACATATAAGGAAACACTTTTGGCATGGAACAACCAAGTAAAAGTTTTGAAATTTTGCGGATAAGCTCCGAATTTGTTGCCTCAAAAATTTCTGAGTATGGGGAACATTGCCAACCACTGATTGAGGACAAAGAGGAGAAAAAAAAGAGCATAGTACAACCCCTTCATAGGTATAAAAAGTCTAGATGTCATCAAATATTGAAAAGTTGGTTGGAATACATGAAAATCTTGCCTCCAAAAATAATGCGTCAAAAAAGAATTTTCAGCCACTTAATCAGGATGAAAAAGGTGGGGAAAAGACTTGTATATAGCCCTTTGAAGAGTATCTGTTGACTGATTTTATTGCACCATACAAGCAGTCCCTATGGCATGAGGAAAAATCAGGGTTGTGTTTACTTTTACGTCTTTCAAGTACATGTCTGATTTTAAAGTATAGGTACAACAATTTTCTACATGGTATTTTTAGAATGTTTGGATTGTTTTTTAGGTCACTTTCCCACCCAACATTCACAAGAAGGGGCAGCTTTGGCTTGATCATAATTTTTGCATGGGAGTGACCTATTCTAGTAGGCTTCATGTAAGGGTAAGTTGCTTCTAAGGTATGATTCTTTTTCCTACATTGCATTTTTCGAAGATTACTTTGAGGATCGGAGTATGGAGCTGGATACTTTTTGGAGGACATAGTTGGGGCAATATGATTGGATACCTCTTCATACCCCACTCAGTTTTGAGTGAGATAGGAGCATACAGGGGCGGTGAGCCATTGCATGAATTTCCTATGATTTGAGACACATTGGGGCATTCCACAAATTAAAGGTATTATATGTTCAAAATTGATTCGGATATTTTTTCCCCTTGAAAAACATATACATGAGGGTTTTCATGGTGGGACGTGTTAGCAAGGTGGAATGGCATTCATTATTCATTTGGGGAATGCCATGTTATGCTTCTTGGCAAAAGTTATTCCACTTGACAGGTATAGGAGCAAGTTTTTTTAACACTACAATAGGGTTTACCATTTGGCCATGGTAATTGGGCATATGAGCTTGCATTTGCTTGACGGCAAACAAATTTGGGAAGGAAGGACTATAATGTCCCCTTTCATATAATTTTACTAATTAATAAAATTATCTGAATAGTGATTTTAATCACTCAAAAATATAAGACAATTAATTAATTATTAAAATATAACTATCTTGGACAATTATTTGAATTAACAGAAAAGTGGTTTTAGCCATTTAGAAAATTAAGGTAATTTTAATTATTATTCTAAGGGGCTTTATAATTAATAAATTTCTTGAAAATTGATTTTTATCACTTTAATTATTAGATCAATTTAATTAATTATTGAAGGACTTAATTATTTAATTTGCTAAAAAGTAATTTTAATTAATAATTTATTAAGGCAAGTTATTTAATTAATTTAAAAAAGCCTAAAGTGAAATTAAAATGAATGTCGCCTTGGGAGCTAAAGCAAAGAAAGGAAAATATATTCTAAAAAGGGCAAGTGAGGCTTATGAGGTATTTTACCTCTCCAAAGTGGTTTGCCCCCATTTCTAAGGTACAAATACAAGGTGAAGATCACAATTGAAGCTAAGCTGAATTTTAATAATTTTTCTTCATGCTTAAAAAAACTATTGAGATGCATGCTCAATAGAAATTCATTGCTTGGTGTTTTAATCAAACTTAAAAAATTGTCCTTTAACACCACCTTTGCTAAGGTGATCTTGTTCTTTCCCTATAAGTGGGCCGATTTAATTTTGAGGAGTCCGTGTGAAGGTTTGTGAGGGTTTTGAGGTTCATTTCTTGCATGTTAACCTTGCTAAATATTTATCCTATTTTTGCAAGTGGAGCGAACCACTTTAGAAGTTTGGATCAAGGATATGGAAGCCTCTTTTGGTCTATTTTATGTAAATTAAATATTTTGATTTTATTTGCTAATTTTCTGTGTATTGGCATGAGGTTTTGGAAGAGTTTTGTGGAAGGTTTGTAGCCCTAAATTGATAAGAAATTAAATAATATTTTTTAAATTATTATTTAATTATTTTTAATAGGAAACTAGGGTTTTTTTAATTTCGGAGCAACTTTTGGTGACCTTCCCATGGAAGATTTTTTTTGAAATTATTTTTATTTGATTCATTATTTTTATGATTAGTTTGAGCTCTTGTTTGCATCATAATTCTAAATATTGAGGGAGTTATGAATTTTTTTAAGTTTTCAACTATTCTTCGAAAATAATATTTGTTGAGAGCAAATTTTTTGCAAGGATTTAAAGTGGAAAAATATTCAGAATATCAGCTATATTTTTGGAATTAAATCAAATTTTCTATCCATCATAAAGTGGCATTGAGATTCAATAATTTGACAAAAAATGTACTTGTTTGGTGCATTTAATTTTTTGATTATTTCTGCAAGTATTCAATTAATTTTGAGATAAGTTATTCGCTAAAAATCATTTACAAAACCTTACTATTGTGGTGTCTACGGTTTCTAGGGCTTGACAAGGGTTTTTGAGCTTATTTTGCACACTAAGGTTTGCTGATTTTATTTTTAAATTTTTGAGATTTAGGGAAAAACCCTTTTTGCATAAAATCGTCCCATTTGGAGACATTACATATCACTAGATGTGTCACAACTACCTCTGTCTAAGTAAATTGAATGAGCATTTTTATTTTAATAATCAATCACACATAAGGTTTCGACTTTGGAACAAGAGGTGCTATAGCTCAGGGAGGAAAATGCAAATCTCAACTTTCGTCTCACCAAAGCTTGTGAATTGATCGATACTACATGTCATACCTGAGCCACTCATGTTTTGGGTGACCAAGTCATGTTAGAAGAAAAGCAACTCACAACTCTTCTCTCTCAGCTCATAAAAGATTGGCATGCTATGCAAAATCTACAGACATTTCACATGCACGCCCAAAATCTCAAGGTGGAGATATAGGCTATTTTTGAGCTCCTTAGGGAATATTAACAAGTCCTCAACTCTATCATGCACTAAGGTCATAAAATAACTTGGAATATGTTTGAATAGAAGCAACAATTACCTATGAAATGAGGCCATGCCAAATTTCACAAAGGCAGATAAAGCCAAACCTGCCATGGAAAACCATTCTGCTACCTCGGATGCACTGGATGTCACACTCAAACAATCATTTGAATCCAAAGACAATGTTATGTTGAAGATGCAAACTTAGCAAAATGCGATACTGCACAATACATTTTTTGATATTCAAATAACGAGACGCAAATAAGATGGATTTAGTTCAAGATATTCAAGTGAAAGTATCTAATGCACATGTTATGATCCTAGTGATGGAGGATGAGGACATCCAAAGTTTGGTTGAGTGCCAAGTGTTGCTGCACACTAGAATCAACATGGTCAGAGAAGCTCTCGTAGATTGGGCATTATTCAAAAAGGACATGTCTCATTTGGATAACTCTATCATAGACATCATCCAAGAGCCTCAATTTGATCCTCCAAATCAATTACAATAAAAACTCTATCAGACTAAGGTTCTAGTTTCACAGCCTGCACCTTCGCACCAACTACAACGTCCACCAACAGATTCTGCAACAATGTCTTCTTTAGAGCTGCAAGTGGAACCATCTGCACAACCTCTTTCAGTTCAGCAAACACAGTCCATGTCACCACCTTTGTTGTAGGTATTGCGCACACTCCAATTTTTCAATTTTGAATCCTTTTGTAGTAGGAAGAAATTGAAAATTAGGAGGGGAGCCAGATTGATTGAAAATTCGTAAAGATCAGCCACTTGACTATACTAATCTATTGAAAACCTGCGAGGTTGATAGATTAGTACACTACATAGTTGAAACACTGAAAAGGCAGCTAAGTAGTGCGTAAGGGGTGAAAACCAGTAAATAATACATTGATCAATTATTGCAACTTGTTTTTCTAGTCAAGTTCCTCACAATAGACACAATTTTCAACTTCAACATAAAACACACTTCCTATGACTTTGTCTCAAGACAAGACAACTATTTAAATCTGAGAAAGTGTTGATAGTAAATGGAGCTAAAAAATCATAGAATATAATTGATAGAATGTGTGCAACTCACACTATTTTGTCTTTTGTATGTATTCAACACTTGAAAGCATGTCAAGAGTCTTCAAAATGTAAAGAATTTTTCTTTTGTTTGTAGCGAAAGAATGCAATATGAAGTAGCAACGTATTGTAAACGCTCTATATATAGCACTCAATTATATTGTAAAAGAGTTCCAATTTGATAAAAATCAACATGAAGGTCTGAAATGGTTTCTACTGAATGTCTTTTATCGTTGCCTTGTGCACAATCTATGCACTGTTTGTCTAAATTTGTTTAAATCATGTATAGTATTTCTATAAGTTCTATAAATATTAAGACCATTATTTTTCATGAAAAACCCATAATTATCTATAATAGCTTGATTCAATTTGCATTTAATTATCTGTTACAGTTATGTTCACACTTCACATGGTTATCCTGGCATTAGCGTGTTCTGATGGGTTTTCCAATAACCTCTGCTAACAATGGTGCAGTAAGCATGGAACCTTAAAACATGCTACGATGACTACCAGAGTAGAGAGATTCGAAGAGATGGCTCCATAATCAAATTCATAATTTTGAAGAGGAATGAAGAATAATAGAGAGTTATGCACAATAAGTTGTTCACAAGCACATTTATGGTGAAATATATGAGATTTTCTAGTGTAAATTACCTGGACTATTAGTTGCATGGTTATAAAGATTAATATATTATTGTTTTCTATTGTTTTCGACCAAGGAGGACATAATTTTCAGCTTGAACAAAAGCAAGACTAAAAAACCTATGAAGATTAGACACCAACTAGACTCATGCGATAGATCACTAGATAAAAACTACCATCGACGGATATATTATAAGATTTGTTGTACAATGATATATGGGTTTTGAAGTTACACAGGACCCGTTTGTGAGAGGTATCCAAGGAAAGTTTCTCCAACAACTACATACTCTTATCAAGATGTTGGTTATTGAAAAGGCCATGGTGTTTGCCTTGACCAACTGGAGTAGTTTTTTCGGGCGTTATGGGTATGTGCATGATGTAGGAGTGAATGATAAAGAACTAAGAAGAGAATTTGGCCCTTAACCCAGAATATAGAGGATGCAGAGAAATAGAGTGAGAATAAAATTCTGAGACAGAAAAGAGATGCAACAACAAAGGTGGAATAAACAGGATAATCGAAATGTAACTATGAATACGATAGATAAGATAAGATAAATATATTAATGTCCAACTAATGACCACAAAATTAGGTCAAAGGGATTGCAGAGTATATAAATGTGTCAGGAAAAAGTGGGAAACCAAAAAGGTCTCTGAAAACAAGAAAAAAAATGCTAAAAGAAATAGTATAAAACATGGCAAAGAGTGACCTCGTTCAGAACCAAACCACTAAAGGACCCAAAAATGATGTAGAGCATATGTCTCAATTTCCAAAATTGACTCTTATTTCTTAACTCACTTGTTTGTCAATGACTTCTCACTTCAAGCTCACTTCTTTATATAAGATTCTAGGTCCAATTGATAATCTTAGAGGTTTCCATATACTAAATCTTGTTTGTCTATAACTCCTTATCCCTCATTTCCCCAGCATCAACTTACCCACACCATTTAGACTTCAACTCTTCCCTTGTACAATTTTATCAACAATAGACACACTTCTTGTATTATGACCATGCAATGTACCTAAGTGCACTTGTCTATGGAATTTAATGAATTCATTACCTATTTGAATGCTTCAAATCACCTAAACATGATCATCACAATCATTTGTACACCTTTGATTAACCTTCACACTTTCCAAGCATCAATTCTGCCTTTTTCACAACTCTGCTCTCTTTAACACAGTCCCTGTAGCCATATCAACAATCATTAATGATTGGTATGGAAAAAGTACTATGCTTCAGAAGAAACCATAAACATTTATAGATACCTTTTGTCCAAAATCTAACTAACCCCAAAGTTTCAAGTTCAAACTCAATTCTTCAGTCACTCTTTTAGGTCTTTCTTTGGTTTCTAATTAGGACTCTTAGGTCTTTACCACTGTCTATTACACTCAGTCATCAATAACAGTACAAACACTTGATGACATGTTCTTAAACTAACTTAATCACTTCATACAGATCATCTTCCAATTGTATACTAAATTTCAAGGGATTTTGATGGTAAAAAAAAGAGACATGACTTAAAACCTAGGTTAGGGTTTCCAAGCACACTATCTCAACTGAGAGTATAAAGAATTCAACTGGGGAAGTTTTATAGTGTTTTAAAGACTCCAACTAGGTTATTTAGGTCTGTAATTAGCCCATGTAACTTATCCAATCCTTGGATATGGTGGTTCAATCCACTGTCATACCTTTTCACTCCAAAATCCTCTTGATTGTGACTGACAATGCTATTCTATAGGACTGTTTGCAATTAAGAAAGCTCCTAAAACATTCTTGACCAAATACAATGTTCTATCAATATTAAGATGAGTCTAAAACACTTACCAACATGTTCTCCATCACCTTACATTGATACAAAAGTCACTTTTTTGTAAAAACTCAGTCACAGTCCAACCAATCTATGACTGCTACATGAAAGTAGGGTAAGATGCACTAAAGCTTTGAACAAAGAGCTTCTTGATTGGTTTCAACTTGCATCACTTGTACCACCTTTATAAACATGTAACACTACAATTCTAATTATCTTTTACCCATGAACAAAAAGATGTTATCTGCCTATAATAGGATTAACACCCAACACAGTGTCTGCCTATAACTATTCTTGAATCACAAATGCATTTGATCTCAGTTACTTCAATTTGTAGCCTTAAACACATTACACAAGCCTTTCACAACATGCATAATGTTTGATAAATGTCATTTGATCATATTTCTTGAATAATACAATTTGAAACACAAGTTTTCCTTACAAGAATAGGGTTTGCACTTTGTGACCCTTGGAATAGGGTTCTTTCTCTATTCTATAGTTCTTCAAGATTTATTTTCAATTGAACATTCACTAGATTTCCATTTCACATAGGAAAACAATTCCACCTTTCAATCTTTCAATCACAAAATCTCATACAAATTGTAATAACAACCATAATATTCAAATCAAAGGTTTGTATTCTTTCAATATCAAAACAGGGGTTATAACATCCCCGTTCTTTCTTCATTCAGACTTGACAATCCTCCTCTATTTCCCTTATTCGAATGGATTTATTCTCTATTATCTTAAACTAACTCCAAGGTCTCCCTACAAAAGTGCATAACTACTTCTTGCCAACTTTTCGACATAGAGTCTTGTGGGTTACATTGCAATATCCTTGCTTCTCATACAATATGACATATTTTGCCTTATGACATTGGTCTAGTGAACTTTTATAAACTTCTTACATTGCTCAAGACCCTTAGACAAGTTGACACATCTGCCACCTTTACAAATTTACCCAAACATGCTTTTGCATGACTTAACAACATTCAAAAATTCAAATAATGATTTTGGAGGGAAGCACTAGAATTTGAATTTTATGCTTCTTAAGACCATCTAGACATCACCTATGGACTACTACTGACCTCTAGCACCTATAGAACATCTAATTAGACTATTTAAGACAAAAATGGTTCAAACTTGGGATCATCATGGGATGCCCCTGCATCATACTACTAAGCTGGAAGAATCTTTGCCATAGGTGTTGAATGTTGCACTTGGTATATGTTGTTGATGGAATGCAAAGGACCTCCTCATAGAAGTTATTGGCCTCCACTCGCTTCTCATAAAGATGCACATGCTCTTGGGCCCCACACTTAGGCCTCCATTGCTTCATCTCCTTTATCACCATACCTGTACATAAAACAAAGTTGTTAAACAGAACATGTTTGTTGCCTTCGTCTTACTTGGCAGGTGTGTACCACTCTTCTGCTTTTGCAAATTGATCCTTCTTATCCTCAACGCCCTGATCAACCACCACTGCAAGTATGAATGCTTTTTCTTTCATCAAAACTCTATGCTTTGTCCTCTTTACCTCACAAACATCTTCTTGGTTTTTGCTTGTCTCATGCTTAAGTAGACTCATACTATCTTGTTATTCAACATCTTCATGAATGCTATCTTATTCCTGCACTTACAAAGGCTGCATACTCACTCTCATTATCTCACCTTCTTGATCTCTCTCATAAGCTTGTTGCATATGGCTCAAATCTTTGTCATTCTCTTCTTGTTTTATACTCCTTCGCAAACATTTGTGTTCATCTACCTCATCTAGCATTCCTCCTTTGGTTGCATGCTCCACACCTACATTTTCATCACAAATCAACCTATTAAAAACAATATTTGAAGCCTTCATGGCTTTCTTATGCGCTGCCTCTTTCTTGATCAATTCAACCTCCATCTTCTTCACTTGCTTGGTGTCAATCCTAAGCCATTTCCCATCTAATTCAACTACAATGTCAATCACTTTTCTACTATCTACCAACCTACATTCTTATTTCATCTCACTCTTGTCCATCTTTGTGGACTCAATCATCTCAAGACAACTCACCTTGTCCTCTTTGGGTGTTTTGACCAAACCCAAACTCTCCATAGTTCTACTCCAACATTGTCTTGTCAACATCATCATGATTCTCTCATCTCTCCTATATTCTTCACCTTTCAATCGAATAAGTGTATATGACTTTCCATCTTGCCTAATGGTATAGGTGTTGGCTTAACCATCATGGATGACATGATTATCAAACTGTCATGGTCTCCCAAGCAACAAGTGACACACATCTATAGGAAAAATATCACATAATACTTGATCTCTATATTCTCCTATCTTGAAATCAACCCAACTCTATTCACTTACCAATATTTGGTGACCTTTCTGAACCCATGCAATTTTGTATGGCTTTGGATGTGGCATTCTCTTCAACCTCAACTTCTGCACCATCTCCAAAGAAATAATGTTGTTAGTGCTACCACCATCAAAAACTAAATTGCATACCTTAACATGGGCCTTACAACTGCTCTTGGATAGACTTCTCCTTTGGGCTAGTTCCTTAGCTTGCTTCTGTTGCAGTAGTACTCTTCTCATGAGCAATGACTCATTCCTCTCTTGTCTTCCATCCTCATCGACCTCTCTCTCTATTGTTGCATATTGTTGTTTACATTTCTTGGACACTATGTTTCCCTATGTTCATCTCTATGGCAATTCTAGCATTGCCTCTAAAATCTATGTCTTGATCCATTCCTCATTGGACCTTCACTCCTCATTTTGTGACCTTCAAATGGTTTGATCTCTCTTGCATGGTGTTGTCCCATGCCCTCTTAATCTGTTTCATGTACTTGTGGTCTCCCTTGAGCCACCTCTCTATTCTCTCTCTCATCCACCTTTGGAAAGGTGCTACAACACCTTGCCGCCTATCTTATCTTTCTTCTCTCCTTCTGAGAGTATCCTAAATGGCCTCCATTCTCATCACTAATGGAGCAATCATCTGGGTCATTATCCTGACCAACTCATCCTCATCTCTGCTAGCTCTTTCCATGAGCATTGCACCTAGTTACCTGTCCTATATTTCACTTCAAAACACATCTTGTTAATCTCATTCACAATCCAAAAGAATCTTTTCCTGGTCTAATAACAAAATGATGCAAAGCATATGTCTCAATTTCCCAAATTGACACTTATTTCTTAACTCACTTGTTTGCCAATGACTTCTCACTTCAAGCTCACTTCTTTATGCAAGATTCTAGGTCCCGTTGATAATCTTGGAGGTTTCCATATACTAAATATTGTTTGTCTATAACTCCTTATCCCTCATTTCCCCAACATGAATTTACCCACACCATTTAGACCTCAACTCTTCCCTTATACAATTTTATCAACAATAGATACACTTCTTGTATTGTGACCATGCAATGTAACTAAGTGCACTTGTCTATGGAATTTAATGAATTCATTATCTGTTTGAATGCTTAAAATCATGTAAACATGCTCATCACAATCATTTGTCCATATTTGATTAACCTTCACACTTTCCAAGCATCAATTCTGCCATTTTCACAACTCTGCTCTCTTTAACACAGTCCTTGTAGCCTTGTCAACAATCATTAATGATTGGTATGGAAAAATTACTATGCTTCAAAAGAAATCATAAACATTTCTAGATACCCTTTTCCAAAATCTAACCCCAAAGTTTCAAGTTCAAACTCAATTCTTCAGTCACTCTTTTAGGTCTTTCTTTGGTTCTAATGAGGTCTCTTAGGTCTTTACCACTATCTATTACACTCAGTCATCAATAACATTATGGACACTTGATGACATGTTCTGAAACCAACTTAATCACTTCATACAGATCATCTTCTAGTTGTATACTAAATTTCAAGGGATTTTGATGGTAAAAAACAAAGATATGACTTAAACCCTAGGTTAAGGTTTTCAAGTACATTGTCTCAGCCGAGAGTATAAAGAATTCAACTGGGGAAGTTTTATAACATTTCAAAGACTCCAACTAGGTTATTTAGGACTGTGATTAGCCCATGCAACTTATCCAATCCTTGGATATGGTGGTTCAATCCACTGTCATACCTTTTCACTCCAAAATGCTCGACTGTGGCTGACAATGTTATTCTACAGGACTGTTTGCAGTTAAGAAAGCTCTTGAAACATTCTTGACCAAATACAATGTTCATCAATATTAAGATGAGTCTAAAACACTTTCAACATGTTCTCCATCACCTTACATTGATACCAAAGTCAATTCTTTGTAAAAACTCAATCACAGTCCAACCAATCTATGACTGCTGTAGGAAAATAGGGTTAGATTCACTAAAGCTTTGAACAAAGAACTTCTTGATTGGTTTCAACCTAAAATATCACTTGTACCACCATTATAAACATGTAACAATACAATTCTAATTATCTTTTACCCATGAACAACAAGATGTTATCTGTCTATAATAGGATTAACACCCAACACAGGGTCTGTGTACAACTATTCTTGATTCACAAATGCATTTGATCTCAGTTACTTCAATTTGTAGCCTTAAACACATTCCACAAGCCTTTCACAACATGCATGATATTTGATAAATGTCATTTGATCATAATTCTTGCATAAAACAATTTGAAACACAAGTTTTCCTTACAAGAATAGGGTCTGCACTTTGTGACCCTTGGAACAGGTTTCTTTCTCTATTCTATGGTTCTTCAAGATTTCTTTTCAATTAAACATTCACTAGATTTCCATTTCACATAGGAAAACAATTCCACCTTTCAATCTTTCAATCACAAAATCTCATACAAATTGTAATAACCATAATCTTCAAATCAAAGGTCTGTATTCTTTCATTATCAAAACACGATTTATAACATCCCCTTTCTTTCTTCATTCAGACTTGACAGTCCTCCTCTATTCTCCTTATTCGAATGGATTTACTCTCTGTTATCTTAAAATAACTATAAGGTCTCCCTACAAAAGTGCATAACTACTTCTTGCCAACTTTCCCACATAGAGTCTTGTGGGTTACATTGCAATATCCTTGCTTCTCATACAATATGGCATATTTTGCCTTATGAACATTGATCTAGTGAACTTTTATAAACCTCTTACATTGCTCAAGACCCTTAGACAAGTTGACACATCTGCCACCTTTACAAATTTGCTCAAAATTCCTTTTACATGACTTAATAACATTCAAAAATTCAAATAATGATTTTGGAGGGAAACACTAGAATTTGAATTTTATGCTTCTTAAGACCATCTAGACATCACCTATGGACTACAACTGACCTCTAGCACCTATATAACATCTAATTAGACTATTTAAGACAAAAATTGTTCAAACTTGGGGTCATCATGGCATGCCCCTGCATCACAAGCACACTTAGGTCCAAAGAGGAGAGAAATCTCCAATAATCCAAAACATCGGGAGCACAAGGATGATCCCTAAGAAAGAAGAACCAAGAGAAAACCCATCAAGAGTTCGATCCAACTCTCCTAGCATCCAAGGCTGACGAGAAGAAGCTCTAAATAGAAGTCTGACCCAAAGAAGGGGAGGTATGATGCCTAGTCTATCCTCCAATCCTTTGCCTAGAAGGAAAAGTCCTCTGTGAAGGTCTAGTGGATCTAGTCTGCCTCTTGATGCTGGGTCTGAAGTGATTATGATGATGAAAACTCAAGGAACTATGAATAGTGTCTTTGGGCCTTATTGATCTAGAATGTAGGGCTGTACTAATGTCGATCCGTCGCTTAATGCCTCTCCTCGAAGGTAACACCATGAAAAAGGAAGTAATCGCTAAGTGGAGACTGGTCAAGTCGATCTATGAATAAAATGATCATGAAGCTTAAGAGCTTCCTATATATATAAAGCCAAACATCTCTGGTCATCATATCTGAAGAAGTTAGAAAGAGTTTGTGTCCTCCTAAATAGGTAGTAAAACCTCCCTTTGATCTCATAGTAAATGAGATAACGAAAGATGAAGGGCTCCTTGGACTTTGTCTCCTGGATGTTCCATAACTAACAAATCCTGTCTGCTCGATCTATCTGATGATTTGTCTCAATCCTAACCCAGTGATAGCCCACTCGAAACTGTCCTAATGGGATGCAAAGAGACTACATCCAATGACAGAATGTGTATTGCAGACGAATGATAAGCCTGTCACTCAGCTCCAAGAAATGCTCTACATAAAATGCCATCTTAGGGCATAACCCCCCAAGAAGGTTTACCCAAGTAGTATGGATAAACTGTTTGTAAATATCATCCCTAATAATACAGTTCAACCCCTATCTAGTGGGTAGAAGATGAATTGGTGCGTCCAAGGAGTACATAAATGAAGGAAGTCAGTCCACCCTGATTCCCACAGACTCCAATAGATCAGATACTCCTATATTCCAACAACATCCACGAGTTGAAGGAATTGAGAGAGTAAGATTCTCTGAAGAATAGTATGCTAATTATGGGTATCTGTAACGTTCACTCACAGAATCAACAAACCTCCATATGTGATGTATGAAAGTGATCATATCAAATATAGTCTTTAGTCTGAAGGGCCAGGCTCCAAACTCTGCAAGAATAATGTGTTGGGGAACTGTCTACTTACATCTAATCATGCGGCAAAGGAGAAGTGTCTGAACCCTCTCAACAACAGCCCAATCACCCTCATGTAGAGAGGGCCCCCAAACTATAGATCTATAAATAACTGTGGGTCTGATAAGTGTATCCATGAGTGACATCTTGGAATAGATATCCTGAAAGTGATGCTGAAAACATTGTCGTTCAAGAAGAGCTAAAGAACCATAACCTTTATTTATTCTATACTAGAGTGCCTGCCTCAAGCTGAAATATGGACCAGAAAATTACACTCCTAGATAAGTATAGGAAGTGGTAATCTCAACCTCCTTTCCTATGTAAAAGAAATGGAGGTGGGAGGTCTTCAAGCCATTAAATACCATGACCTTGGTTTTACCCAAATTAACTGTTTGCTGTCGGAGATCACAAAAGAGATCCAAAACATGAACTGTCATTGTAAGCCCTCAAGAGAAGACGCTAGGAGAACCACATTGTCCACAAACAAGAGGATAGAAATCAAAACTTGGTGAAGACACCCATCACTACCCTGAATATGTTCATGAAGAAAGGTCTCTAACTCATCAATGTATATCCCAAATAAGGTTGGGGTCAAAGGGCATCCCTGCTTGACCCCAATGGTACTCCTAATAAAGTCTAAAATCCCATGAACCGTATAGAGATGACTAATGACATTCTTGTATAATTTCATAATGGCTAACAAGATGGTCTCAGAAATGCCAATATTCCTAAGTCTCTAGAAAAGTGCCTCTCTCGGAACATAATCAAATACTTCCCTAAAGTCTACAAAACAACAATAGACTTTAGATAAGCGATGACGTGCCTCCTCAATAATGGCCCAAAGTGTGAAAATATGATCGATGGTTTGGTCTAAACCCTGCCTATCCCCTAGCTCTGAGGTGTCTTTGCTTTAGCTCTCTCAAATTCTGCATGTGTAATACAATAGCATACAATTTCGAGAATGTGTGTCCAACCATGATCATCCTGTAATTATTAGGATCTGAATAGGCCCCTGATTTGTGTATCGGGTGAATAATGTGATGTGACCAAGAGGGTGGGAAACCCGAACAAACCACATGGTTGAAAATATCAACCAAGTAGCTTCCAAAATCTCTAAAACCATGTTTGAAGAACTCGGCCTGGAAACCTTCTTCATCGGCTACCTTGCTATTATTCATCACCTTCATCACCTCTCTAATGTTCGTGTATGTGAACAAGTGAGAAGATGGTGGAGAAGCAACATGTGTTTGCATTTGGCCAAGAATATCATAAAGAGTGGAGGTATGAGAAATCATGGATGTGGGATTAAGCTCAGTGGGGAGGGGAGAATGTTGTGAGAGGATGGTACACCAAAAGAGTTTGGGGGAGTGAATGTAGGAAGCCTATAAGATCCATCTCCTTTGAGAAATAAAAAGGCATTTCTTACGTCAGAGAAGGCAATGATAAGATGATTTAAAGGCTGGGTATGAGGGGTGAGAATGGAGGAAGGCGTATAGAAGCTGATGGTGGAGAGTCTTGCAGTCATCATCATACCACTTATTCATGGGGCAAAATCTTTTTGATTGATGGGAAGTAGACATAGATCTAGTGTAGTTAGGAAAAGATTTGAGGACGGCTTCCCAAATAATGGAGGAAAGACATGTACTTGGAATCAACACAACCAAGTGAGAAGAACTAGGGTTCTGGAGGTAGAAGTTGATGGATGTAAGAAAGGAAAATGTCCAAGTCCCCATCCTCAAACTGGAAAATGGTACATGGTATACTAAAAGAGGGGGTTGTAATAAGAGGGGAGAAATCAACCCAGATGGAGAAAGAGAGAAGAACATGGTCTACAAGGGTAATGGGGAAAATGGAAAAATGATGGATGAAGGGAAAAAAGGTTCTGACTGGATAAGACATAATCCACCACACTCTTACCTCCCCCATAAGGTATACATGTGAAAGAGTGTGAATTTGGAAAGCAAGGTAGCCCATTAAGAATCAAGAAATCATGAGATTCCCCCAACTATAAGAGGTGTCTTTCGTATATTGTGTAAGGACCTGAAGCATCATCTGATCTCCTATGCAACCCCACTGACTCTGAATCAATCTCTTGTGCGCAGAGTGTATCAATAGACCGATTGTGGATAGGTATCTAAAAGTATGTGGTATGGGCATTGAAGTCACCAAGAAGGATAACTTCTCCAACAGCTAAAAATTGAGAAATCCCAATATACAAATCTATAAAAGGGTCCCCCTCATGACCACTATGAATGGCATATGATGAAGATGCTGGAGGAAAGTAACAAACTGCAATGTAAATATCTATGGAAAGTGGGGTAAACCCATTAATCCAAACCCACATGCATCTAGCAAAATCATCAGACACCCCACCAGAACCTCTAACCTCACTAGAACTCCTAGTCTCCTGATGACACGTTGAAAACCAACGATATCCTATAATGTTAGGGAGAGGCCCTATCAGGTTCTCATGAGTCTCTGTAATAAAAAGAATGTCTAACAACCCAAGAGTGTCAAACATTAGGGTTGGAGATGACCATAAAGTGTTGCAATTCCAAGAAGCAATGACGATGTCATCATCGCCCACCGAGACTCAAGGTTGTCGTCATGTTGACGGTCCAGGGCATGACCACCCCAGTGGGGGAGAATCACGAATGATATCCCTACAATCTCTGATAATAGCGCATTGGTTCTCCTTCCTAGCAACTACCACCTAAATATGAGCTTTTCAAATCTCTTCGACTTGGATTCGTGTGAGATCAGCATCTAAATAAAAAAAAATTTGAATGGAAAAGAGCTTCTTTTTTGCTTTATGAGCTTGCAGATGCTCTTCAACATTTTGGAATCATATAACAAGGGTGTTGTCCGGTAATGTCCAAACTTTTTTAAGGGTAATATCTTTCAAATCCAAGGATTCATGCAAGAACACATGCCCTGCCTATAGGGGATCTACTGATTTAGGGAGGCCATAGACATAAAGGTTGAGTGCCTTGGTTTGATGTGCCTTTTCTTCTTCAAATTTTGCTTGGACAACGAGTTCCACAACTGGAGGTGCTTATAGAGAGGCTACACAAGTTACAAAATTTAGAGATTATACAGAGCGAAGACTGGAAGGGCCTAAGAAAGAAGAGGACAAAGATTGGGATAGAGAAGATATGGAACATAGTGAGGATAAAGAGGAAAGTAGGTTAGAAGTATAGTAGTCAGAGGATAATGGTAGATTGTAGTTACAAAAAAGCATATTGTTTGGATCAGGTAAAAATTGTTCTCTAAAGGTAATTATGTATAAGAGAGGGGAGACTAGAGAGAGGCTACACAAGTTACAAAACTTAGAGATTATCCAGAGCGAAGATTGGAAGGGCATAAGAAAGAAGAGAATAGAGATTGGGATAGAGAAGATATGGAACATAGTGAGGATAAAGAGGAAAGTAAGTTAGAAGTATAGTAGTTAGAGGATAATGGTAGATTGTACTTACAAAGAAGGATATTTTTTGGACCAGGTAAAAATCATTCTCTAAAGGTAATTATGTAAAATCTCAGGGTTATCATAGGTTCAAGATCATAGATATAAGAAGTTGAAGACACAAATCATTCATTTCATAAGTACGCATCCCCGAGCCCATTTTATCTTTAGAAAAGAGAAAGAAGTGTAAAGGGTGGGACAAGGGGAAATTTGTTTGAATTATTTATAGATAAATTTGGTAAAGTTGGTGTAAAAACTAAGAAAACAATAGACAATAAGTTAGAAGAGGTTGGGTTCTATTTTGCATTTAAGACACCATAAATGTTACTATGTAAATGCCAACAATAAGAGTCACAAGTGCACCAAACATGTCTTTGAATGCATAAATGTTTGTTACTTTGACACCATATGATGAGTCTTCTGACCCTGAGTAGTATTTGTTAACATGTGATATGAAATGATAGGTTAAGGGAGTGATCACTAAGGATGTGAAAAAATACAAGCCCATCAAAGCCTTAACAAGTTGAGCTCTGAAATTCATTTATAAAAGGATGTTAATTCCCTAAGTCTTGAACATGTTAAGGACAAGTTAATTACATAATTCAAGATATAAAAGTGCTCAAGCCAAACCATTAAGAGTCTTAAAGAAATTTGGCATAAAAATGGAGAATCGGTATAGAAATATAATCGTAGATTCTTAGATGTAATCAACAAAGTCAACTTCATTTTGGAAGATAAAGATAAGGTTGTCTAGTTTGTGGAGGGAGTGCGATCAAGGATTAGGTTTGTCATTATGCAAACATAGTTCCTGACTAAAACTGATGCATGAGCAATTACACTTCGGGTAGAGCAAATTGAGGATTATGGAGATGCTCCATCTACTGGCTTTAAAATTGAGACGAACATAGATGCTTTTCTCAAGAATATAGATGAGTTGCATAATAAAAACAAACCCAAGCTAAACTTATGGTGTATGGAATGCAACAAAGAAGGGCATCATAAAAATGATTGTCATAAACTCAAAACATAATTATGTGACATATGTAGAGTAGTAGGACATGTGACATCAAAATGTCACCTACTACAACAATACATCAAAAAACCATAGACCCTATATTGTAACTTTTGTAAGTCAACAAATCGTGTCGAGAATTTTTTTTATGTTCTGCATGAACTAAAATCTGAGATCACTAAGAACATATTCACAGTTACAACACAATAAACAGCTATTGCGAAGCAAGAAATTCTAGGCTAAAGGTAGAAATGGCTATTGTGACACGAGGTAGTCCTGGGTGGATGCCTTCGTCACCATAGTATTAGCCATGGGTATGGTCAGATGGATGCCATTGTCTTCACAATAACAATACCAATCATTGTGGAACACTGAGATTCCTCAACGATAACAATCAAATTGGGCTTCATCATCTACTTAGCGACAATATGATAGATATGATGCTCACTAGTAACAATGAGGATTTGATAGGCAACAAACAAGGTTGGGGTTTCCAACAAAATAGAGGAGGATGTAGAGAGGGATAACATGGTGGATACTAGGTAGGTCGCAATAATGATAACATATAAGCTCGTCAACTAATTTAGTGCTTTTCGTGTGGTGAGTATAATCACTTTGCATGAAAGTCCCTAACTAATCCTCAAAGGTAAATGTATTGTCTATTATAGAGTTCAAGGACAACACTATATTTAAGATTGTCTGGTTTTAGAGAAATAGAGAAAAGAAAAACTTATGTGAAATGTAATTCACATCGTAAGGGGAATGCGTTCATGCAAACAATTGAAAGGCTATACCAAACAGAGCAAGGATTGCTTCCTTTACAAATGCCACATGATCAAATAATTAGGAAGGTTTAACAAGACAAGTATCCTAACTCTCCAATTGAAAAAATCATGTATCAAACATCCCAAGTTCTTCAGAATATACAATAGTAGGATGCATCGGATGGTAATGCCGCAATCATCGATGCATAGATGTATGGGTAAATTATCTGCATAATGAGGCAACATAGAGTAGTGATTGTTTTGACTGACCTTTTAAAACTTCTAAGCCCTCTATGAAATGAAGATATCTTGTAGAATATTACAAATCTCTTGCATAACTTGCTAGAATGCGCACAATGAGGTCAACAACATACTGACAAGTTAGTCTGGTACATAAAACTAAGAAACCATGGGATGTTGAATCTCATATGGATATTGAGCTAGAAGGATATGAAGTACTCGACTCTATATTTAATTTTTAAAGCACATTGAATATGACTCCTCGGTCCACTAGGGAAGCTATTGGACAACCAACACTCAATTAACGCCAATTCATACTAAGCCTCACAGACTCTGACAGGGTAGAGCCTATTGGCCAACTAAAAGAAGTGGAAATCAAAGTCGTTGATCTAAGTCTCTGAGGAAACTTTGAAGTGGTTGACATGAAGATTGATGCAACACACTACCCTACATTAATTGGTAAGAAGAGGGCCTATGATGGTCGTATGACCATTAATATATTGTGCAAGTAGCTAGAAGTGCACCAAACAACTAAAATCATCATTATACCCCTAAATAAAGTAGAGCACAAGCCATACATCATACCCAAGAAGCCGAATTCAGTGTACATGTACAGGGATAATAGCTAGTTCAAGATGAGTACAAAATCTGCCTAATGCTCTGCGAGCTGTAGAATATAAATTTTGTCAACCAAAAATGCAACCTAAACAACAGTTGCAAAGATTTGAACAATCTGTCTACAAACCCTTGGTCACAAAGGCACCAACTTTGCAGTTTCAAATAGATGAATGCAGGTTACTTTATGTGTGATCACCAACTAGTTTTGAAGTGGATTTTGTGTACAAAGTAGTTGTGATAGATATGGACTACACAAAGCCAATGAAGGAAGCTTTTTTACCTTGGGAGACTACGTCCTCAATTAGGGGTAACTCAGATACCTACATGTTAAATTGGTCAAGGGGAGATCATAAATTACACCTAATGTGCATGGTTTTTGCCACAAAAACGTCAATTGTCTCAATACTTTGCAATTGATGACTCAAATTAATTAGTTATAAGGCTTGAATAGCATGTTCCAAATATAGATTAGAGGGTGAGTGTGCTAAATTATGCATGAAAAAGAGTTGCTACGACTTGGTGGGTATTCTATATAGCAAACTAGTTACCATGGGATGAGATAAGCAAACTCCTATACACTCAATTCCATATTGCCCACTATAGGGAAAATGGCCCTTTTTCTAGGAAGGATAGTGTTTAAAAAGGCATGTTCATAAATGTGTGGATTTCTGGACCGTGCAAAGTGTATATCCGAAATATTGGTTTCACGTTTTAAGATATCCTCTCGCAACACTTCCAACAAATTCGTACATGCACCAAGAACACAGATGAGAGATAAATTATTGGCTACATGTCCAATAGGATTTCATTTAGAGTTTTGCTTTCTAGGATGAAAATCCCTTGGTGTGGAATGATCTGCAGAAGTTGATGATCTTTCTAAGTTATGGGCGCGCATATTACAACAGCTTCATCTTCATAGTAAGAAGCAACTTGAGATTTGAAAATAGCTATCCAAAACTATAAGGCCAACAAACAGACGAATTAGGTTTTTATCAAACCATGCAATAAGATCACAGATGATGAAAATTGACAGAGTCCACTAATAGTCATGAGGACTCAAATTTGAACAAATCTTTTGAACTAGAAAGAGAAGTGGAAGAGTCAAAAGACAAACATGCAGACCAAAATAAAGAACAATCGCTGCAAAATCTTAATATTGAGAATCAAGGACACAAAACAATGCAAGATTCCATTCCATGTGGTTCCAACAAAATATATCAAGAGCCCTTAAAGAAGATGGTAGGAAGTATTGGGATAGAACCAACACCAAAACTTGAGACTTTGGATGACTACTAGACACAAAATGAGCCTTCAAGAGCATTGTAATTACTATGAGATTACTAGGATGTTTTCCCAACGGAATTCACATAAGTAAAAGGAATAGACCCTTCTTTAAGGGAAATGCACATAGAACTAAAATAGTGTGCACGGCCAGTGAAAAAATGACCATATAGGCTAAACCCCAATATGAAGTTGAAAGTAAACGCTGAACTAGATCACATGTAAGATGCAGGTATTATATATCTAGTAGAAAAGGTAGATTGGATCAACGCAATGGTATTACATCCTAAGAAGTATGGATAAATTCGAGTGTGTGAGGATTATCGTGCATTAAATGATGCCTATATAAATGATCATTTTCCAATTCCTTTTACGGATGAAGTCTTGGAGTTAGTCGCAGGACATGAAGTGTACTCTTTCATCGATGGGTTAAGAGGGTACCACCAGATTCCAATTGTAGCAGAAAATCAAGCCAAAACAACATTTGCATTAGTGTGGGGGTCTTTTGCATATAAGGTAATGTCGTTTAGTTTGAAGAATGATCTAGTTGTGTTTTATAGTGTGGTGGTCACTACCTTTAAATATTTTATCCATGATTTTGTTGAAGTCTACCTAGATGATTGGGTTGTCTTTTCATTATTCAAGGAACACTTGTCTAAGCTGCGACTTATGTTAGAAGGATGTCAAGCTCTACACATTGCGCTAAAATTGAAAAAAAATCTTGTTCTTCATGCCTTTTGTTGCCCTGTTGGGACACGTAGTATGTAGGGATGGGATCTTGGTGGACCAAGCCAACATTACAGTAACTGTGGGCATGCCACCAAGAAGCTCTACAAATGTGAGATCATTCTTAAGGCATACATGATACTACATGAAATTCAAATAAGGTTATGCACTTATATCTGCTTCAATGGAGAAGTTACTATATAAAGATACAAGGTTTGAGTGGAAAAATGAGTGTCAAACATCATTCGTGGATCTAAAGTAGAGATTGATACACCACCCAGTTTGGTCTTCCCTATTTATAGCAAACCTTTCCATGTTCATGTAGATGCTTCAGGAACTACGGCAAGAGATATTATTGCTCAACCATGAGATTGAGGATTAGATCATCCAATCCACTTTTCAAGTTGCAAACTATCAGCTGCATAGGACTACAAAACAAGAAGCTTTGGCCATGGTGTTTGCACTCCAAAAGTTTGGACATTACCACCTGGCAATGCCATTTGAATTTTCACCGATCATTAAGCTTTGTGATAATTAATAAGCCTATGTTGGGAGCAACGATTTCTCGCTAGTTAAAGTTAGTCCAAGAGTTTCAATGCAATTTTACTGTGAAGCCAAGGAGGGAAAATGGGGGGGCCAAATCATCTTAGCCAAATACACAATGGAAAAGAACCCAAAGAACTGCAAGATGAATCTCCGGATGCACATTTATTTTGCGTCTCTACGATCCCTGAGAACATGGAACACATCACACATTTTTTGGAATACGGGATCTTTCTTGTGCACTATGTAGAATGAGACAAAATAATTGATTACTAGATCCATCCCATTCAACATCATTAATGGGTTTTTGTAGAAAATGTGGAAAGACAATGTATTGCACAGAGTGGCTTCGAAGCACAAGTGACTTTAAATTCTTGAGGCACATCAAGGAATCGTAGGTGGACATTTCATAGGAGAATCAACTGTAAGGAAGATACCGCAAAGTAGTCTATGGTGGCCTACTCTATTTCAAGATGCACATTGGGTCGCAAAACACTGTGATATCTACCAAAAAATGGGCAAGCCTAATCAGAGAGATGAGATGCCATTGAAAACTATGCTAACATAATAGCCATTTGAGCAATAGGGAATCGATTTTGTAGGTGCAATAAAACCACCCAGTAAGCACAGTAATACAAGATACATTATCACTGCAACAAATTACTTCACTAGCTACTTGGTAGCTATTGCAACACCAAATTGTAGTGCTAAGGAAGCAACCAAGTTCCTATATGAAAATATTATATCCAGATTCAAATGTCCGATCAAACTGATCAATGACAAAGGTACACATTTCTTAAATAACACAATCAAGACTCTAACGAAAGAGTTTACGATATCGCACCATAAAATCACAACGCATCAACCATAGGTAAATGGACAAGTGGAGGCGTCAAACAAAGTTCTTGGCAAGATGCTCACCAAGATATGCAATGTCCAAAGAGATGATTGGGAGGATTAGAATCCTATGATCTTATGGGCATACAAGACAAATTACAACCAAGTGACATGTTTCATGCCATTTCAGCTCATTTATGGATTTGAAGCAATAATGCATATGGAATACATAGTTCCTAGTCTATGCATTGCAATGATTATGAGACTAGAAGATCAAAATTCTCTGTAGACACGATTGATGGATTTAACAAGAATTGAAGAAAATAGACAAAAGGTGAAATGGACGTAGGAAGTGAAGTCAGAGATAGCGGCACAATTGCAACTTGTGATGTAAAGAATTCTTTCCAAAACAAGCAATCTTACTATATGATAGTAGATTTAGAGCATTTTTGGGCAAGTTGCACATTAGGTGGAAGGGACCTTACATCATTCATGACGTCTTGCAGTAAGGAACAATTGTATTAAAAGATCTTTAGAGAACCATTCTACTAAGACGTGTATATAGCTGTAGGCTTAAGCCTTATTGTCAATAATCTCTATCATTTCTCACAGAAAATTAAGAGATGGTGTTGAATAACACCATGTAGTTTATGTGTTTTGATTAATATATTGTTTTCCTGTTTGGTTTTCGGTTTGTGTGTGTTTTAAAATGCAATTTCTATATATCAGGGCATTAAAACTAGAGTTTAAAAGTCAAATTCGTAGAGTGTGACATGTGAGCAAGTCTGACATGAAGGGAAGACAACCTACAATGCTTACACAAGGATCATCAATTGAGTCCGAGAATGAGGCACTGACAACTGACGTACGAAGAAAACAAAATCAAAGGTCATTAAAAACCATTAAGGACGACACATTTCAAATATTGCATCTTTTCCAAAGTAAATCGAATGTCAAAATGAAAGGATGTACAATAAAGGAAACTGGGTTGGTGAGAAGACGTGTCACATCAAAAACTGCCCACGAAAGGACTCAATGTTTCTAGACACATAATAGCAATCGTCACATCACTAACAACTAGTTGACATTAATTTTCAAGGTGAAATAGCGCGCATCTAACTCAACACATTTAAAACCTTTCTGTTAGATGGCTTTGAGTGGGCAAAAGCTATATAACAATGGGCAGGAAGAACACAAATATTACACACTTTTGTGAACAAGAGACCTCTATGATGTATGTCTAATTCAATCAATTGTTCATAGATTTATCGACAACACCACCCTAACCAGAGAAATTTCTCAAACTTGTCTAAAACATGAACCATGGATCATGCACAACTTTTAACCCCTCTCAAAGATGCAGAAAAGGAAGAAATGGGAATTGGTTTTGGACACTAACAAACTAGATACCATGATCCAGACCCATTCAATTTCATTGACATCGGAGAGGCCAATATGTTCAACCACAATCAATCTGAACAAGCACAACTAGGGGGCCTATCACTTCAACACCCTATGTGAGGCTTGCATGCAGAGAGACTCATCAAGCTTCCTACTTTTGCACAATTGGATGAGGTGATGCTCACACTACTCCACAAATATAATAAGGGTGCAATCTATTTCTTGTAGGATGTCACCATTTTCATCAACCCTACAACTATGACATAGGCAATAGGACTCCCAGATCGAAGAAAATATCTTTTGCCCTACAAAACCAAGGCTTCCCCAATTCATTCAAAAACAAAGGAGAATTCAGAGAACCATTCTACTAAGACATGTATATGGTTGTAGGCTTAAGCCTTATTATCAATAATCTCTATCATTTCTCATAAAATTAAGAGATGGTGCTGAGTAACACCATGTAGTTTATGTGTTTTGATTAATATATTGTTTTCTTGTTTGGTTTTAGGTTTGTGTGTGTTTTACAATGCAATTTCTATGTATCAGCGCATTAGAACTAGAGTTTAAAAGTCAAAGTCATAGTGTGTGACATGTGAGCAAGTCTGACATGAACGAAAGACAACCTACAATGTTTACACAAGGATCATCAATTGAGTGCAAGAATGGGGCCATGACAACCGATGTACGAAGAAAACAAAATCAATGGTCATTAAAAACCATTAAGGACAATACATTTCAAAGATTGCATCTTTTCCAAAGCAGATCGAATGTCAAAATGAAAGGATGTACAATAAAGGAAACTGGGTTGGTGAGAAGACAACGTGTCACATCAAAAACTGCCCACGAAAGGACTCAATGTTTCTAGACACATAATAGCAATCGTCACATCACTAACAACCAGTTGACATTAATTTTCAAGGCGAAGTAGTGCGCAACCAGCTCATCACATTTAAAACCTTTTTGTTAGATGGCTTTGAGTGGCAAAAGCTATATAACAATGGGTAGGAAGAACATAGACATTACACACTTTTGTGAACAAGAGACCTCTATGATGTATGTCTAATTCAATCAATTGGTCATAGATTTATCGACAACACCACCCTAACCAGAGAAATTTCTCAAACTTGTCTAAAACAGGAACCATGGATGATGCACAACTTTTAACCCCTCTCAGAGATGCAGAAAAGGAAGAAATGGGAATTGGTTTTGCACACTAACAAACTAGATACCATGATCCAAACCCATTCAATTCCATTGACATCAGAGAGGCCAATATGTTCAGCCACAATCAATCTGAACAAGCACAAGTAGGGGACCTATCACTTCAACACCCTATGTGAGGCTCGCATGCAAAGAGACTCATCAAGCTTCCTACTTTT
Organism: Torreya grandis; assembly: GCA_037957365.1. Taxonomy (NCBI): domain Eukaryota; kingdom Viridiplantae; phylum Streptophyta; class Pinopsida; order Cupressales; family Taxaceae; genus Torreya; species Torreya grandis. Next base: position 2,074,091 of record JARHVA010002968.1, on the reverse strand, counting down.
GCACAATTGGATGAGGTGATGAGCACACTACTACACAAATATAATAAGGGTGCAAACTATTTCTTGTAGGATGTCACCATTTTCATCAACCCTACAACTATGACACAGGTAATAGGACTCCCAGATTGAAGAAAATATCTTCAGCCCTACAAAACCAAGGCTTCCCCAATTCATTCAAAAACAAAGGAGAACTATAATAGGGCATCATGTGGTATTCCTATTGACACAATAGACAAACTGTTGGTGCACATTCTATCTGAGAGCATCACCAAGTGGTTCTGGGAAACTACCAAGAGCACATGGCAGGCAACAAAAGGGGTCATTGACATTGCCTACCAAATCATCCAAATGCATGAGAACTTCAATTCCCTAGAATTTTTGGCTTCCTAGCTCACAACCAACATTGAGAAGGTCCTTGTTGGAACATCGTAGGTGTTTCAATACAAGCTTTTGGTTCTATTGCTTTGTTTTACATAGTGAATGTCAATAAAGGGTCCAATCAACCTAGATGAAGACTTCTGGCCTGCGATTGCAATCGCCAACCTTGTCTAGACCAAGATGAAGCATTACTACAATCAGTTGTCCAGGTTTAACCAGTGGTGGGTTGAGATCCAAGCTCTTATCATATCACACCCTATAATACCCAAGGACGTTTTGAAATACCGAGGGCAACATGCTTCTATCATGAAGCTACATGACAAGATTCACATCAAAGTCCATGAATTACCTAAAGCAACAACCACTCCACTACCCTTCTTCATTACCATGTTGGATGCCAAAGCTGAAGTCCTGTGACAAAAAAGCCACAGATGGTAGATTAATGCAATCCTTGTGGTCTATGATTTCGAGCGCATAACAACTTCTTACAAGGTCCCAGTCTCAAGAACAAGCACCATTGCAGACAAAAGCAACACCATCGCATGTTGACAGTGGTAAGCGAAAGGCACCAATGCGTAGAGCTTCACATCCACCACCTAAGAAGAGGACACACCATGCCAAATATTGGTTGGACAATAAACATACCAAAAATCATTGCAAAAAGAGGTCTTACAAAATTGGGCATCGATAAACATGAAGTTTTGTAGTCAATGGTCAAATACATAGGCAACGAGGTCTATGATCAAGAAGGGGAGAGATATTTTTATTTTGATAAGTAGTACCCCCCTGGCAAGTGCAAAATTAGGTGCGCAAAACTTGTGGGTTGACATCACCTAACCTCCTATAATAGTACACATAGTTGGGCAAGACGCAACCCTTAAAAGCTTTCAAGCTGAGTTTTTCCACACAAATTCAGTTGTAGGATCTTCCATTGCGTAGGAAAGCACTCTCCATTGCAGTAAATCCCACCACCAGCTCTAATGCACAGGCAAAGGACTCAAACAATAATCTCAAGAGATGATATTGGCTTACAAGAGAGTGAAGAAGAATATCACTCCTCCACCCTCTTCCAGACATGAGGTATCAACACAAAGAGGTATTGTGATTGAATCAACATCATCATCTGATTCGCAGTCACCGCTTGATTTGCCAACTCTTATGCAGGCGTCGAAAGATAAAACTTCAACATAACTAGAGAATCCCATCAAACAAATGGATATTGCAACACAACAAGCTGCCATGATGCAACAAGTTGAAGAAAAGGCATGGCAGGCAGTTAAGAAGAAGGCTCAAAAGGTAGAAAGGAATAAGAATAAGGAAGAAGCCAAACACAAGGTTGTCAAGGATGATGAACAACCAAAGAAGCAAGCAAAAGAGGATGAACATAGGAAAAAGGTCAAGGAAGTTGACACATAAAAGAAAAATGACGAAGAAGCAAAGGTGAAGAAGAAATAAGAAGCTGCAAGGAAACAAGAGAAATCAAATTAGGAAGCACATGCAGTGCAAAAGAAGAAAGATGAAGTTGAGGCTGCAGTAAAGGTGCAAGAAGAAGAGAAAGCAAAAGGAGTGTTGCGCACTCAGGGGGAGCAAGTGAAAAAGTAAGCCCAAGAATAGGGTGCCAAGTATAATGTTGACGCAGATACCAAAACCAAGGTTGAGGCAGATGCTGGAGCCAAGGCAAACACAGATGCCTGAGCCAACACAGATGTAGATGCCAGAGCCAAGGTAGACACAAATCCCAGAGCTAACACAAAAGCTGAAGCCAAAGCCAAAGCCAAAGCAACAATCAAGCGCAAGGCTAAACAAAAAAGCACAACCAAAAAGGCAATTGAGGCTACCAAGACAATGGGGATTCCAAAGACCAAACAATCATCATCCACATTGCACGGCTCAAATTCTACCCAAGGAGCTGCGCAAGAGGAGGCATCGTAGCACATGTTGTGGATCTCTACGCAATGGATATGGTATATCCCTGCATCCTCCATGCATCGCACAACATTTTCTCTACCATGGCCTCATCAAATCTCATTAGTTAATCAATACTACATGTCCTGCCTTAGTCACTCAAATTTTGGGTGACCAAGTCATGTTGGAAGAAAAGCAACTCACAACGCTACTCTCTTAGCTCACAAAAGATTGGCATGTTTTTCAGAAGTTGCAGACACTTCATAGGCAAGACAAGAATCTCAACGCTGAGATAGAGGCCATTTCTGAGCTCTTTAGGGAATATGAACAAGTCATCGACACTATTGTGCACCAAGCTCACAACATAGTTTGGAATATGCTTGACTGGAAGTAATAGTTGTCTAACACATGGACGGAGACCATGCCAAATTTCACAAAAGCGGATAAAGCCAAAACTGCAATGTATGACCATTTTGCTACCTTCGATACACTAGATGTCGCACTCAAATAATCATTTGAATCTAGAGACAATGTTATATTGAAGATGCAGACTTTGGCAAAATGAGATGTTGCACAATACATTTGCTGGTATTCAAACAAGGAGTCATGTAGATAACATGGAGGAGTTAGTTCAATATATTCAAGTGAATGTATTTAATGCACAGGCTATGATCCTAGTGGTGGAGGATGAGGACATCCAAAGTTTGTTTGAGTGTCAAGTGTCGTGCACACTAGAATCAACATGGTCAGAGAAGCTCTCACGGATCGAAAATTGTTCAAAAATGGATGTCACATTTGGATAGCTCTATTGCAAACATCATCCAACAGCCTCAATTTGTTCCTCCAAATCAATTATAATAGGAACTCTGTCAAAGGAAGGTTGTCGCAGTTTTGCAGCGTGCACCTTAGCCCCAGCTACAACATCCACCAACCAATTTTGCAACGACATCTTCAAAGCCGCAAGTGGAACCATCTGTGCAGCCTCCTCCAGTTCAGCAAACACAGTCCATGCCACCACCTTCATTGTAGGTACGATGCACACACCAAATTTGTAATTTTGAAGAATTTTGTAATAGGAAGGCCTTGAACATTAGGACTGCGGCCAAGTTGATTGAAAACTCGTAAAGGGTGACCACTTGATTATGCTAATCTATTGAAAACCCATGATGGCGCTAGATTTGTACGCTGCTTAATTGAAAACCTGAAAAGGCAACTAAGTAGTGCGCAAGGGGTGAAAACTAGTAAACGACACCTTGAGCTATTACTGCAACTTATGTTTCTAGCCCAATTCCTCATAGCATGCACAGTTTTCAGCTTCAGCATAAGGAAGACTTCCCATGACTTTGTCTTGAGAAGAGACAACTATTTAAATCCGAGAAAGTGTTGGTAGTAAACAGGGCTACAAAATCGCATACTGTAATTGATAGATGTGTGCAACTCGCACTATTTTGACTTTTGTATCTCTTTTTGCATGTATTTGACACTTTAAAGCATGTCAAAGGTCTTCAAAATGTGAAGAGTTTCTTTTGTTTGTCGAGAAAGGATGGAATATGAAACGACAACATCTTGTAAAAGCTTTATATATAGCACTCAATTGTATTATGAAAGAGTTTCGATGTGATAGAGATTAATATGAAGTTTTGAAAAGGTTTCCAATGAATGTCTTTTATCATTGCTCTGTGTGCAATCTATGCTTTGTTTGCCTAAATTTGTTTAAATCGTGTATAGTATTTGTATAGGTTCTGAAAATATTAAGACTACATTCTTTTTCATGAAAAAAACATAATTATCTATAATAACTTGGTTCAATCTGCATTCATTTGTTTGTGTTATGGTTATATTCACACTTTGCATAACTATCCTTGAATTAGCATGTTCTGATGGATTTTTCAAAAACCTCTGTTAACACTATAGCAATTTTTCACTAGTGTCTAATACACTAGTCTATTGATATCCTAGCATGTGTGATTGAATATATGATTCCCATACCCCTGTCACTGCACTCTTGTACTGATATAGATGTTGAATGAAGTCCAACGGGATTACCAAGCCTCCTTGAGGCATCATTCCCATCATTGGTTCATGTGTTTGTGTCCCTAAAAGAGACCCACCTATTTCCTCCCTATTGGTAGCTATATGTTTCTCTTCCACTGACGTTTGTTTGTTTTCAATTGATTTTGTATTATCATTTCCAACAATGACATGTTCTTTAATGCAAATCTCTATCATAATCTTACTACCTTCCTATTGTTTTTGTGTCATTCCTTAGGTTTGTAGAGGTTTGTAGAGTCTTAGTCTGACTTGGTATATTATAGTTATTAAGGATGCTTGGAATATAAAAAGATGTAGGACCCAAAAAAAAAGTGCATGACAAAAAGTTGCCTATTTTTTGTGTGGGACTCGCCTAGGACCTACACAATGCCTTGTGTCTTGTCTGAAACAAACTTTGTCCCCAATTTCTTGTCTGCATGCCTACCTGTTTTGCCTTGTCTGCTCTCTTCTATCTTGTATACACTTTTTTGTCTGCTCCCTGTTCTGTCCTATGTTCTGCTCTGCATGCTGCCAATTTTGTCTTGCATTTTGCTTTTTTTACCTTGTGTTCTACCCATTCTGCCCTATGTTATGAAAGGAAACTTAAGAGGGCTAATGGTATGGGTGCAAATACAATATGGGATGGGTACCCATGCACCATTTTTTAGGAAAATAAAGCATGTACTTAAAGACAATGTGTGTGTGTGTGTGCATGCACCATTTTTTAGAAAAAAAAGCAGACGTACTTGAAGACAATGTGTGTGTGTGTGTCTACAAATGTATATATAGATACATATATACATATACATATATATGTACGTATGTATAGAAAACATTAATAACTTTTTCAAATAAAATAAAATTAGAATCCAACAAAAGACAAATAATTATATCGATATTTGTTTTTGAAATCTCATCGTAGGGGAAAAGTCCCAGTAGTGGTGCACTCTAACTTTGGACGACGAATTAAGGTGGCATAACATCATAGTAGACACTAAATTTTTTACCCATTTTAATATGTTGTCTCAACTACTTGTAACTAAGGTTTCAAGGTCTAACTCATTATAAATTTTACAATATAACCAATTTTATCACGAGAGGTCATGAAATATTTTTTTTAAACCTATGACCAAAACTTAACCTTTAGAGTACCAATAGATGTGCATTAAAGTATCAATACTTGAGTCTTACTTGTCAAGATGTGATTGGTTACTTTTAATTTTATAGATTAAATGTTGAACAAGTATGAGATACTACATGCACCACGACTAGTGCACTTTAATTTTTATACACACCAATATGTTCCATCAATGGAGCACCCCTGAACAAAAACCCTATTCCACCATTGGTAGGTGCACCACTACTGGGTCCTTTCCCCTATATAGGGTCAAGATTACCCAAAAAAAAACATTGAAATGACAAGTACTTGTCTAGTCTCCAAGATGCATCTTTAGATGGTAGGAGACAAGTCTTCATGCAACAATGCTTTAAATTAATTTTTTGGTTGAATGTCGAGGTAGAATTCCACCCATACTATAAACAACCTTTGTGTATTCTTTGCAAATCATTTCTACCAACGTTTCTACTTTCAAGTGGTTGAATGATTCCGATCAAAAAGAACATCCAGGTAGAGCTAACTCATCATCATAAATCAACAATGCAATTTGACAACAAAATACTAGGGGCAGAGTGAAAAGAAAGGGAGTCTCGTGTCTAATTCTAGTCCCTTTGCTCAATTAGAAATTACTTTGAAAATTGACTTAAGTCTATAGTACATACCGTTAAGCAAATATGTGGTATAAATGAGCAAGGGTCAAAGTGGTGCTGTAGTATATTAGATATCAAAGAAACATTGAAAATAAGAAATTTGTGGTTTAAAATTGTAGTGGAGAGTTATACCTTGTGCATACTAAGATTAGAATTACTACCTCTCATGTTCTTGACCACCTCCGATGTGCATCAAAATAAAATATGCGGTAGATATCAATAAATAAGCATAAACCACTAGCGTGGTCACATCCCTCAACTAATGGGTCAAAACTAGAAGATGTAACTCTTAGGTACCAGAAGCTCAACAGTTCTACCATTTTTTATTACTAGGAAGGCAGCAATGAAGAAATATACGACTAGTGTGATAACAGAGGGCCAAATATAGTACCTACACAATTAATCATGTCATCGTTCAGTGATATTTCTCTATGGCACAAGATTGAAAATATCCTGTCTCGAAATATCTTGATATCTATGGAATAAATACTTTTCATGAAGCATATACATGTTGCAGTCAACTACTATTTTGAGGTAAATGGTGGGAAAAATGAAAACCTGCTTTTGTTCCCACTACTCATCTACAAGAGCATAGACAACTGCAGTTCTGCAAGGACTGTACACGAGGAATGAATGAGGCCTGTCATCAAACCATCCTTCCTGCATGAAACAAGGCACGGCCACAAATTATTCATGCAACTTCAAACAAGACATATGAGCTGAAAAAAGACAGTTTAGAGTTAATTCACCAAGCAATGAAAATTTATGATATTGCAAAACATTGACTTCTTCAATAGATCTTCTAAAACAGTAACGTCTTCAATGGATCTCCTATGTACATAATAAGAAAGGAGGTTAGCTTATCAATTTATTTTCTGCACCCCATGTAAGGGCAGCAACACCCAAATTTTGTAGGGCCATGTTCATCTTGTCATCTTGTTTTTTAATCTTCTGCACAACGAAGGCCAATTTGAGCTTGCTCAACCATGTATGGACCTCCGCTCCACCTCCAAAGTCAATTTGGGATCTTCATTTGTAGGTTAAAAGAGGGGTGCTGCAAACTATCTTTCTCTTCCTCTTCATCATCTGGTGGATCATGCTTAGTATCCCCATTGGGGTTGATATCCTCATCTTCATAATTCGCATGCTTTAGATCTTTTCTCATAGAATGAATCTCATTTCGAACTTCCTTGGTGAACTCGGTCAATATACCTTTTATCTCATCCTTGGTTACGAACTTTGGATTGGTTCTTGGATAGACATGTTTTGGTATTTTCGCAGTCCCTACGAAAATAGACTAAAGCTCTAATACCACTTGTTACATTCCAAATACCAACAGAAAACAGTAGACTAAATGATAAAAACATAAATAAAGGGGGCACCTACTCACCCAAGATTGTATTGCACTTGCAAATCTGTCTATAACACGAGTTCTCACACAATGGTGGTTATTAGTTTGCGTTAGAAGTTGAATGATTAAAAAAAATATTCTTTAGGGTTTTTTCCACCCTTTATACCAAACACACAAGAAATCCTACTTAACTCATGACCTAACTCCAAGTATCTGAAATATATAATAACTTGATAATAAAGCTAAGACTTAAAAAGAAAACATCCTATAACATATGTTGTGCCTAGGAACTCTTCATTTTAATAGTGAAAAAATGTAAAAGCAAGTGATCATCTTATATGAAACAAAGCCAAATTAGGTGATTAAGTTCAATTCAATTTTGATGGAGCTGCAAAATGAAATTCGAGATTGGTAAGAGGGGGAAGGATGTTGGGATTAGTATTATACAATAGTATATTTAGTATAATTGGTGAAATAACTAATTTTTGGTGAGGGGTTGGTTTAAGTAATTATTATTTAAATCTAATTAGTTGGGTTGTTGGGTGGTTTTTGTGACACCCATGTAGGATAAAATTTGTTGAGGGATATGTGCTTGATGATAGGATTTGCTAAAATAACTATCCTATAAAATAGGATCACAAAAAAGTATGTCAACTGTATTACTATCTCTTCCAAGTTTGAATTAAATATGATACGGGTTTTAATAATCCCAACATTTGGTATCAAAGCAAGCCGAGAGCTTGTGAGAACTTACGAGAGAAATGCATATAATCAAAAAGATAACCTAGGTTGAGTAAATGTGATGGCACTGGAAAGCTTGTAGCAGCATTTTGGGGGCAACAAAAGCGTCAACGGAGAGGCAGAATATACCTTTTGTAGAACAGACACTAAGGATTTCACTTTAGTAAATATATTGTTTTGTGAAAACTATCTTGCTTGTTCTCTGATTACATCATGGATATTTAATTTCCCTTGACTAGAAATCTTAATAACTCTCGACTCTTCTACCATCATAAGGCATATGTCTGAAGAAAGTAAAGCCACCATCAGCCGCTTCCAATTGTTGAAGCAAGCTATATCTAGAAATGCCTCCTTGTAAGGCTCCTCAATGCGATTATATATAAAATAGAATAAAATTTACTGACCATATCTTCTTTGGGAAATTCTTTTATAGGTGCAAACATACTCAAAGCCAGAGGTATGCCATAGAATTTTGCAATGAGCTCTTCGATTTTTACCATCTGTTCATAATACTCATTAGCGCTTCCTAAATATTTTTGGACAAGAGATTCTTCGCTTCTGCCTTGGGAAGACAACCCAATTTGTATTTGTGCCATTGAATAGACAATTGTAGTATCTTTGTAGCACCAAGATATGTAGTGGTTATAAGAAATCTGCTTTGAGATGGAACGCATGAGAGGTCCTTCAACAAAATAGGCCAATTGTGGTTCATTGTCAAGTCCGTGAGGCATTTCAGCAGACCCAACACAAGGGGTGCACAACGTGAGCAAGGCACAGCAGAAGCAACCAAGTTGCGAGGGGCAAGCGAGGCATGGAAGAGGCACTTGTAGGATCAGTAGCACAAGAAAAGTAAAGGCACAAAACAAGTAGCATCCTGTGCAGAGTGGGATTTGAATAAGAGAACAGATCAAATCAAACAGTGAGAAGCATTTGAACCAACAATCTTAAAATATTAGAGGCACTTTTTTTTTTTTTTTTGGGGGGGGGGGGGGGGGGGGGTTTATGCCATAAATAGGCACGAGTAAAAGCGCAAATTAATTCATTTTTATTATAAAGTTATTTAATAAAGTCGGGCACTTTATAAAACTTTACGCCTCCATAAAAAAAATCTATAGTTTAAACTATAAAGAATGTTGAAATATTTACGCATAAGGACTAGAAGAATAAATTAATTCTGTTGCTCTTGATCAGGTGAAAGTTTCGAGTAAACTTTTGCCACCATGAGCGAAAAAACATTGTAAAGCATCCACCATTTGGGTTTTCTTTCAACTTTCATGTAGAATGAGATTTGATTGTTTTCCTAAAGAAGGTTCATTAAAAAGCCGTCTTTCTAAACCTATAAGGTGTGATTTTTAAATGGGTGTATTATTAATGTTACTTGACACCTAGACAAATATTTTTGTATTGGCGCGGAAGCTATTTCCTATGGAGAAGACAGCTATTGTCCGGGAAAATTATGACAGAGATGTCCACATCTAGCGAGCCATCAACACAAAGGAGACTATAAAACATAAGCTGTTTGGATGCAAACTGAAGACTATGATCACCAGTAAGTGATGACGAAGATTGTGCTCCTATTGCACAAATGAAGACCCTCATCATGAGAATAGTGAGGATTATTTTTACTAAATCATACAGTAAACTTGGCCTTGTGAATAGAATTCACAAGGTGGCGTTGTTCATTAAGGCCCAACTCCCACTAAAAATGAAATAAAAGCTGTTGATCAATGAGGCCAACTCCCACTAAAGATAAAAGAAAAGATTTTGATTAATGAGGCCCAATTCCCACTAAAGAAGTGTAGTGAGGCCTAGTCCCACTGAGGAAGCATAATGAGGCTTAGTCATACTACTATTTTTGAAGTTGTTTACTGAGGCCAATTCCTATCGAGGAAGTGTAGTGAGGCCAAATACCTCTATTGTTTTTGGTGAACAGTTGTGTCACTATTCACACATACTACTAAGAACGCTTAGTGTGACTCAGTCCCACTATTGTGTTTAGCGAATAGAAGTGTGTTCTTATTTTCACATATTGATCTATTGTGGATAGTTGAGTGTGCCTATTCACACGTTGTTTATGGATGAGAGAGTATGTCTTAGTCCATGTGTTATGTTATTTATCAGTGAACTAATGAGTGTGTCCTCATTCATTGATTGACTGTTAGCATATTGGACTGTGTATGTTCTAGTCCACAAGAAAATTTTATTCTCTCATTCATGCGACTATGATGTAATAAGGGGTGGGGGAGAGGGAGAAATGTTGGGATTAGTATTACACTAGAGTATAATTAGTATGCTTGGTGAAATAAAAATGTTTGGATAAAGATAGGTTTAGATGATTATTATTTAAGCCCAACTACTTGGGTTGTTGGGTGGTTGTAACACTGACGCATAATAGAATTTGTTGAGGTATAAGTGCTTGATTGTTGGCTTTGTTGAAATATGTATCCTAGAAAATAGGATCACAACAAACTGTGTCAATAGAAGATCAAAGATTTATGTAAATCAAAAGTTGTCTTCTTTGTTAAAATATGAATCCTAGAAAATAAGATCACAACAAACCATGCCAATACGAGATCAAAAGATCAAAGACTTGTGTAGATAAAAAATTGTCTTAAGGTACAATCAGCAGTGTCTTTTCATATTTGAATCAAAATGAGGAGAATGATGAAAGAAGAAAGAGTGTGATGGATTAAAGATGAAAGGCACTAGTTTCTATTTTTCCGAATGTTCTCATTATTCAAATACACTTGGAGCCGAAGATGATGTGAGGCCCAATTTTACTTATATTTCTCCCCTTATGCACCATTCTAATATTCATATGATTGATTTATGATACACTTACTTTGAGGCAAGAGTTGTCATTACTATTGTGTAGATAAAAAATTGTCTTAAGGTACAATCAGCAGTGTCTTTTCATATTTGAATCAAAATGAGGAGAATGATGAAAGAAGAAAGAGTGTGATGGATAAAAGATGAAAGGCACTAGTTTCTATTTTTCCGAATGTTCTCATTATTCAAATACACTTGGAGCCGAAGATGATGTGAGGCCCAATTTTACTTATATTTCTCCCCTTATGCACCATTCTAATATCATATGATTGATTTATGATACACTTACTTTGAGGCAAGAGTTGTCATTACTATTATTTACTAGCATACGGACAATATTTGGTTTCGTATATGGACATTATAAATGTTTTGACTGGTGGAGCTAGCATGTATACATCATTTGATTATGTATATGGATATTGTGAATGTTTTGACTAGTTGAGCTAGAATACTTGCACCTTTTTGATTTCATATATGGTTACCATAGATATATTATTAATTGACAGAATGACTTCTTATTAGCCCTCCTTGAGAGACAGTGTTTTCAACACCATTTTCAGGACATCTCTTCCAAGATGTCCCTCATGGACACCCTTATCAGGCCTACTGTTCTCTATGGGTCCATGGTTTGGGGACCCTCTTTGCTTGAGTCAGATTGGGCATCAGTTGAGAGAGTTCAGACACTTATCCTCAGCCGCATTATTAGGTGCAAACAGATAGTTCCCCAGCACATCATCCTTGCAAAGTTTGGCGCCCGCCCCTTCAACTGGAGACTATGTTTGATCTGATCTCTTTCTTGCATCGCATCCGGAGTTTCACTAATTCAGCGAAGGGGCGTGACAGATACCTGTACTTAGCTTATTGATCTTCAAAGGCTATTGCCCGTTCGGGCCCTACTAGTCGGGCTCGTTGCTGGTACACTAGGGTCTCATATCTCTTAGGGTCTGTGGGGATTAGGATGGACCGTCTCCCTCCACTTCAGTACTCCTTGGACGCCCTGAGCCACCTTCTACCTACCAGAGAGGAGATGAACAGGATTATCAAGGAGGATATTTACAGACAGTTTATTCATACCACTTGGGTTAACCCCTACGGGGGGTTACACCCAAAGATGGCTTTTTATGTGGAGCACTATCTAGAATTGAGGGATGGGCTTATTGTCCATCCTTAGTACACTTTCTGCCATTGGATGCATGCTCTTCGTATTTCCCTTGGACAGTTCAAAGTGTGTTCTCATAGGCTTCGGATTGAGACAGATCACCAGATGGATCGAACAGACAAGATTTGTTAGTTATGCAACCTTCAGGAGGTCAAGACAAGAGAACGCTTCATCTTTCGTTGCTCCATCTACTGCGATATCAAAGGGAGGTTCCATTGCATCTTCAGGGAGACCCAGGCTCTCTCCGTCCTCTTCAAATATGAAGACCAAAGATGTCTGGCTCTTTACAAGCAGGAGGCCCTCAGGTTTCGTGATCGCATGATTCGGGGCCACACAAGACCATAGTCTATCCAGCGGATTACTTCCTTTTATACTGTGCTACCTTTGGGGAGAGGCACTAAGCGCTAGATCAACATCAACACAACTTCACACTCCTAATCAGTACGAATCCGGGGACCATTCACAACCCCCCGGGACTTCATCGGCATAACCATTCCAATTCCATCCCCAGGAGTCAGACTAGATCCACTAGATCGTCGAGGCGAGCTACTCCCTCTAGACAACAACACACGAAACAGACCATACACTCCACCTCCTCCACTGGTTATCCATCTATTCTGAGCTTCTTTCGACGGCCTTGAATGTTAGGAGAGTTGGGTCCACTCCTTGATGGACCTTTCTCATTGCTTCTCCTAGTTCTTCTCTCATATTGTACTTTCCAACCTCTCCATTTGGTTGGGGTCATTGGCTGCAGGTTGTTCTTCGCCTCTTTCCTTTCTAGTTACTCTCGCTCTTTGTGGTATTGTTTATCTTTGCGTTTTGTGTTCTCCATGGGAAACCGTTTGGTTTTCCTGCTTTGCTTTGACACTTTTGTACTCTGCAGTCCCTTTGACCTCCTTTCGTGGTCATTTGTCGGACATTAATATATTTATCTTATCTATGTGATGGACTTTTGTGTATTGATATCATTGATTGAATGCAATTATATACATTGTGTGTTTTGTGCTGATTGCTTGTATTATCTTATGATGTATTTGCTTCGGCTATTATTTGGGATTATATTTTTTGATGTATGCAATGAATGTGCAGGTGATAGGGATGACCAAGCAAGGGATACTTCAACTCTATTACACGTGCTAACCAATGTCCACCTAGGTGGTTAGATTATTCCTTTTAACCTTATATTTGTAAATATATGTGAGTTAGTATACCTAACCTTTATTCCAACCTCTTCTAACTTTACCCATTGATGCTCTAGGAGGTTCTAGAAGACCAAGTGGATAGATGGAGTCACTCATAAATGTTTGTCAACTTTGAAAATTCACATTTAAAGATAGATGCTCATTTATGGAGGTGTGGAAAACAAGTTTTGACTTTTCTAGGAGTGTAATTAAGCCTTTTTATCTTAATAAATGGATGGATAAAATATTTTGAATATTTTGGAGACCTTGGGGTGTCCAAATACCTCATTTAATGCCTTGGATAGAGAGTGAATAAATAAGATATAAGAGGAATTATTGGGTTGTAAGAGCGGCATGCTGCCCATGTGAATTGCAAGAAGAATTTATTGAATATGTAAGGAGTAATGACATGCAAGACTTTTGAGGCAAGTCCCGGGAAACAAAAGGGACAAGCAGCCAATTTCTATTGGGTGAGTATTGATGAATTTTGCCTTTGAACTCTATTTTTCTTCAAAATAGTTGTAGTTGCTTGGAGTTTGGACTAGAAAAGAAGTGATGTAGTCAAGGATAGGGGGTCCAATGAAGGACAACCTTGTCCTTGCAGCCTTTCACCATACACACACAAAGAATATGATACTGAAACTAAACCATTTTTATTGATCTTTTCTTGAGGAGATACATAGATAACACACACACCCTATGGCTACAATACAAGGGAAGAATTATGCATAGCCTCGTCCTGGACAGAACACTATTCTCTAGTCCTCTAAGCTTCCTCCTCAAGCACCTACACTCACTTGGAAGATCTCCTCCAATTTTAGTTTGCCTACTCCAGAGCCTTCCCTTGTCTTTTGTACCCCCATGGAATGACTCTTGGGATCCCTCTGAATCTTGAAAAATCTCAAAATGGGCACTTGAATGTTTTTGGGCCATTACTGGGTGTGTGCAACTGCGATAGGCAAAATCGCCAACTTGTACAAAGCAGTAGTTGTGTAGCTGCCAATTGACGCCGACCTACATTAACTAACAATTTTGTCACGAGACAAAAAACACACTATCTCATGTCCTAAAACCCCTCATTCGTTCTAGGAGCCTATGGAAGTGTGATCGAGTCGATGGAAGTTTTCTTCGAATGTCAAAAGCCCACAAACAACATATATTTTTGGGTGATACACGATTGCTTGATACTCTAGATGCTCTTGCATTAGAAGGGAAGCTTAGGAAGGGAGAGAGCTTTTGTCAAGAGGAGAATCTAAGGCAGGAATCTTATCATGAAATTCCTGTATTTCCTTATAATAATATTATGATCGATTATATGCATTCATAACTGTTGTTTAAATAAAAGTGTGAATTGGTTGTAAAGCACATTTTTGGCTTGCAACCTTCTTGTCTTTGTTTGGGAAAATTTGGGCCTTGGACCATATTAATTTAACCCTTTTCAAGAATGTTCTAGAAACTTTTGACCACCTTTTGGTGGTTGCTTTTGTTGTGGTTTATTTGATTTTAAAAGGCAAATTCATGCTGCCCATTTTGGGCCAACACTTTTGGTGTATGTGGAGAAGTTGACACTTGGACTTATGATGACTTTCTTACTTGTTGGACAAGTTTTAAGGCTAGGATGGGAGATTGTATGGGCAGGTTTTTAGGACATCCTACCCTCTCCAATAGGCATGAAATGAGGCTTGTTAAACAAGTTGGCACATCATTATTTCCCCATCCCTATCTTGGATTTCTATGCTCTTGCCAAAATATGGTAATTGAAGTATACAAATACTTATTTTTCAATGAGGATTTTCCCCTCCTCCATTAATGGTAATTCTTGATTAAATTACTTTGTTGAGTAGGTATTATGCTTTCTTGTGTTTTGGCATTTAGAAATGAAAGGATGCAAAACCCTTATAGGATGTTTAGGGGTGTTTAGTTGAGTTTCCTACACCCTCTCCTCAAGATGGTTGTCTACCCTTGTGTTTCCTTGATTCCACCTTGACCCATCGGTTGGCTCATGTATTGGTTTAAAAGTTCTTGGCTTGCAGGTACCTAGAGTCTTCCACCTGATGATGGGAAAATGGTTGGGAAGTGGGCTCTTCCTCCTTAGTTTGTTGACTACACTTTTATAGCTTGCTTGATGCAGAGCCCCTTTGAAGTCTTGTGGGTTTCTAGAAACACTAATGGAATTTTGATCTGCAGAATTATGCCTTGAAAATACGTAAATTTATTCTTGAAAGGGTTGGATGCATGAAATAAGTTTATTTACTTGAAAGTTTAGGGGTTTTCGCATTCTTGCATCCCCTTGTGAAAATCAATCTTTTAAATACCACGAGTTCTTAGTGATTTTATTATGCTAAAGAAGTGAAAAAATATGTATTACATTCAAACTTAAACGATTTGGAAATTTGAATAAATATTTTATTATGTATTGCATTGAAGAAAGTTCTCGATTTTGCTTACATGGTTGAGAGATTAAGGGGTTGCTTTGGGAAAAGTAATTGGACTATTTAAATAATTTCAAATTCTTTCTAAAATAATTTGAGTGTGTTGTAAACTCCATCTTGAACATGTATCAATTTACAGTTTATTTTTATGTTGAACGGGCTAAGAGATGAATTTTTAAAGCTACAAATCCTGCTTTTCTGACTAGACACTTCATAAACTGATACAACTTTCCGCAATTAATTCTTGTTATAAACCTATTAAATTCTTCCAAAACTAGTTTTATTTGATTAAATATGAAATTCTAAGCTTGCTGGTATTTATTCAGATTTTTATAATCTATTCTAGATTTTTAATGATTAGTTAAAAAATAATAATATTTGCAATGGGGTTTCCAAAAACTTTGCCTAAAATTGCAATGCAGAAAATTAAAAAAAAGGGCTCTGATGGCGTAAGGGAACTGAACAATCCTCACAGGGACTTTGAAAGGCATGAAGGGCTTGGCTAAGGTCACAATATTGTTTTGACTCCACAAAGGGATCATGGGGGATTGCAGGGGCCCCCATTCTAGATGTTGTGTTGTTTGTGTTTGGCCTTACGACGTCTACAAGGTACTAAGTAGTTTGCTGCAAGGTTGTGGGGTAAATGTTAGGTGGGTCAAGCAGGTCGGTAAGATCACCTATGACCACGGGAAGAAGTCACGGGCATTGGAGGCTACGAGTGTTTTAGGCGAAGACCTACTGCGCAGGCAGACCAAGGTGGGATCCAGTGATACAGGCATAGGTGGTCGGTGACACAATGGAGACTAGTCGGAGGAGCCGAAGGTGGTTGGTGGCCCAATGGCAATTAGTCAACAAGGCTAGCTGACTTGCCTAAGGTCGACTTGGTTTGAATTAGGGAACCCAGATCAGGTTGGTTTGTTAATGCCATCAGGGGTGTTTAGGTGTGTAGGCTCTTAGATAACTAAGGTGAGGTAAGGATGGGGTAGGGGGTTAGTCCCCAAGGGATCGTGCCCACTCTTAATAATATTAAACCAAACTATTAAAACATAATATAAATTTGAATACAATTTCTAATGCTTAGACCTCGAAACGACCATTAATGGTCATCAAAGGTCTCGGAGCCTTCAAGGCCATACCATCCAGTTGGACCAAGGAACACAAAGGTGGTCCTAGGGGGACCTTCTTCAAACTAAAGACTTTTCTAATTCAAAATGCAATTAAAAAACTTCATTAAAGAATTCACACCATTCTTGAGGGTCAAGGGGTGGTCATTAAGGAGCTTTTTTCCCCTTAAGCCCTTTTTACCATGTAAGACCTAGAAGCCTTTTGAAAGTATGATAGAGGGTCGGGGAGCTCTCTAACTTGCCCAATCACACAAAGAATCCATTAGAAAACAAAAACAAAACGATTCTATTTTAAACTAGAAAACATGCAAAAGATTGGAGACTTTAGTAATTGAGGTTGTCCAAGGGCTTGGAGTGCAACAAGGAAAGACTATGAAAAAGTCTTCCCTTATATCCTAAAGCCCCCTCTTCCAAACTTGTTTGTGCAACCTTAGTAAAGTTAATTGACCTTTATAGGAATTCATAAAGATTCCTAGGTTTTTCCTAGACCTGACCAGATCCAACGGATAAGATAGGTTAGATCTGATAAAGGAGATGAGATGCTCCACTCTCATGGAGCTTAGCTGATTTTATTTCACACCTTTTAGGGTCACATAAGACTTAGGTGATATTGTTTTAGTCCTCTTTGATAAATATATTCAACTTGAATTTAGAACCCAAATTTTCACTTAAGGTACAAACTGAGCATTCTGATTTGCTGAATTTGTGTGGGGTTCTATTCAAGCCCCTTAGGACATCGGAGTGGGGTCATTTGACCTTAATCAATACCCGAACCCTTCCCATATTTAACCAAGATTCTAGAATGGGAGCTCAGGGCCTTGGGGCCTGCTAGGCTTGTTTAGGCTGTTGTAGGTCATTTGGATCATAGGGATATTTGGTACAAATGAGGTTTGCATGGGCGTTGCAATGACCATGAAACCTATCATGCATTGGCTATTGTGCCTAAATTTTTGCATTGTATGCAATTTGTTGATGCAAGGTGCATCACATGCCATTGAGGTGACTATTCTGTAAACTTCGCTGGTACTTGCCCAAAAAAAATTCTACCGTTTTGTTGGTTTTATTCATGCAATTTTTTGGGCCTAATAAGAGATTTCCATATTGGCCAAAAAGATGATGCTAAAATAATTTTTGAAATTCATGGCATATTTTTATTTTCCTAGTTCAATTAGTTAACACCAATAGGAAGTTGGCATCCCAACCAACAATTTTTCTGCATCCAAGGTCACTTAGCCCTAGGTATCTTTTGCAAAAGAAGTATTTGGCAAGCAATTTTTTTTAAATGTTTGATTTTTAATGGAGCAATAATAGGATGTGAGGCAATCTCTATCGTTCTTGAAAATATTATTTGAAATTTTTAGTACATAGTGATTTTTTCATGGTATTTTGATATTTTTTGGTAGAATCATCAAGAGCAGATGTGGAAGTTCAAATTCTTTGTGAAGGTAAAGATCCTTTTATAGGTTTAATTCATAGTTATTATGTATGGTACTATGGTTTTTAGGTTTTTTTGCAGAATCATCAAGCGCAGATCCATAAGTTTAAAGCCTTTCTGATGCTTGTATAGTTTTCGCAGATGACGTTCTCATCTTTTTATTCCTTGAACCATTATTACGAGTGACTCCACAACTATGAGTGCAAATAGTCACCAATGATGAGCTTCAAACATAGCCATAGAAGTTGCTAATTTAGGAAGTTTGACCATCCATATAATAATTGTATTCTTGCACATGATCTCTCTCTCTCTCTCTTTTGTTTCTTGTATCATTGTTATGAGTGACTCCAAAAGTATAAGTACAAGCATTCACCTTTATGGGGCTAAAACTTCTCCATAGCAGATAATTTAAACATATCCAATATCCAAACGAGAAACTTTCAGCTAGACAAAACCCACACCACTTTTTCCCAAAAGATACAAGCACACTCCTATTTTATAATTGAAACCATGACTCCACACAATCAATCCTTCCACCCATTTGAACAATCGATTATTGAACTTGACATATAGAAACACAACCTCAAACCTATATCTCTAAACAATAACGAAACATTCAATCAAATGTTCAAAAATATTTTTCTTTCAAACAACCAATATTGAAATTGCAACCTAGACAAGGAAAAATTCTTACCAATCTTCAAGGGTACTTTACCCCATAGAAAAACAATTAAGATGTGCTCAGCATAAGAGGGAAAAAAATCATCCATAAAACCTCAAATTATCAACAACAATGAAAACTCTTGAAAGCTAAAAAAAATGCCACATTAAACATGCTCAACAAAAACAACCCAAATATCAAAAGCACCCCACCCTCATGCCATATATTCAACAAATGCAAGGTAAAAGCAACCAAAAAAAATTGTATTAAAAAAAAATGTAAAACTAAAATAGAAACACAAATAAGACAGCCAAAGACTGAATCTAATTGCTAGGGACTCCTAACAACAAATGTGGAAACTACTTAATTGGTTGGGCAAGGGCCCTCAAATAATGGGGTTTTTGGGTGTAACTGACCAACGACCCATCTAACTAAGTAATATCTTCCATACTAACACCATCTCTTATTATCCTAACAACCAACAACCCCTTCTACCTTCCCAACCGCCATTCCCCAACCCCCAAAATGACATTTGTGCCTATCACACAATTGATACATGTACATGTAACCAAAAACACGTATGTTACCATTAGGGCATAAAGTAGCAAATCTAGATCCCATTGTCACTATCAGTTTGGATGTGACCTACAATCAAATTTTGAACCATCCAATCCACCATCCACACTTCCATCGTCACAGTTTGGAATCCATATGCCAATTACCTATAACCATGGACATACAATCCATACCATGTCATGGATTTTCAACAATTCACAACCCTGCATGATCTACTTAAACTAGTCAAACCTGCCCTATTTGAAAGAAAGCTCACTTGCCCAACATCCTATGATATCTCCTAAAATCCTATAGACTATTTTCATAAAAACTTTGTTGTTTCTAGACGTTTTCTTCGCTCTTGTACAAAAATCTCAAGTATTTATCATCTTCCTAGGTATATCTACTCTCAATCAACCTCTCCTAAGATAACTCTATCCAAACACTTGTCGTTGTAATGTTTCACTCAAAACAAAATCAACACCATCCACATTGACTAAGTGCATAAAAGA
The DNA here is from genome assembly GCA_037957365.1 of Torreya grandis. Taxonomy (NCBI): domain Eukaryota; kingdom Viridiplantae; phylum Streptophyta; class Pinopsida; order Cupressales; family Taxaceae; genus Torreya; species Torreya grandis. The sequence goes on along the minus strand of JARHVA010002968.1, from coordinate 2,054,030 downwards.
CTCTTCCATTGTCTATTATTGTACTTATGCACCATCACTTTTCGCTTCAACACTCTAAACTTGTGCATTGACATTCTATGCAGCAACATTGCAAGGAACAACCTTCCCATTGGACACGAGAAGATTCCTGTCCTTAAATCCTATCGCTACCATCATGAAGTCTGGAATAGCCTAATTGATGAAATACATCCTATTCTCCACAATAATCTGCACGACCATCTGTTGAATCTAAAAAGCGAAAGAAGACTACTCTTGAAAGAGGGTGCATACAATGCATTCTCGTATCATTCATATCTCCCATATGAAGTTTGAACTCACATCCTACGAACGCCTTTAAATGAATGACAAATTCCATCTCCCATGCGAACAAAACTTTACTCAACATCCCTCAAATCCTAAAAGAAATCTTGCATGTATGTCAGGGGTCACACTATGCTTGTGCATAAAAACCACATATCATCCAAGTGATATTGGCAATATTTGGAATGGGAGAATCTTGCATAACACCTTCCATATCTGCTCCTACATAACATGCATTCTTATTATTTTAGTTGCTCAAAGCATGGTGTATAGTCTCAAGCATAACAGTTGTAGTATAGCAAATTGAAACAAATATACAAAACCAAACAAGAAGAATATACACAACATGAATCAACACATAATAAAAAGAGCTTGGCACTTTATTCATACATAACATGCATGTACAATATATTCTCTAGAAATACGGACAACACTAACACGAAGGAGAATAACCAAGAAATCTCTCCAATCAGTTTTTCGTTCTACATATATAGGTGTCGACCAAAAACACAAGTAATTTTGTCCATGACTAATCCCAAAAACTAAATAACAACTATACAAACACATACTTTGTCGAAGACAAATACCAAAATACTTTATTAACTTGAGTATGCCAAGATAATATGTAACAAAACGCTATGCTTATTCATATGCTAAAACCAATGCCTACATCTGCCCTCCCCACTAGACTTGTCAGCATCCCTAGCTACAATCATCCAGTATTGTTAGGGTGTGTGGCTGGGATAATTGTGGGACCAGCTAATTAGGATGTGATCACAGTGACCTGTAATGGTTGCCTAAGATCGATTACTACATCCATAGAAGCAACTGATTGTAGAGAATCATCCACAAACATAGTTTTGTGAAGCTTCTTGACTTTTGTTTCCACAACTTTGGATCTGAAAAACCTCACTAACCCATCAAGAGCTTTTCCCTTTTTCTATTGATCATGTACTGAAACTTCCATCTCAGTAACACGCTCTTCATTCTATTTCTTTAGATTGTTAGCATTGATGTCATGTCGGGTGCACAAAGTTGTATATCTATTACTCCTCAGGCTCCAATGCTTGACATTGTGCTTTTAAGTCTCATTCTTAATTTTCATCTGCTGAAACAAATGTTCTAACTGCTTTAGTTTCTTCTCCATCTCTGTTTTTTTCCAAGCAATCTATCTATTTGTTGTTCACATTGTATGGGCATAAGCTAAGGGAGTTGGATCTCCATATTGAGAAAGTCACTTTTTTATCAATGGCTGAATAGACTGTTAACAGTGATGTAGCTATAGTCCCTACTCAAGTGACTTGTCCAGCTTTAAATTCAGAAACAACAATGCTCTTCCATTCTACTTCATATTTTCCTAAAAGTGTTGTTCGTCTTTGAGCAAAGTTGAATAAATTATCAGATTTTTTTACCATTTTACAAGTTCTATCCCTCCAAGCCAACACATCTGCACGCATAATATCATGATTGGCCTCCCCGAAAAAATCTCCCATCCATTTATAGAAGTATATCCGTTTCTAAAAATCCTCATTAGGTTTTCCTTTTGTCAATATTGGCAAGGCAACCCAACACTCCTCACTATGAGCATCAGACTCAAAGTCATAGTCCAAGGAGTACTCCAACCCAATATAGCAATTATTAGTATCATCATTAACACCTCATGTATCCTAATCTCTATCTTCATCCATGCCCCTTCCTACTCATCTAAACAACGCTTCAACTAGCCCTACTGAGGATGTGGCAACAGGGCCACCTCTCTCCCTCTACACACTAGTAATATTCTCTTTGAAAACAATCAATGGAAACTTTGGAGGTGGGTTAAGGATGTCCAAATAATCAAGTACGAGAATCTTAGGAATAGGATAAAGTTTGACCTAATTAGCCATACTAGCGTAAAAGCTAAGTTGGAATCATCATGTGGTGAGTTTTCTCCATAGCCAATTGTGGTAACCTTGGAGGACTTGTAAGTAGTGACCCCTCAAGATAAGGGGATAGAGGACAAGACCCAACTAGGAGAAGCAACATGCAAAACTTAACAATCAAAATATTGAGAATAGAATGGAGGAGATGAACCTCATGAATGTTTATTCCTAAGGAATGCCCTTAAATGGTTGATGAGGCCTTCAGCATTTGCATGTGTGTTGTTGGTTCATCCTCACTAGAAGCATCATCATTGATCTTTGAAAGGTCTACCTCCACATGAATCTCAAATTCGAAGTTCTCAATGGAAATCAATAGGTGCAAAAGATATTCTCACAAAGGTCACATTTGCTATGATGGTCGTCTTCCCAGTACCATGGTTGTAGTTCTTCACCATACGTCTCCATGTAAGTTTGCAATAAAAACACAGGTGTGCATCAACATGATAACTGTAAAGCCTTCTTCAACTCATAGTCATCAAGGTTATTTTCCCACTAACATCGGCATCCATTTCTAGTTTCTGCATCCCATTTCAAGGTCTCCGGAGTTAGATTATGATAATCTACCTTCTTCAGATTCTTTTATTTGTCAAATTTTTGACACTTTGATCCTAGGTTGTTGCATCTGCTATGATGGTCGTCGTCTTCCCAATACCATGGTTGTAGTTCTTCACCATATGTCTCCAAATGAGTTTGCAAGAAAAATACAGGTGTGCATCAACATGAGATTTGTAAATCCTTCTTCAACTCATGGTCATCAAGGTTATTTTCCCACTAACATCAGCATCCATTTCTAGTTTCCAAATCCCATTTCAAGGTCTTTGGAGTTAGATTATGATCCTCTACCTTCATTAGAGTCTTTTGTTTGTCAAATTTTTGACACTTAGATCCTAGGTAGTCCAATACTGATAGCCACTTTCCCAAATTGTTGGCTGCCTAAACTTCATGAGATGCAAACGTTTATTTTTTGGCCACTTCAAAATTGTGGTTTCTACATTTTTTCGCTGCTTCCCCATCACTACTGCAGCTCTAAACCCTAAATCAATAAAAACTCCAAATCTTGCAAAACATTCATCCCAACAACAATGAAAAAGTCATTGACCATTATACATTCGTAAAAAATTTATCAATTGGCAGAAAAATTGTTATGTGAGAAAGAATGCCACAAGAGGCAAAAGCTGGAGTCCAACCATGAGAAGTTGATTTTTGGAAGCTCAAAACTGGATCAGAGGGCTATGTTGAAATCAAATGATTTGAGAACAACCACGTCAATCCATGCTCACATCTTGAGAGTCCTGCACAATCTGTGCGACACCGGGATAACTCACACAATGCCAAACTAACTCACGCAACATGCACTAACTTGCACCACCCTGTAGTGCCAAATTGCATATTGTGCAACTCAACATCTATGCATAACACTCATTGGCCAAGTGGAGACTTTGTGCCACAATAGGTGTGACTTTCAAATCTCGTACCATGTCAACAAACTGTGTAGTTGCAAATCAAATCCTCATACCTACAGAAAGGCGAGTCATCATCCATTACACAAATTTAACAATTTTGTAATTGTCTTCCTTTGTAATTGCTTTCTTTTTATGATATGTTGTAACCATTCGACCCAAAGAGCGGCAAGCATCAAATGGTGATTTTTTCACACATCCCAGTCAAGGCTAATCTGTCAGGAAGGGTCTCTCTCTTTCTAATCACCGGAATTCTAATTCTCAACATTTTTGCATATTGTACACATATGTATCGTACTTGTTCATTTGTCATTGAATAGAAGATAATTATTCTACTATCTCTTTCCATTGGAATGTGTAATTGTTTATTGTTTATTTGTCTATTATTGCATATTCTATAACTCAATCATTTAATAGCTAAGTTAATGAATTGCCCTTTGTGTTTCCATCCTAGGCTTATGACCTACCAAAGATTTTTACATTTTTGTAAAAACACAAGCACAACAGTAGAAAGAAGGACAAAAACTTGGTGTTGTATAGGAAAACTTGGAAGAATGTCAATAGGAGAGTAATATTGTTGATTCCCAGAAGCAACCTTTTGATACCTTCCCAAACATCCAACAACTCATTTGGGTTGCTCTCAAGGAGCAATACATTGCATTCTTTGGCCAATTTTGTAAACTCATGATGCAACTTGGTCCAACATATTCTCATTCTTCTCCCTTGTCTGTCAATCCACAATTTTTGCATCAAATCCCTTTTAAAGTCCAAATCAACTAAGACACCCCTATGTTCAAAGGAAAAATTGACGCCAGAGCATTGGATAGCTCAATTCAACAATTGGAAGGATTCTTCAATGAAGCAGATAATATTATCTTCATAGCCTTGAATATGTCCATTTCATTCACACAGTGATGGGAAACATACAACGTGCATCGCGAACAAGACTTTGAGTCTATTAGCACAAGGAGCGAGTTTGTTAGTGCCATGCAAAAGGATTACTACCCCCTCAAACATTACGAGGATGAGTACACAAATGTTTTAGCAGTTGCATCAGTGCAAGGAGAAATCAATTCAAGACTACACCAACAAGTTCCATGACTAGGTTGCACAACTACGTGAAAACACATCAACATAAGACTTTGATAGTATGTCAACAAGCTCTCACCTTATATATGTTCCAAGATGGAATTATTGACATCCAACACATTGAGACAAGCATACCACTATGCCGCCAAGATCGAGGCCAAAGCCAAGATGAAGCAGAAGTTTTCCTAGTTCAAATCCCACAAATAGTAAAATGGCATGTTAGATGCCAAGAAAAAATTATAAACTCCAATTGAGAGAATCTACAATAAATCAAAAAATTGTAACTATCTTACCAAGCACCCCTGTTTGGTATTTTCATTTGGATTTACATGGGAAAATAGATCCAAGCTCAAAATCGACAAATGGGAAAATGGGATGTTCTATGCCCAACAACATTTAAAACATCAACTTGAGAGAGGCTACAATAAATCAAAAATTTGTAATTGCTTAACCAAGCACCTTGACTTGGTGTGTTGGTGTGGTTTACATTTATGATTCAAATGATCCGAGTTTAAATCCATGCAAATGGCATGTTCTATGCCAAGCAAGATTAAATATATCTGCTAGAGAGAGGCTACAATAAATCAAAAGACTATAAGTGCTCTACCAAGCACCCCGGTTTGTTGTTTTGGTGTGTATTTACATTTACAAGTCAATTGATCTAAGTTCTTCATTCAGTGTCGCACGTGAGAGCAAGCCCACATCTCGTGCACCAAACACTTTTGCACAAAAGTAGAATATGTCATGCAAAGAACAACCAAAACAACCTTTGGCTCAGCAAAAGGCCCCAACACCATAAACATAAAAAAAAGCTAAGAATAAACAACGTGACAAGTGGTCCCATTGACACCCGACAAGCTCACATAACAATTCTAAGTATTGTGCAAAACAATCCTTGATTCTACAATCTACAATAGGTCTCACGCAAGCAGAAGACATTGATCCAGAAGCTACTTTTGTTAGCACCGACACCTTTTTCATCAACACTTTAGAGGAACAAGAACACATCTTCTAGACTTAGTGTTGGGTCAAGGGTCAACCCTTTCATGTCATCGTCGACAATAAGAGCCAAAACACCATAATTTCACAAGATGCAATCCAACACCTAGCTCTTACCATTGAAGCACATCCCAATCCATACTCATTGGGTTGGCTACAACAAGAGAAAGATATTCAAGTTTGGCACCAATGCATTTTCAAGTATGGAATCAAGCCCATGCATGACACAGTCACTTGTGATATCACACATTTGGAAGTATGTGACATTTTACTTGGCAGGTCGTATGTGTATGACTGCGATAGTACCTGAAGAGATAAACTACAATGTTGGTCCGCCAAAGTCAACAACCACAACTTCAACATCATGGAGTCCCCTCCAAAGACCAATGTCACTTTGGTATCTGCCACACAATACAAAGGGGTCATATCTCGTGTGTAGACGTTAGTGTTGCTCATGGTCCGTCCAACAACACAGACGCTAAAGGAAGCATGCATTAGCAATTTGCCATGCCATGCACTTGTCACAACAAAAACAACAACAATACAAAAATGCCTTTGAAGAACCCAAAGGCCTTCCCACACATTGTATAGTAAAGCATTAGTTTCCCTCTTAAAACAACCCACTATATTGTATATCCATTTGGAAGAATGATGAAATCTGGCATCAATAAGAACTTATTGATCAAGGCATGATCAGGACAAACTCTTCTCCTTGTGGCAACCTGATAGTCCTTGCACCAAATAAAGATGGGTCATGGTAGTTGGGCATTGACTATAACACACTCAACAAGATAATCGTGCACTAGTATCCATTTTCATGTATTGACGACCTTCTAGACCAACCCCGAGGTACACAACAATCTCATCTTCAAAAATATTTTGGAGGAGGATGTGGAGCACATCATGCATCCCAAACACATTGCACCAACACAAGTTGAAAACCAACTTAGGCAAGTTTACATTCAACATGCTGCAAATTTTGATACCTAGGCTACATCATTCACCGTGTCAACATCCAAGTAGATCTAGATAAGACAGCTCCGCGCAATCTCATATAGCTCAGGAGCTTTCTTAGGCTTCCTAATTTTTACCATAGGATTTTCCTTAGCTTTTGCATGTATCTTGGCAGCTCAACCAGATCATGCATGCCAAAGTTGCATTTCATTGGACATCTACTTAATAATACACATTCAAGGAGCTCAATCAACAAGTTTGTTGCATGTCCTACCAATCCTAACATCATATAACCATTTCAGATCAAAGGTGATGCATCAAACAATGAACTCGGTGAAATACTCACCCAACATGGACATCTTCTCACCTATCACTTAGAGACATTCAACAACACGGTTTAGCGATACTCCACCTATGAAAATGAGTTGTACGCCATTGTTCAAGTCAAACAATGTCTCCACTACATCTTGGGTATGGAGACAATAATTCACTCATATCACAAGCCACTTTAGAACCTGCATACACAATGCAAGTCTGAGAACACAAACCACATAAAATGGATTCCATACTTGCAACATTTATGATCAAGCACAAGAAAGGAAAGTATAACAAGGAAACAAAATTCCTTAGTTACATTTTTGTCCATATATTCATCACAATGCTTGATACTCAACCATAGCTTATCTGACTAGGAGTCACTCTACTCAACAGTCAAAGACTTCACGCAAGCCTCCACCACCCTAGTGCAGGGTGAACAAAGTGTCAATATGTATTTGTCTAACCAACTTCTCTACAAGCTCGGGAACCTCTGTGTTCTTGCCAACGCACCTCGCTAAAGAATCATCTAGGAAGTGCACTAACCAAAGACAGTGAGACACTTCAAAATTACCAAGACTCTGGAAACTCTACAACAAAACTTTTGGTGCAATGTAGCAAATCTTATGGCATCCTCCTCAGGCATTGGTCTTAAAGAAAGATAATTATCTAGTTTTTGAATCCAAGACCTAGCTGTACACCTGTTACTTCCATCATAGTTAGGCATGGAAATCTTACCAAGTGCTTGTCGATAATCATTCCTTGGCGTATGATCATTTCTTCCTCCTCTCTTATTCTTTTGATTCATGAACTGGTCAAATGTCCATATTTGTCGCATATCAGGTGGGAGAGTGGTATACTCCAAATAGGCCTGTCTAGCCTCCTCGCCAAACAGAGTAGCTGGAGCAACATGTAACTGTTCTTCCCAGGGTGTGAAAGTGGGAAAAAGAGGTCTAGAGGCTGATCCTCCAGCACGTTGTACGGACCTTTCCTCATTGACTCCACTATGTTCAGCTGTGTGTTGGTGACCTTGATCTGGAATGGCTTGCTGGTCCATTCTTGCCAATAAACGTGACATCATATCAAGCATGTTGTCAAATTTTCTTTCAGCACTTGTATCTCTATCTTCTTCTGCCATATTCTGAATTGATTTGCCAGTGTCCCTCAACGCCTCTGGCAATGTATCTTCTATTATCTGAGGATTATGATGAGGTTGCCTCCGTTGCTCTCAGATATAATATCTGATTTCTCTCTCGCTCATCTGCTGTTTAGCGGACCACAGGATGGCAGGATGAAAGCTCTGATACCACTGTGATGACCCTCACTAATAGGATCACTAAAAAGACTGGTATTTGCACTACGGAATTTCGTCAAACACTTACTATGAATATCAAAGTTTAATATTGCACTAGAATTTTGTCAAACAGGTCACAAGATATACTAATATTGCATTTGTAATTTTGACAACAGTTTGCAATCGGCCCAATTGACTCAGTTCAATAAAAATTATTTAATTCTAGAAAATTACAGTCCTTCTGATTAAATATTTATGGCTCTCAGCCTTACAAAATGAGCAGAATGTATACATTAAAAAGCCTGATGCATAAGTCTAGAAATGCCAGTGGAAATGGAACCTGTTTATTGATGAAAACCTGGTCTGTAAATTTCAACCTGACCGCTGTCCACAAACTGTCCAGCAACTGTCCGTACCATGCTACAGGTACAGTTCGTACGGCCGTATGGACTGGTACGGATTTATTTTTTTGGTCTTCAAAAACAAGCGCCTCAGGTCCACAATATCGTCGCCCAGCTGAACGCCTCCTAATAAAATTTGCAGAAATTAAATCGCCCTAATCAGGGGCGCCATAGCCTTCTTGCTGGTTGCTGGAAAGGTTTCATGCTGTACGGCTTTGCAAGTACAGGCCGTACCTGTACGGACTGCAACAAAAATGTGGTTTCCTTCAAATAGGTCGATAATATGCTCAACATGAAATCGCTGTAAACTATCTCCAATGTGCAACCCTTCAGAAGACCTCTCACTTCCTCAGTTATGCAAATCACTTGAGCGGTATCGTTCTCAAGGATTAAATCTGAAAATTTGCAGACTCTGAAGTCTTACAAATGCTCAAGGAGATTCAATGATCAAAATAAAACTGGATGCCAAATAATAGACCCATAGGGTCTATTTATGCACTTTTCGGAACTTCCAAGAGTTTCTGTAATACATCATGCAAAACTTGTTATACTTTTTAATAAAAAGTAATTTTAAGAAAATAAAAATAAAAATGCATTTTAAAATTAAAATATAACAATTTGGCCTCCATAATAAAATATACTATCTTCCGGAGCATTGTGACTCGTGAGCCATTGAATCGCAAACATGACCCTCTCACCACCTTCATCTGCCTACGAGAGTCAAGAATAGGCAAATCCACGTAGAATGTCAAGTCGCACTAGAGAGGGGACATGACAGATGTTTGGTATACAATTGGATCAGTCTTCAACATTTCATCCTTAGAACGATGCGAAAACAAAAGTTTTCAACCAACACACATCTGTGCACCTAGGATGATAATTTACCTTTTAGTCAACATGCCTACAACAAATATCTTCACACTTCCATGGGCCATAGTCATTTCCAGATATGTCTTGGATTCTAGGCAGTTGCACCTCTAGACATATCCTATCGTGCAACATTTGAGACAAGACACAAACGTGAAAAAAAAGTGAACAAGGCACAAGTTTCTGCAATACATCCAACAGGTTGAGTAGCTACTCTTGTGCCAACAACAGAAGTACAAATAACACCATGATGCACGTCGCATATCTCATGAATTCAAGGTGGGTGATAAATTCTAGTTGCATCTTCAAAAAGAACAACTTAAAGGTCCTCATAGGAAGAACAAGCCTCTACGGTATGACTCTTACACCATATTGTGTGCAGCAGGAGAGAATGCCTTTACCCTTGATCTGCCACAAACAATTGGGTCTTCATCTAGTATTCTATGTGGAACTTCTCAAGCCCTACTTCCCACATTATCTTCAGCCCACAAAAACTCAACATCCTTCAAACTTGGATCCCAACCACTTGGAATCAATGCCCAAATATCAGATTGTTCAAGTCACAACTATGCCCACCCGCTGAGGCACACACTAGTTGTTTAGAGTGTTCAAGATTGGAAAATACACTAATTAGGCTAAGTAGTACAACCTTCAATAGTTTCAAGTTCAATTCCTGCAGCTTACTGAAGATGCAATGGGGTCGCTTGTTCCTCAAAAAACGGGAAATGATTCGAGCACAACTGCATCAATCTGTGGTCTCATCTTGAGAGTTGTGTGCACCCTGTGCAGTCCACGTAATACCAACTCGCTACCATCGACCCAAACCGTGCTACCGCACCCTTACGCCCTCACATCAACACCAAGATACATCTAGTGCCAAACTACTTAGATCAACGGCTAGAACACACTCAGCCACATGGAGACTTTGCACCATGAGAAATGTCACTCTCAAGACCGCTTGCATACATTGTGCCATGTTGACAATCCTGCCAGCATAGCATGTAAATCTAGAAGTTGAACCGTCACACCTATGGAGAAGTTGCAAACCATCATTTATGGTAGAATTTGAACCATTTTGTAACCGTCCTCTTTTGAAACTGCTTTCTTGTAAATGATGTATAAATTGTCAGACCATTCAAGCTTAGGAGGGAAGCAAAGAGCATCGAATAGCCATTTTGTTCCCACATTTCAGACTTGGACAAATCAGTTAGGAAAAGTTCCCCCTATCTGATCACAAGAATCCTCATTCTCAGACTTGTTGCACATTGAACACATGTACAATACGCTATTCTTCTCATTAAATAGAAGAGGTATTATTTTGCTAACCTCATGCATTTGAATGTGTAATGGTTAACAATTTTTCTGATTATTAATGTATATTCTATAACTCAATGATTTACTAGCTAAATTATTAAGTTGACCTTTATGACGCCATCCTGGCCCTCGTGGTGCACACCATCAGACGTTGTTGTTGATGGCATGGTCAGATTCATGATGTCGTATGCTGTTGACATTAGGAGCTGAACTCTCACGTCATTTGGTTTTCTATTGAATTCAGCAATGTGCTCCTTGACATCCACCCTGTCCAATGTCAACCTTAACTCTACTGCCCTACTTATGTCATCCCCCTTGTCATTGACATCTCTGATTTTGATAACGTCACCTATGGATGATGCCAAGGTCTATATGAATGTTTTGAAAATCATGCCTTATACTATCAATTGACATCAATCTCACTTGGGCCTTCTTTGAGGTCAATGTTTTTTTGTCTTTCTCAAATTTCATGCTCTTCTTCAAATTCCTGCACTTGCTCAAGTTTTCGTTGGACACTCTCAAAATCTGTGTACGTGTGTCAGAATTGGAATGAGCACTTGAAAACAATAGAGGGTTGTCATAAATATGGAAGTTGATAAAAATAGACACTCAAAAAGAACCTACCTTGTTCTTTGCGAGATAGGTCGATCTCGAAAAATCCTAAAATGTTTTTGATGAGAAGAACATTTGTTGGAAATTTTCAGAGAATACAATTAGCTCAATGCTTCTTTTTCCTTTGTGCAACTTTTGGCTTCCTCGAAATTCATGCTTCTAAATTTGATATTCAAATTTAATGGAGATTTTGAGAATGGGGTGATTAAAGAAGCACCTTGGTATTTTATTAAAACTTCCTATTGTTAGTTAAGATTTAATAGAAACCCCAACTTCCTACTTTTTATTTTTCCATTTTCTTTTTTGGTGTTTAAAATTATAATTTCTGTTTTTTGATATTTTTAGGCTTTTTAGTTTATCATTAGAAAAAACCTCTTTAATTTGTCATCTCTTTCTTTATTTCCACCAAAAAAACAACTCATGGTTTTAAGGGATAATTTAGTGGCTAGCATTAACCAATTGGCTATTTTTCTATATTTCCCTACAAAAACTTAACAATTTGAAAACATTTGAAAATGAAGATTCACCTCATTTCTATTAAATAAACTTTCCCTTTAATAATTCACATATTTTATGTATAAAACATATAATCTTAAGGAAAAAGAAGAATTTTTTAGAATAATGCTATTTTAAGGATTCAAAATTGAAAAATATTTTCCACATAAAACATATAATCTTAAGGAAAAAGAAGAATATTTTTTAATAATGCTATTTTAAGGATTCAAAATTGAAAAATAGTTTCCAAGATTTCTAAACTTATACATACACTTCCTTAAAACTATTCCTAGTTTTACATATTCTTCATTTCAAACGTTTCAGTTTCCACATTTAAAAAGTTAATTGTCTACAAAGTCTGCACTTTATATAATTTAAAACTGGGCCCATTTACTAGATGTTTGGATGGCATCCCAACCAAGTTCTCCAAGCAAACAAATCCATTGTCCAACACTTCATAAATTTTAAAAGGTTCAGTCCATTGCATTTTAAATTTCCTCGGTCATATTTCTTTTCAACCATTCTATTTTATTATGAGGGCACCTAGCTTAAAATTTATTATCCATAAATAATTTCCAGGCCAACATTATCACCTGCTTTGCATTATCTTGGTCATCCACAGAATCATTATCCACCATTAATCAAACTTATTCAACTGCAAGAGGCTATCCTTCAACCTCTCATGATCGTCGAGCGTTCTTGATTGCAATCCTTCAACTCATAACTAAAAGCTCCATACTAACTATCACTTCCTAATAATACATCAACTTGGAGGGAGTATGCCCTATCATTACCTCAAACACAATTTGATAAGCCCACAACACTTCTAGAAACCTCTCCTCCCAATCCACGCCTTCAATTCCACATAACCTTTGAATCACAAATATGATAACCTTATTGGTCACCTCTGCATGAGCATTGGATATGACATAGTATGACAAGAATGAAAAAAAAAAAATTGGTAAGTGCCTAATAATTTCATTCACAAATGGATCTCGTTTCTCGCTCATGATCTATTGAAGGATCCCAAACTAGGTCACTATCTGCTTATGCAAACCAAGCAGTGATCTTCGCTAAATTATTTAGCATGGATCTATCTCCCGCCCAATTTGTCAAACTTTATTTTTGGCCACTACAATGTACCCACACCTATGGATCTAGCTTATCCTTTTCAATTCTCCAATAAAGTCAAGCCCTCACTGCTCAACGAGTTCTTGTGGTTGGAAAGGCCAAAGAGGAATAAAGTCCCTCTTCAACAGATTACTTGTTTGCTAGCAAGTATTGCATGCCTATCCACTCTCTTTGGAATTCTAGAAACAGGGGAGGCCACCGTCAACAACACCTTCCATGTAATGTTGGGCCACATGTGCCCTTGTCAAAACCTCATGGGCTACCCTTAGGACGTCGTGGATTTATTCTCGCATTACCCATCTCCGCAAGACATGGTATTATCCCTTGTTGTATAGAAATACATTAATCATCTGAAATGTTCTAGAATTCAGAATAATCTTCTGCCTCCCAAATGGATGCAAGTCTTTATAGAAAGATGTTGTAAGGAGGAAATTCCGAATGTTCTCACACCAAGATAGAAATTTTTTATCTAGAATACATGCACAATTGGGAAATCGCCCTTCAAATTGACATTGTCCATCACGTCTCTATGTTTTCTAGAAGAAAGGAAGTGATCTGAAATTAGAGACATTCATGACTGGTTTTGAGCACAAGGAAAAGGTTGATCTGCTTAGGAGTGAAATGGTTGGCATAGAGAGAAATTATTGAAGCAGTGGATCGCAAAAATCAGAATGTACCTAGCAACTCCCCCAAACATATATTTTGGGTTACAATGCAGCTCAAATAAAATTATGCAGCCAGATTGCAGAAGGTTGTATGGTCTTTGTTTTAAAGGTTATAACATAATTGTAATTACCATTATCATGGCATGTGGATAATTATTGAGTCATAGTGATCTTGTAACACCCATGATGACACCCATGTTTGCATGGTATCATTATATATTGGAGTCTACTAATGTTGTTCCTGCACAAGATCGATGTGGGTTGTGACTAGTAAATTATGTGATGGCATAAGGCCCATATGCCATTGATACACGTTGTCACTAAGGAACACCTCATCCACGCCAAACTCTACACCCCTTATTTTACCTGTTAACCTTTTTTGCAGCCAAAAGTCAGCATTTACAGTGCCACCATGCTTTCTGAACATATCCACATTGTGCCTTACTACCACATCACGACTTTCTTAAAAAAGGCGCATGCCACCACAAATTCTCCTCTTTTGGGTCCTGTGGTTGCTCAATTGGCTATTGTCCATTTATTTTGGATCTTGGACCCTTAATTTTAGGACATGAGACCAAGTGATGCATCCCCTCCTCCCATTTTGACTGCCATCCATAAACATCGTCAAAAAACCATGGCATGACTTGATTTATTACTTTCACTACTAATCTATCATTTGATCTATTGGTTATCATTGTGCCCTTAGCTATCTCACAGCTACACTAACAGAACTTTAGATTCACTTAGAGCGGTCTCATTTACGACTTTTGTTTTGCTATTGTGATTACCTCTCAGATGCTACCTCTCTATGCTTTAGATTTATCTGCTCGGCACAGTAGTTGCAGTTTGATTGAAGTTCTACTAGTCATGTTTTGAGTGGATCATCTGCACCTACCAAATTTATAGTGTCACATGGCCCTCAAATTCTAAAATATGGCTTGGTACCGTACATCCCATTCGCTATTTGTAAGGGACCATAGTTTGTAAGGTATATTTCCTTTATTTACATTAGTATTATTGTGTATCACTAGGGGTTTGGGTCATGGATATTAGATTTCATTGGGATTTCTATTTCTGTATTACATCCATTTGAATGCCTGTGTTGGAATTAGGAAATCTGAAAATTGCATTCTTTAATCCTATTGATTAATTTTCAGAGATTTGGAAAAAGGAAAAATATTGCTATCTTGGTTACATTACGTATTTTTCTCTTCGTTCATTTTGCAAGTAGTATTGGTAGTATATATTGCAGTTGGTTGGCACCTACACCTTCCAAACCCTTGATTTGCATCCTATGTGTTTTTATACTTAACCCTAGGTTGATCCAATTATCCTTAGAGCTTGTCCATCACTTAGGATTCCTTTCCCATGTCAGTGAAAATCCTTGCTTAGACCTGTGCTTGTTTTTAACCACATCTTCCTAGCTTAGTGCTTGTATCATGCTGATCTTTTATAGGGATTTGGTTTTAAAAGACAACTTATATATAAAATAAACAACTCAAAGTATTTATGGTCTTATCCTTTGGACCTTTCAATGATGCCCCTTCATAAGGTTGTCATGTCCCCTTTTTCAAATAAAGAGAAGAATAATTTAATAATATTTTAAGTTGTTCCCCAACGACACTTTATGATGATAATTTAAAAGGGACACTTAAGTCATTATCATTAATTGAGTGGGGCCAAAAAACAAAATAATTAAAAGGACAAATAAAAAATTATTATGAGGAAAAAGTTGAATATTAAATTAAAAAATGATTATAATTACTTTAGAGTTAAGATGGATTGGCAAAAGTGCATTTTATAAAAGGACAAGAGGGACAATGATTTTCATTATTATTGATCATTCACTTTGTCAAATTCACGAACGAATCTAGGATTCCTTCTACTTCTACAAAAGGAAGGAAACCCTCTTTGCAGCCGAACCAGAGGATGAAACCCCTCCTGGTGAATGGAGTTGGGGAAGAAAACCCTCAAATCTGCTGAGGTAATTCTGCACGAGGTTCACATTTGATTAGACAAATAGTTTATTTGCATAAAATAAAAAATTAGGGTTTTGTGATCAAGGGATTGACTGATAAATTCAGTTTGAAAGCCAGATTGCAGCCCTAGGACAAGGGAGTCACACCTAGCAATTTCAAGCAGCAACAAACCCTTTAAAGGCAAATCGTATCATTCTAGGGCTTGTCATGTCCCTACCAAAGGAGATTGCAACACTTTAGGGTTTTACCACAATAATTACAACCACCATAAGGGCTAGCGTCACCTCCCAGCGAGTTGTTGGCAATACCTTCGCCCACTGTATATTGTACCTTTCCTTTTGCTAGTATCACCTCGTTGATAGTGTCTCGGGTTTGGGGAAGTCTATTGCACCATACCAACAAATCATACCAACTGCACAAGGGGAAAAATTTTAATTTTGACAGGGATCGAGGTTTATTTGACTAAATAGGGTACTCAGTTGTTGGCGTCATAGGTGAAGGTGGCTGTACCAATTAGAGAGCAGAATTTAGGGGTTTGGGTAGATTGTCGCCACCATAGACCAACCCAAAAATAAATTGTAAACCTGAGGTTTTTTGAAATTCAAAGAGAATTGATATTTACATTTTCAAAATTCATTTTTTGTTTGAAAAGGGATATTTCAGTGGTATCAAAGCATTGATCTTGCTAGCTTGCAGAGTCGAAAGTTAACATTTGAGTGCAAATCCACAATGGACACATGAGCGAAAGGAAACTTAGGAGACAGAACATGGATTGGTGACCTAAGTTCTTGTCAAAAGAAGAAGACATAGATCCTATCCAAGAGGTGTTGATGCAAATACAAAAAGAGCAACAAAAAGCTAATGATCTTCTTGAAGAAATCAACAAAAAAGCAAGACAAGTGTAGACAAAGAGCCAAGATTTTAAGAACTAGCTTTTGAAGTAGTTTTCTATCAGTTATAAAGCCCTAGATGCATTTAGAACGTGAAATATATATGTTATTCAAAAGACATGGTCAGAAGAGCAGTGTAACAAAGATGAAGTCAAACTTTTTGCCTTTGATGAATATGATAAGAAGTGTAATATATACACATCTGATAATACTTTTGAAGAATTCTTGCAGGTATAAACAAAAAATAGAAATATAAGATTGAAGAAGAAAGATGGAAAGTCAAAACCTCACAAGAATCCCAAGGAAGAAATCAGGAAGCAAAAAAAGTCAAATCCGAAAGAAGTTAGTGAGCAACCCATAAAGGAATCCTCCATGCAAGTGGAAAGTGAATGATCTTCAATAGAAAGAGGTATGACTTGTGATAAAAAAAATGTTTTTTTTAACAATGTAAATGAAGAACATGCATTACAAGTTGAATGCAGAGTGTCCAAGAGTGAAGTTGTGCCAACCCAAAAAACCTTACATTTTGAATGCTAAGTATCCAAAATTGAGGATGTTTCAGCCCTAGAAGCATCTATCAATCTTCCAAGCTTTGCAAGGTTTTAGTCATTACCGTATGACATTGATTTTCAGAGTAGCTATAATGACATGCATGCAAGTAAGGAGAATGTGTAATGTTCCCTCTTTGGGTTGAATATGCAAAACAAAAATCTCCACAAATCCCAATTATATATAAGCAGAAAATCCACAAAAAAATATGCCGAAAATCTGAATTTGAAGCCCTAGGAACAAATCATCCCACTTTGCCCTAGCGATAGGGTTTAGGGACTAAAATCAATGCTTTTTCACTCAAAAAAAGGCCCAAATAAATTTCAAAACATTGCATTTATTCTCCTAAATCTGAATGTACAAAAATACTTATTTTTTCAACTCGAAAATATTTAATTTTCCCATATTTTCTAAAAATTGAAAAATTGCATAACTCCTTCAAAACTAAATGTATTGAGCCAAATAAATACTCAAAATGATCATAAAAATATGAAGGATCAAATTACATGGATTTCATATTTTTCTAAGCAAGATAAACCCTCAAAAACACAGAAGTCACCCAAGAAGGGTGACGTCACCTCTTGGGGGTGTGATGACACACCCTAGAGAAGCTCACCACACTTGGAGATGGTCCAAAAATGCCTCAAAACTGATCAAAACACTTCAGATCTGATGTTTGTTAAATCTTGCCCTGAAATGATGACTTAAAATGCAGAAAAGTGGAAAATATTTGACCAAATCAATAACCAACAAACAACAAAATGTCTTCAATGTGGTTTTGAAATGAAATCACCCTTCAAACAACAATAACATTCATTGGGCATCCATCCCAATCATTCTTCAAGCATGAAGATTCAAAATAATTTCAGCATATCTAAAATAGAAGCCCTCATGTCTATATATAGTCTTCAAAGTGGGGAGAACCACTTTTGGAGGCAAAATTTCTTTTTAAAATCACTTAACCACTTTTTAAAATATCTTTTCTACTTTTATTTTCCCTCCAAGCCGACATTTACTCTTTTTCCCACTTATAATATTAGATTCATTGCCAAAATAGAATTAGTAATTAAAATTACTCTAAGGCAATAATTTTAATAAATAATTAATTAATTTACAACAATGATTAAATCATTTTTGGGCAAACAATTAATTAAAATACCTTCTCCAATTATTATTCAAACTCTCAAGTGCAATAGTGGTTAAAACCACTTTTGTAAAATGCTTTAGTGGTAAAAATCACTTTTTAATAATATTTTATTAACTAATTAAAATTGCCTTATATGGTCAAATGATCAAAATCACTATTTGGACAATCTTAATCAATTAATAAAATAAAATCTCCAAAAATTATCCCTTAGTCAATGGGGAAAAGTAAACTAAAGATCTTCAATACCTGTTTACTTGTGAATTGAAAATGAAACATTACAGTGCTTCCTTCCCAAAATTGCTTGCCCTCAAGCAATTCCGAACATAGTTGATCCTTGTCGTCCACAAAACCGTTAGGCTTCCTTGATAGTGCATCCGCTACTACATTGTTTTAGCTTTCACATATTTAATGTCAAAATCATAAGCTTGCACTTAGCTTACCCACTTTTGTTGCCGGTCATTCAATTCTTTTTGACTAAAAAAGAACCTCAAACTATTATGATCAAATTTCACCACAAATATGCTACAAACTAAATATTGCCTAGACTTACTCAGAGCATGCATGATTGCCAACATCTCTTTGTCATAAATTGAATACCCTTTTTCAGAATCTTTGAGTTTCCTACTCTCAAAAGCAATAATGTGTTTATTTTGCATTAGGACAGCCCCTATTCCTTCACCAGAAGCATCACATTCAACCACAAAATGAGCAAAAAAATTTTGGGACAGAAAGTATAGGACAAGAACACATTACCTCCTTGAGTTTTTCAAATGCTATTTAGGTTGTTTTGGATCATTTGAAGGCTCCTTTCTTAGTCAAATCAGTCAAGGGGGCAGCAAGTTGTGATAAATCTTTCACAAATTTTCTGTAGTAGTTACAAAAGCCTCTCAATTGTGTGTGTAGTGGAAGTAGGCCAATCCATGGTTGTTTCAATTTTCTGTTTATCAACTTGCACACCTTGAGCATTTATGACATGCCCCAAATACAATTTTTTTGTCAAACCAAACTCACACTTGGACTTTTTTTGCAAAGAAAGAATGCTGCCCCAAAGTGCCCAAAACCAAATCCAAGTGTCTTTGTTAAGCACAAACTTATACTGAGAGAGGGGGGTGAATCAGTATAAGATATTTTTTTGCTTTCTTTCTTGATCTTAAATCCCAAACCTCAAATTAATCCGCAATTAATATATTCAAAGCAATCAAAAAATACAATGCAAAACCACAATGCAAATAGACACAGATTTGCGTGGAAACCCTTTCGAGAGAAAACCACGAAGAAATATTCCTTTTATATATATAACTCTTTTACAATGTTTGCAGGCACCAACTTACTGGAGACACCAATCCCCAAACCAAGCACCAACTCGGTCGATTTGTGAGCACCCACCCACTGGAGACGCCGATCCCCTTCGCCAAGCACCAACCCACAGGAGCACCAACCCCTAGACTATGAGGCACCGACCCCAAGCCAAATCGATTCTATCATCTGTGATTGCGTCTTCAATCGAATGATGACTTTGCTTCTCTTACACTTTCTCTCTCATTAATTTTCTTATATACTTTCTGCTCTCCTCTCTTTCACAATTCACAAAGAATATTTTTCATTAAAATAAATCTACTCTTCATACTTATTTTCTTAAGAGATTCTATTTCATTTTCTGCTCTTCCTCTCTTCCTTCTCTCTTACATTTATATGATCTTCATTCAAATCGAATGCTTGTTTTACTTCCACATCTCTTCTCCCTTATATAGCCTTTAAAGGATGTGTCACATCCAAGAGATACCTCTTCACCAAAAGATGTGACTGTTGACATTTCCGTCGACATTTTCGTCGACAATTCCGTTAACATTTTTGTCGACAATTCTGTTAACATTTTCGTCGACATTTTCGTTCACTTCCAGCAACAATTTCGTTCACTTCCGAACACTTCCATTTACTTCCAGCAACAATTTCATTTGACATTTCCATTCATATCCATTACAATTCCTTTGACATCAATGACAATTATTCCAATAGTTTCAAGTGCTCCTCCCAAGTTTTGTTATACACAAGAATGTCATAAAAAAAAAAAAAAGCACAAACTTTCTTAGATATTTGATAAACATGTTCATACATGACTAAAAAGTAGCCGAAGCATTAGTCAATCCAAAGGGCATAACCAAAAACTCAAAATGCCCAAAATGACATCTAAAAGTAGTATTATGACATACTCTTCTTTTACCTTGATTTGGTGGTAACCGGATCTCAAATCAATCTTGAAAAAGTAAGTGGCACCATGCAATTCATCAATCAACTCATCAATCCTAGGTATTGGATACCTATTATTGACGGTGTTCTTATTCAACAACCTATAATCAATGCACATCCTCATAGTGCTATTCTTTTTCTTCACTAGAACAACTGGAGAAGCAAAAGGACTTGAGCTAAGCCTTGTGTCCCATGTCAAGTAACTCTTTGATGGTCTTTTCAATTTCTTCTTTGAATGCTCTCGGATGATGATATGGGGTGACAATAACTAGTTTGGCACCCACTTCTAGCTCAATGTTATGCTCAAAACCTCTATCTAGTGGCAACTCATAAGGCGAATCATTAAAAACATGAACATGCTTGTCTGAAATAGCTTGTAACTCACCATGAGAAGGCTATTGTTCTGTTTTTTCTGATTTTACTATGATAAGGCAGCTTGCTACCCATGCAATCTGACCTCCCCTAAAATCTCTTTCCATCCTCTTCATGGACACTTCTTGTGGAGCACCATTAGCTAGACCCTTGAGGACCATTTCCTGGCCTTACTTGAATAATTTTAGCTCCATAGTCTTATAATTTTGAGTGAATTCACCTAATGAATGCAACCATTGAACACCCAACACAACATCAATCTCACCAATGCCAACAACATAAAAATCATCTATTACCTTTTGCTTCCCGAGAGTGAACTGAAGTTGTTGAATCTCTTTGGAACATGGAATAGTGAAACCATCCGCCATAGTCACATTGAAGCCCTTGCAATCAGTGGTTTCCAATGCCATCTTTTTTACCAAGTCATCATCAATGAAGTTATGAGTGGCTCCACTATCAACCATGGTTGTCACTCTTTGTCCTCTCAATGTGCCCTTCACTCGGAATGAATGATACTTAGGAGCTCCGAAAAGAGAAGCAAGTATGCTACCCATTTCTTTGTTGTCATCCTCATGCACATGCTCATCATCAACAATTTCGTTTTTTTCAACATTAGAATTAGCAATATCAAAATCTAAATCACCATCAATTACCTTAATGTAGTGGACATGTCCTTTGCCCATGCAACAGTGACCTCTAGTCCATGGTTTTTTGCATGTGAAACACAAAACTTTTCTCTTCAATTCATCTCTTGCATCTTTCTCATTTCTGCTATATGGCAGCGCTCTATGTGGTGGTACATATGGTGAAAATGGCTTCCTTTGTTGCTCATTTGGTGCTGCCCTAGGCTGCCCACTTGGTGCCCTTGGCTGTCCACCAAAATTAGACCTTTGCTGCCCTGAATTCCCTGTTTTGGATGGCAAGTTAGTGGCTTCCCCTTGCTGTTCTCTTGGCCACATATTACTCCTGTAAGCTGAACACTCTAGATCCAATGGTTTAATGATGGAATCTTGCAAGTAAAGTGGGTTAAAAGCTTTTAACAAACCTCTCAAAGGCTCAATCAAACCTTCAATAAATAGAACCGACTTTCTTTCACTTACACTCGATACAATAACTGAAATCTTCTGAAAATCTGCCACATACCTCACTACATCATGGCTTTGTTTGAGTTGTGCTAACTCACGAAAATGAATCTCCGAATCTTTCCTATCAAAATTTTCCATTGCCCTCTTGTTGAATTCCTCCAAGGTAGTAATAGATTCATGGTTTTGTGTGATTAAGCCATGAAACCACCACTCATTAGCAATACCCTCCAAGTGTAGTGTAACAAACTTGAGGGCCTCATCCTCAAACATGGGGTTGAGTGATAAATAGGTCTCCGATTTCTACAACCATGATCTCAGTGGAAGTTTATCAGTACCATCAAATATAGGAAGAGAAAACTTACCCAACCTTTGTTGAAAGTCTTTACGAGATTGCATGCTTGGTACTCTTGGTTTTGATTCATCCATCTCACAATAATCACGAAATGACAAGAGTGCTTGTGTGTCAAAGCTTAGAGTTGCATACTCTTGTTAATGTGTATCAAGTGGATCAGACATCGGTGTCTCAATCACAACTACTAGTTCTCTCTGCAAAAATGTACTCTTGAAGAACTTATGAGGGGGGTTGATAGAAACCCTCTCATTACCATTCAAACTTCCCTCTCCTGGGTAGTGATGGATTTTTCTCGGATCTTGTGTGGTCTTCAACATACCTACCAATTGCATACTCTAAGGTATGTTGAAGATCACTCTGGGTTTGCTTGATCAAATCCTACAAAAACTTCACTTGCTTTGAAGTAAACCCTTTTGGATCTTGATCACCCATGGTTTTTCCTCTTCTCTGATAATGTAGAATCTTTCTATCTGCTTACAGTCGAATCTGCACACATAAGATCTCACAGGTGCACCAGATCGGTGCTTTGATACCCAAATAACGAACCGTTACACCAAAACCTGGAGGCATTAGTGAAATCCACCCATCAGGATCATAACATCCCACCACACTTCTGAAGCCCAAACTCTGGGCTGGATTTTCACCCATACACTAGGATCCCCCGTATGTACAAGCCCCAGACGAACACTACCATGTCGGCATAGCCATCCACTCCGCGACATGAACCCGTGTGGAGGCTTTAATACCACTAGAATGTTCCCTTTTTGGGCTAAATATCCAAAACAAAAATCTCCACAAATCCCAATTAGATCTAAGCTGAAAATCCACAAAAAATATGTCAAAAATATGAATTTGAAGCCCTAGGAACAAATAGTCCGACTTTTCCCTAGCACTAGGGTATGGAGACTAAAATAAATGCTTTTGCACTCAAGAATACTCAGAAAATTCTCAAATTAATTTTAGTAAAATGCATTTATTCTCCCAAATCTGAATGTGCAAAAATACTTATTTTTTCAACTCAAAAATATTTAATTTTACCATATTTTCTGAAAAATGAAAAATTGCATAACTCCTTCAAAATTGAATGTATTGAGCCAAATAAATGCTCAAAATGATCATAAAAATATAGAGGATAAGATTCCATGGATTTCAGATTTTTTTAAGCAAGATAAACCCTTAAAAATGCAAGTCACCCAAGAAGGGTGACATCACCCCTTGGGAGTGTGACGTAACACCCTCGAGAAGCTCGCCACACTTGGAGATGGTCCAAAAATGACTCAAAACTGATCAAAAGACTTCAGATCTGATGTTTGTTAAATTGTGCTCGAAAATGATGACATAAAATCCAAAAAAATTGGAAAATATTTGAACAAATCAACAACCAACAAACAACAGAATGTCTTCAATGTGATTTTGGAATGAAATCACCTTTCAAACAACAGTACCATTCGTTGGGCATCCATCCCAATCATTCTTCAAGCATGAAGATTCAATATATAATTTCAGCGTATCCAAAATAGAAGCCATTATGTCCATATATAGTCTTCAAAGTGAGGTGACCACTTTTGGAGGCAAAATATCTTTTTAAAACCTCTTAACCACTTTTCAAATATCTTTTCTTCTTTTATTTTCCCTCCAAGCCGACATTTACTCTTTTTCCCACTTATAATATTAAATTACTTGTCAAAATAGAATTAGAAGTTAAAATTACTTTAAGGTAATAATTTAATAAATAATTAATTAATTTACCAATTTACAATAGTGATTAAATCACTTTTGGGCAAACAATTAATTAAAATACCGTCCCTAATTATTATTCAAAATCTGAAGTGCAATAGTGGTTAAAACCATTTTTATCAAATGCTTTAGTGGTAAAAACCACTTTTTAATAATATTTTATTAACTAAAATTGTCTTATATGGTCAAATGATCAAAATCATTATTCAGAGAATCTTAAGCAATTAATAAAATAAAATCTCCAAAAGTTATCTCTTAGTTTATGAGAAAGAATAGACTAAAGGTTTTCAATACCTCTTACTTGTGAACCGAAAATGGGGACATTACAAAATATTTCAGTTGATGTCACTAATTCTGAAATTTTGAATTACAAGGATGGTTGTGTCAAGGCCAATCTCTCAAAAGCTCCTACTTCTAAATCAGAAAAAAGAGATCACCAATTTGATTACAACCCAAGGTATGAAATGGAAAGTCAATTTCAGATTTGTTGTTTCATACTATGCCATTTCAGGTTTGTTGTCATTATGGAAAGCACTCTAAGAATGGAGAGAGGGTGATGGACACAACTTGCAATAAAAGATATAGGGCTCTTTTTGTTTTACTTCAAAATGGTCCATGTATAAAAGTATGGGATTTGGGTATTTGCAGGATGGTTTAGGGATTGCTTGAGAGCAAACAATCATTACGAATGGCAGACTGTAATGTCCCCTTTTTAAAAAAAAGAAAATAATAATTTAATAATAATGTTTTAAGTTGTTTTCCAACAACACTTTATGATAATAACTTAAAAGTGACACTTAGTCATTATTATTAATCGAGTGGGGCCAAAAAGCAAATTAATTAGAAGGCTAAATAAAAAAGTAATCATTATTATGAGGAAAAAGGTGAATATTAAATTAAAAAGTAATTATAATTACTTTAAGGCTGTGTTGCAGGGGTACGCCCCCCAGCCCAACGCCTCCTGTTTGGAGGCGCCTCCGTCCCGAGGACGCCCGGAGGCGCCCGCCGACGTGCCGAAAACGTTCGGCACGCCGGCGGGCACCTCCGGGACGACTCTGGGTGTACTCAGGGCGCCTCCAGGGCGTCCCCAAAATTTTCCGGTGACTGTCGCGGAAAAAAAAATAGAAAGCGCGCGAAAAAACCCTAAAAATTCGGCATGCCGGCGGGCGCCTCCGGGACGCCTCTGGGTGTACTCAGGGCGCCTCCAGGGCGTCCCCGAAATTTTTCGGCGACTGTCGCGGAAAAAAAAAAAGAAAACGCGCGAAAAAACCCTAAAAACCATAGACACAAGGTTCGGCCGGATCTCGGCCGAATCCGGGAAAATCTGAATTTTTTTGGGGGTCCGGATTAATGCGTCAAGTTCGGTTCGACGAACCATGAAAATCAAAAATTTTAGGTATATTAAAGCCGAACGCAGACTGCAAAGAACGCTCAACGCAAGCTCGACTCAGCAGGAACGCAGGCTCGAGAGTCGGCGACTCGACAGAATGAAGGCGGTTGGACAAGACGAGTTACAAACGGTAATGGTAGAAGCAGTTGGAGCCTAGGACGATCGACGGAGCAGGGTGAGGTAGGTGGTATAAAATTTTAGGTTAATGTTTATTAAAATACAAAATGATTTCGACGTTTCGTTTTTTTTTTAATTATTTTATTTAAATTTTATATATTATAAAATATAAATATTAAATGTAGTTTAATAGTTATTAAAATTATTTTATTAAATAAAATAAAATTCAATATAATAAAATTTAATTTATAATTCAAATATTAATTATTTTATTAAATAAAATATTAAAATCTATTAATAATTTAATTTTTTTATTTATATTTTGCATTATATATATATATATATATTGAACTGGATTTTTCTGGGTTTTTTTTGAACTTTTTCAAGAAGTCCGGATTCCGCATTTTTTTGCCCTTTCAAATGCATTCGGATTTCCGAACCTTGTGACTATGCTAAAAACTTAATCGATTTGAGCTTTGGCCTAAGGCCATTGTTAGGATTGTCAATAACTGAATCCCAACTCACCCACCCAGTAATAGACTTGATTACATGTATTTTGGCTTTTTCTAATTGTTCCTGGAGTTGTTCTCCGAAAGTATTGGATCTAGCCGCCCTTTGCTAGTTCGGTTTACGCTTTTGCGGATGGTTCCGGGAGTGGACCTTTGGAATGCTGTCGGAGTTGCCATTTCAGTGCGATTTGCACAACTCGAGCCTGAGCTGGGTCGATCTAACGAGTTGCACTTGGAACAACGAGCTTGATCGTAATCAGATACTCGAGTTGGGAAAGAAATGCTGAAAGGATGAGGGAAACCATGTTTCCTTCTCCTTAAAGCGGGATCAAATTAATTGATTTTAAATTTTTCATTTAATATAATATAACTATTAAAAATAAAATATAATATAATATTAAAAATTTAAACTAAATACTATTTAGTTTTTACATTTTTAATATTATAATTTATATTTTATTTTAAATTTACAGTTTACTATATCTTTAGGTAGTATTTAAATTTTATTTTTAATATTTTTAATTTTAAAATTCTTTTAAATTTATATATATATATATATATATATATATATATATATATATATATATATAGAGAGAGAGAGAGAGAGAGAGAGAGAGACGTACCCACGACGTATCCAAATCAAGGTTTTTGAAAAATGACGTACCCGCGTACCCGAATCGTACCCATACCCGTATCCAAACAACGTAGCTTTAAGGTTAAGGACTGGGAAAAGTGAATTTTATAAAAGGACAAGAAAGGTAGTGATTTTCATTATTATTGATCATTCACTTTGTCAAATTCACGAACAAATCCAAGATTCCTTCTACTTTTGCAAAAGGACAGAAACCTCTTTGCAGCCAAAGCAGAGGACGAAACACCTCCTGGGGAACAAAATTGGGGACAAAAAACCTCAAATCCACATAGGTAATTCCGCACAGAGATTAAAATTGATCAGACAGACAAGTTATTTGCAGAGAATCAACAATCAGGGTTTTGTGATCAAGGGAATGACCGATAAATTCAGTTTGAAACCCAGATTGCATCGCTAGAACAAGTCAAACCTCCCAGCAGTTTCAAGTAGCAACAAACCCTTTAAGGGCAGATAGTATCATTCGAGGGCTTGCTATGGCCCTGCCAAAGGAGATCACAACACTTTAGGGTTTTACCACAGTAATTTCAGCAGGCCTAAGGGCTGGTGTCACCTCCCAGCCAGCTTTTAGCAATTCCTTGAGCACCCAACCCTGCCGTACAACAACAATTAAATAAATCGCCCACTGTACAGCTGCTGTACCTTTCCTTCTGCTGGCATCACCTCGCTGTTGGCAGCATCTAGGTTTTGGGGGAAAGTCTATTGTACCATACCAGCAAATTGTACCAGCTGCACAACAGGAAAAATCATAATTTTGACAGGGATTGAGGTTTATTTGACAATACAGAGTATTTGGTTGTTGACATCATAGGTGAAGGTAGTCGTACCAGTCACAGAGCAGAATTCAGGGGTTTTGGAAGATTGCAGCCACCATAGACCAACCCAGAAATAAATTGCAGACCTGGGGTTTCTTGAAATTCAAAGACATGATTGATTTGGTATTTACATTTATTCTTAATATTTGAACCTTCAAGTATTGAATCAGGACTATTTTAAGCAAATTCTTATATTATTTTGCATTGTATTTCAGATGTTGTATGTATGTCTTGTGATTCAAAAGAATTCCATAATAAATTAAAAAGGATTTTTTTCAGAATTCATATTTTGTTTGAAAAGGGATATTTCAAAGGTGTTCTTGTTTATCGGAAAATTCTAATAAGCAAGCTACTAAAAGGGTTTCTGAAAACCTCCTATTGTACACTTCATTTTCTGTAGTTAAACTATTTAAAATGGAAGCAAGATTGTCTGACATTAAATGCAGTGCTAATAGCTGATACTCAAGTACAAACTAACACACATTTTCAAGCATTTATCTGGTACGTTTTATCACTGTCAATTTCCTAATCTACAGTGACAGCTACAAATCTGATAATCTCCATTAGATGACAAGCATATGGCCCCACACAGCTTATCAAATATTCTTCAGGCATTTTAGCATCACAGTTGAAAAGCAGAGACACAAATAGATGTTCATGTTAGAAAAATAGTAAAATGGGCTTATAGATATCACTTACAGCAGTATAAAACCTTGCATTTTGATCTATTCTGCCAAAACCACCAAATTTGTTTTCATCAGAATCTAATACCACCTGCACCAATAAATATTCTTTAATTATCTTGCAAACCTATTTTTTCTTCCATCAAAATAGTAGGATAATGAAACTGGGTTTCTTTTACAAGTAGTAGACCTAACAAGAGATAGATGGCGCCTGTTATCTAGACATCTCTTTACACAAATAGATAGGCAGATTATGGCTCTTGTAGAAGCTAAAAAATATTTTCATATGCTGGAACATGTTTAACGGTTTCCTTAATTCTGCATTCTAAAGTGAGATAGGTGTGTATTTTAAACAGAAACAACAAGGGCTTGCTTTTAGATAGTGTTGAACTGCGTTATTAGAAATATTTAACAGTTTCCTTTTGACCTTTGTAAATCTTGGACATCATGCTCAAAACAATTCCTGGGAAACACGGGCCATGCCAAAAAATAAGGTATTAGTTAAAACGTAAAAGCATACAAGCAACTAAAATTTCAGCCTTTCTTGATTCAATGACATTTTTAAAAAATAACCAAGACTGCTTCAACACACAAGGAAGGTAATTATTCTATAAATAAAAAACTTGGGAAAAAGTCAAAGCCTGAAACTTGAACGAACCATTTCTTTGAGAAACATATAGAGACAGTTTTGGAACGATTTTGAATGGTCTGCATTAGTGAGATTTCAATGGATTTTGGTTGCTTACCTACAGTTAAAGTATATTTTTTCTATGTAATGGAATTTATAGTTCCTGAATAATTCCTAGAAATTTGACAATGTTGGCAGGTATCCTACTCTCCAAAGATACATGTAGGGTCTATGTGGACTTAAACAATCATTTATAAAAAGAAATTGATGCAATATGATTAGAACAGAAATTGCAGAGTCAATGCACAGTAAAAATGTTAAGGGTGCAGCTTCACTATTTTATTTGGTTACAGAGAAGATAAGGCACTCCAACCAATTGAAAAACTACCTATTGGTCCTTTGAATTGTTAATTATGCATACGTATAGATAGCACATTTTGATAAGTCTCTTGTCAGCATTTTTTAATTATTAGATAGTATCTTAGTTATGTCGGTTGTGATGGTTGGATTAACCGCCAACTGCTTGGTCTTGTCTTTTATGAGATATAGTAAATGTCGGGGAGAGAGGACTTGTATCAAGTCTCCCCTAAAGTGATTGTTTTGTATTAAAAATTATTATTTGGGAATATAAGCTGCTATTATCTGAATACTCATAGAAGGTATGTGCTGTAATTACTGTTGACAATTCTTCCACAAGTCAGATTGTCTCTTGCTATTTAGAAAGCTCGCGTCTCTAGCCATGGAAGAAGAGTACAATGTTTTTGGTAGGGTCCTTGCTACAAAGATGAATTCCTTCAGAATGGTTTCACCAAAAGGGTTTTACTTCGGAAAAGAGCCTTCAGAAAAGTGCTAAGAAGAAAAGTCCGAAAGGCAAAAGATAAAGGAAGTAATTCCTTCAGACTTTTTGTCTGAAGGAATACTTCGGAGAAATTATAAGAGAACACCCGCAGGCCAAACAGAGAGAATCCAAAAGTCCACCCAAATAAGCAAAGAAAAGCCAAGGTACCCTTCGGAAGGGTCATTTGCAACAATCCCGAAGGGCACCTACCCTTCGGGAAGGAATAGGAACGAATT
The DNA here is from genome assembly GCA_037957365.1 of Torreya grandis. NCBI lineage: Eukaryota > Viridiplantae > Streptophyta > Pinopsida > Cupressales > Taxaceae > Torreya > Torreya grandis. The sequence continues at coordinate 2,023,989 of JARHVA010002968.1, read as the reverse complement.
CGAGACCTTTGCGAAAAGCCCGGGTGCCTTACAATTTTTCCAAAAATGGCACAACAAAGAGCCACTAGCCCTTGCGGAGGGCACTTGGTCGGCGAGAGGACCGTGGTGACTTTTCCAAAGGGCACATTTCGAAGAGCAAAAGCAAACGAAGATATCCTTCGGACTTTTTGTCCGAAGGAATTCAGAATACATAAGCGAAAGTCCTTAAGGCTTCGGAAAAATCGAAAGGCAAAGGCAGGGAATGAATTCCTTTGAACAAAAAGTCCGAATAAATTTGGAGAAATGGCCACGCAAAAAGCCCGAGAAAATAAACCCGAAGAAGAATTCTGAAGGCCAAAAGAAGTGATCGTGAAAATTTTTGTGGACATTTTGTTCGCGGGAAAATGACTAAGAGAAAAACCCGACTAAGACAAAACCCGAGCAAGGGGAAAAGAGAATTCCGAAGGAATAAATGCCAAAGGGTGACGTCCCGCTAGCCGTCAAATTCTGACCGCGGGAAGTAACCGTTGAAACAAGGGTAAAGCCAGAATTCCGAAAGCAAAGCCCAATGGAGAAAATATAGACGAAATATAATTATAAAAATACATCCGAATATAGATTCTCGCCAAAAATAGACAGGAACAGGCAGACCAGAATAGGGTAAAATACATGCAAGCAAGGGCTATTTTCAAACACCGGTCAAAGCTTCAGTTGGCTGGTTATTGAAGTCCTGCTCATCTCCGGATCAACTCACGCATCTGAAGGTCCAACTCAGCTTCAACTGAAGTTCCAAATTCGAATGTCAAGTTGACTGTTCCAGATTTCAAGTTGACTAATTGTTAAACACCGCATGCACTAGGAGCTTCCATCCGAGGGAGAATGATCGCTTCGACCAACTCAGCTTACCAAATGGCCAACTCAACCTTTCCAACTTTCCAATTCGGCATCAAGCAGCTCACGTAGAGTTCTAAAATTAACATTGGCATGGATTTCCATGCAAAGAGAGGTGGGTGGTTCATAACAAAGACAAGTTCACTTCCTCAAGTGCAAAAAGCTTCATGCAAAGACAAAAGAAAACATATTTTATTGAAAGGCTAAGTCAGCCTTGAGTTAACCTAAATGAATCCTTCTCTTAAATTTTCAACACCAATCTTTGGCCTCTTGTAATTTTCTATATAATGGCTTTCAGCGTTAATTAAAAATCATCCAATCTCTCTCTTGGTTAGACCAGACTCTGCCATTGGCGAGTTGTATAACCTCTTCGATCAATAGGACTGTACTTTCAGATTTCAAGCGTTGGCATAGTGTATATTTCATTCAGCAATTTGCATAAGTGGTAGATTGTTCTCCCTTCCCAAATTCTGGTTCATACCTAGTTGCTAGATTATCCTTATGCAGGTCATGTTAAAGTGTTCTTTGTCTTTTGTTGAGACTGTAAGTGGATGTTAGGTGGCTGCAAAGTGTCTTTTATCAGACCTCTCTCCATCGTTTTCCCTCAACTCTTGGTCATTGGATCGAACCTCTCCATGAAATATTTATGCATAAGTGATTGATTGAAATCATAGGTCTTCCTTTTCCCTTGTTCGTTCAGTGTTCAAGGTTCCAAGTTGAGAGGATCAAAATTCTGGTGTATCACCCCCTTTAAGTAGGATTTCCCCTTTAAGTTTTCCTTCTCCCTTTTCCACGGTAGTCTGCAACATAGAATAGAGATCCTAATTGATACATCATACAGGAATTCTCTGGAGGTTCTTCTCACCGTTGAGGCACCCACCCTCGTACAAAGATCCCATTGTTTCAGTCAGATAGAGGACTGGCCATTTCGTGCACGTCTTCGAATCAGGGTGAAGCTCCAGGTTGACAACAGTTTTTGGCACGCCCGGTGGGATCCATTTTTTCTGGTCTTGATGAAATTGCAGTTGTAGCAGTGTTCTTCAAGAAGTATTTGGTGATTCCAAGCTCAAGCAATTGCTCCTAATAGTTCAGGACAGTTTCCATGTAAGTCTATTTTTATTGTATTATCGCGAATGAATTTTGATGGTTGTGTATGAAGAGAATTCCTATGGTATATTTCCTTATCAGTGCAATGATGGATCATACCAGTCTGGTCATGATATCTATGAGCCTAATCAGTGTTATCAAGAGTATTATCAAAGCTATGTTGAGCCTTATCAAGTTTTTCATAATCCTTATTATCAAGAGCATGAATCTTACCTTCCTTGTGAGCCACATCAGTCTCCGGGCCGGATTTCATCTTTCCCATATGGCTATGATGTTGCATATGAGCAGTATTGCCTTCAAGAAAAAATGAATGAGATAGAGCTCAGAAAACTAGCATATGCAAGAAAGGTTTGTTCTAACTCTCAGTATGAGGAAGTGAATGGTCTATTTCGAAATGTGTCCAATGATCCAAAAGAGATAAATGGACTATGTATTATTGCATTGGAAAAGATGGAGGCTTGGGAAAGGCAAAGAATCGAGTTAAACCAATTGTCTACAAAGGGCTATTGTGCTTTTTATTCTCATGAAGTTCTTAACCATGCCCAGTGTGTGCCAAGGGAGCTTCCTAGTTGGAGTCAAGAGCCTATTCAAGAGCCTATTCATGAGACTAAACCTTCCTATAGTCCCCTTTCCTCACCAATCATCCCTCAAGCTCAGGTTGTCCACGAAGACAAGCAAGTTCCAAACTTTGATGAGGTAATGGCCAAGTGGAAGGAACAGAATACAGAGGTCTTTAAGAGTTTCTCTTTCCCTCCCCTCCAAAACTCCCTAGATAATTCCATTGCCCTCAAGATTCCAAAATCTGATCATGATCAACCTCCCATGCTTTATTTTCCCTATCAAACAAATGAATTTCATCACCCTCCCGCCATTCCCCTTACTCAGGAGGAGGATTGAGAAAGAGGTTACAGCTTCAGGTCAAGTTCTTGCAGAATGTGTAGAGGATGCTTCAGATGTGTTTGAGGAAGAATTTCCTATTGATACTTCACTTGAGGTTGTAATTGAGCATCCAATTATAGCTGAGAGTGAGAAGACTCATCTTGATGTAGATGGACTTCAAGAGGAGCTGGTACAAATTGAAGTCATACATGAGTTACAGGTATCTCCTATTGAGAAGGATCTAGATAGCGTGACAGCTGATTCAGTTCAAATAGATCAAAATGAGGAACAAAAAGATGATTGGCAGCTGTACCTTGAATCTCTACAGGAGATTGAAGAGCTTTGTATGGATATGGTGGCTATTAAAGAGCACGTTTATGAGAAATTTGATCAAGAATCACCTATTCAAGATCCCAATACAAATTGAGTTGCCTATTCAAAACTCCTTGAAGAGCTGGATGAACTTGCAGCAGTCAATAAGAAGGTATGGTCACCAAAGAACAATGCACAAATGAGATATCACTTGACATGATGGTAGATGACAAGCAATCTGAAAACGATCAGGAAATACTTGGTGAGTTTATCTTTGTTGGTGATTGGTTTGTTGTTGATGACTCATTTGAGAAGATGCTAATACAATTGGTGGACAAGGCAAATGCCTCATCAAAGGTTATGACTAATAAACACCCTGCCTTGCAACTTGTACCATCTCTTAGAAGGAGTGAATTCAAGAATTTTCCATTTGAACCAAGCGGATCATGCTTTACCATGGTTAGCTAGGTTCTTTAGTTGTTTTTGCTTTCCTCCAAGTGTTGTTTAAGCACAGTAGTTCGCTTCAGTTTTGTTCCAATAAGTGCTTGTTTGCACATTTGTTTTTTAGTTAGTTTTCTGCTTTCGTGTCTTTCCCTTCTTATTTTGAAGGAGGTTACTACAGCCATAATCAAAGCAAACTTTTAGTAAGAAATCAGGTTCACCATTTGGGAATTCAAATAAGCGTCTATACATGGTCTAAGTTCTCAAGCATAGCAGGCATGCTGAGCTAGCTGAGTCGCTAGAAATGTTGACAATTCTTCCACAAGTCAGATTGTCTCTTGCTATTTAGAAAGTTCACATCTCTAGCCAAGGAAGAAGAGTACATTGTTTTTGGTAGGTTCCTTGCTACAAAGATGAATTCCTTCATAATGGTTCACCAAAAGGGTTTTACTTCGGAAAAGAGCCTTCAGAAAAGTGCTAAGAAGAAAAGTCCGAAAGGCAAAAGACAAAGGAAGTAATTCCTTCGGACTTTTTGTCCGAAGGAATACTTCGGAGAAATTATAAGAGAACACCCGTAGGCCAAACAGGGAGAATCCAAAAGTCCACCCAAATAAGCAAAGAAAAGCCAAGGTACCCTTCGGAAGGGTCATTTGCAACAATCTCGAAGGGCACCTACCCTTCGGGAAGCGGGACCTTTGCGAAAAGCCCGGGTGCCCTACAATTTTTTCGAAAATGGCACAACAAAGAGCCACTAACCCTTGCAGAGGGCACTTGGTCGACGAGAGGACCGTGGTGAGTTTTTCAAAGGGCACATTCCGAAGAGCAAAAGCAAAGGAAGATATCCTTCAGACTTTTTGTCCGAAGGAATTCCTTCGGACAAAAAGTCCGAAGGAATTCAGAATATACAGGCGAAAGTCCTCCAGGCTTCGGAAAAATCAAAAGGCAAAGGCAGGGAATGAATTCCTTCGGACTTTTTGTCTGAAGTAATTCCTTTGGACAAAAAGTCCGAAGAAATTCGGAAAAATGGCCACGCAAAAAGCCCGAGAAAATAAACCCGAAGAAGAATTCTGAAGGCCAAAAGAAGTGATCGAGATAATTCCTGCAGACATTTTGTCCGCAGGAAAATGACTACGAGAAAAACCCGACTAAGACAAAAGCCCGAGCAAGGGGAAAAGAGAAGTCCGAATGAATAAATGCCAAAATGTGACATCCCGCTAGCCATCAAATTCTGACCGCAGGAAGTAACCGTTGAAACAGGGGTAAAGCCAAAATTACGAAAGCAAAGCCCAATGGAGAAAATATAGACCGGATATAATTATAAAAATACATCCGAATATAGAATCTCACCAGAAATAGACAGGAACAGGCAGACCAGAACAAGGTAAAATACATGCAAGCAAGGGCTATTTTTGAACACCGGTCAAAGCTTCAGTTGACTGGTTATTGAAGTTTTGCTCATCTCCGGATCAACTCACGCATCCAAGGGTCTAACAAAGCTTCAACTGAAGTTCCAAATTCGAATGTCGAGTTGACTGTTCCAGATTTAGAGTTGACTAATTGTTAAACGCCACATCCACTAGGAGCTTTCCATGCGAGGGAGAATGATCGCTTCAACCAACTCAGCTTGCCAAGCAGTCAACTCAGCTTACCAAACGGCCAACTTAGCCTTTCCAACGTTCCAATTCGGCATCAAGCAGCTCACATAGAGTTCTAAAATTAACATTGGCGTGGATTTACATGCAAAGAGAGGTGGGTGGTTCATAACAAAGACAAATTCACTTCCTCAAGCACAAGAAGCTTCATGCAAAGACAAAATAAAACATATTTTATTGAAAGGCCAAGTCAGCCTTGAGTTAACCTAAGTGAATCCTTCTCTTAAATTTTCAATGTCAATCTTTGGCCTCTTGTAATTTTCTATTTAATGGCTTTCAACGTTGATTAAAAATCATCCAATCTCTCTCTTGGTTAGACCAGACTCTGCCATTGGCGAGTTGTGTAACCTCTTCGATCAATAGGACTGTACTTTCAGATTTCAAGCGTTGGCATAGTGTATATTTTATTCAGCAATTTGCATAAGTGGTAGATTTCTCTCCCTTCCCAAATTCTGGTTCATACCTAGTTGCTAGATTATCCTTATGTAGGTCATGTTAAAGTGTTCTTTATGTCTTTTGTTGAGGCTGTAAGTGGATGTTAGGTGGCTGCAAAGTGTCTTTTATCAAACCTCTCTCCATCATTTTCCCTCAAGTTTTGGTCATTTGATCGAACCTCTCCATGAAATATTTACGCATAAGTGATTGATTGAAATCATAGGTCTTCCTTTTCCCTTGTTCGTTCAGTGTTCAAGGTTCCAAGTTGAGTGGATCAAAACTCTGGTGTATCACCCCCTTTAGGTAGGATTTCCCCTTTAAGTTTTCCTTCTCCCTTTTCCACGATAGTCCGCAGCATAGAGTAAAGATCCTAATTGATACATCATACAGGAACCAGCCTTCTCTGGAGTTTCTTCTCACCGTTGAGGCACCCACCCTCGTGAGAAGATCCCATTCTTTCAGCTGGATAGAGGATGGCCATTTCGTGCACGTCTTCGAATCAGGGCGCAGCTCCAGGTTGACAACAATTACTATTCTATTTTTGCTTCTTGTTGATAGTCTAATATCTCAATAGACTTTATCTATACTACATTTTGGTGCCATTGTCTTAAAAGAACTCGGATCATATAGAGTAATACAACTGAAAATCTGATTGGCAACCAATCCTATTGACAACAACATGGAGAACTCATGGGTCGACCCATATAAAAAGCAATTGAAACCAACCACGAATAAGGAGAACTCACCAAGGACTTACAATACTTGTGGGGCCTCTTTGTACGAGAACACATCGAGGAAACCGAACAAACCCTAGTGCCAACGAATTCCATCTGGGGTAAAAATGGCAGTTACAAAAGAAGTAGAGTGTCTCCTTGACCATCTCCTATGACTTCTTTCTATGCACTATATTGTATTGTAGAGCCTTTGGGGCATGCGTAATCGAGAGGATCACAAAAAATAAATCATACAAAGGCACACACAAAGGCAAAGTCGTGAAGAGGAATCAAGATCGGAAGACAGAAATTGATGCGATTAAACACAAATAAAGGGGATAAAATAAGACATGATGGTAGGATAGAGGAAATCAAAATAAGAAAATTGACTAAACTCTTGGAACAAAAAGAATGAAGAAGACAATTATAAGCAGTAACCACTTTAAAAAAGAAAATAGTGGGAAACCAATCGCCAAAGTCAAGGTTGACACCCACACCAAGGCTGAGGTTGAAGCCCAAGCTAAGGACGAAGCCCAAGTTGAGGCCAAAGGCCAAGTGGAAGCTGAAGTGTAAGCTGGAGTAGGAGTCAGAACTGACAGAAGGGTTCATTTGGTGTCATAACAAGTAACTGAATATCCTCCACCACTCCAGATACAATTGGGGAATTATACAACACTATCAATGAAATCCACAAAGGAGATAAGATTCCTTTCTAATCAAGAGATTGAAGACAACTTATTCACAAAAGAAGAACGAGCCTCTTATGAAACTAGTATCTAAGGGATTGAAGAATTAATAATTGATGATCCAATACCAAAGAGACCAGGGTAGCTGAAACAAGTACCTTGGGGGTGGAAGACAACATACGGACACTATAGAAGGACAAGTAAAGTTCAAAGACATGTCTTAAAGAGTAGAGTAACATCTAGTAGAGACTGTTCTAAGGAGGAAGATCATATTCGGAAGGTGACATTTGAAGATCCCAATACCAATGAGAATGGGTACTCCGACCCCATCACCACCAAAGAAACAAAAGCTGCCAAAATTCAATGGCGATGGATTTGAAGATCTAGTATGGCGTTGTCGGACATGCATCACTATCTAGAATTCCAATGGGTAGACAAACGATCAAATATGGTTAAGATGCTTCCCTGCTACCCTTTGGGGAATGGCTATCAATTGGTACATAGATGCACCAAACACTAATAAAGCAACATGCACTGCACTTAGGAAAGCTTTTGAAAAATAATTCAAACTCTTGGGACGACGACAAGATTGTGGCAAAAATTTATAACACCCATCAAGGTAAGCATGAGATGGCCCGCACTTACAATAGATGAATCAAGGAATTACTCAATAAGATTGAGAAAGAACCAGCCGATGGCCTGAAAAAGAGAAAAAAAGAAGATGGTCCCACATTCGTCATATAAAGATACCTATTACTGAGCAATAGACATCAAAAGTGAGAATAAAGCATCATCCTTGCACACAAGAAGATGGAGTAAAGATGAGGACTCTAAATCAAGTGACAATGAAACAATGTTTATATGAGCTCTTCGAAAGGACATGCTCCGATTGATGAGACCTGAAAAAAGATATTGAGGAAGGAAATGACCTTTGGTGTACCAATTGTAAAACAGAAGGGCACATCAAGGCCAACTATCATAGAAGACTATTTTGTGAATATTTTCAAGTCAATGGCTTAGAAATAAAAAGCTGTCAATACAGCTTAAAAAACAAAGGTGCCCAAGCTATCTTTACTCAGTGAGAATCATTGACACCACCTACCACCCCCACAAGGTTTGAAGGCAATGCGGAAGCATCTCTGAGTGCATCCATTGATAGATTGTAATATTCCCAATCAACAAATCGCTGCCTTGTAGAGCAACACCACAATTAACAAGAAGGGAAAGCCAACAAATAGAGATCGCAACCTTTGAAGTGAAGCGTTGCCATTATTTAAGTAATCATCTAATAAAGGGAGTACTGCCATTAACATCATTCATTATTATTAAAGAAGAGCCCCATGAATAACATTAATTTAATTATTAATTAATCACATGGTAACCAACATTCATCTTGATGAAAGGACGCCACCTTTGGAAACAACGGACCATTTGATGAGAGGTTATGATGTATTTATATTCATTCATTAAAGTGGAAGAAATCATTCATTCAACTCATGTATTAAACATTCAATCATGTACAAGCTTACATTTCTTATTACACATAAGGACGAAATCCCTTATTTGTAAAATTGGATGCAAGGACGGAAACCTTTGTCATCACAACCCAAGGACGAAAACCCTTGAGGTTTATATTGTATTATTCGAGATCTGATAATCTGTAATAAATCTTCATTTAAATTAATAAATTATCATTTCAAAGTATAAGTTATATATTTATTTTAAAACAGAATTTTCAAGGAAATCAATTTTCCGTATAATATTCCCATTCGAAATATTACAGTGATATCAGAGCTCTTCATCCTGCCAACCTGTGGAACGTAAACTTCATGCAAGGCAAAGAAAAAGAAATCCATTATTATTTGAGAAATAAAAATAAGGGTTCCGGTCAGCAAAGAGAAGAAATAGAAAGGGAAGATGAAAGGACAAATATGGAAGAGAGGAACAGAGATGATAAACAGATTGATAGGCTTATCCAACGTCAGGAACAACTAGCTAATACAATGACTCAATTAGCTCTCTCAATGCAATCTATGACAAATCATAGATATCAAAATGATGAAAATGGTTGTTCTAATACTAGCCATAATCAGATCTTACACAAAACAACCGCGAGTTCTTCAAACAGACCTTTTCAACCCAAATTTATTTCAAGAGTAGAATCACGTATAGAAGAAGAAACCCAAACTTTATTTGGAGATGACCTTACAACTGTTTTGAAGAATATCGAATCCTTTCAAATGATTTACAAAGGGAAATATCGCTCACAAAGTTCATGGAAATGAAAAGAAATCGTAATGGCACTAGAACAGAGCGTAGACCCGAAAATAATCAAGTAGATCTTCAACATGCATTGGGTAAATTAACTTTGTCAACTTTTGACAACTCTAACAAATACACAGCTCGAGTGTGAATCCAAAAAATAGATACATACTTATCTCTCCAACCTATGATAGAATAAGAAGCAATAAAATTCACAACCTTTCATCTCGAAGGAATAGCTCATGAATGGTGGTACCATGGATGGATTATGCAAGGGCGTGATCTTATTAAATCATATGACGAATTTACTAAGAGGTTGATGTTAGATACAAATACACAGCTTGAGTGTGGATCCAAAAATTAGATACATACTTATCTCTCCGACCTATGATGGAACAAGAAGCAATAAAATTCACAACCTTTCATCTCGAAGGAATAGCTCATGAATGGTGGTACCATGGATGGATTACGCAAGGGCGTGATCTTATTAAATCATATGATGAATTTACACAAGGGCGTGATCTTATTAAGCTTCGACAAAATTGACCCCAAAATTCGTTTCCGAGAATTGGCATTATTAAAACAAAGTATCAATATGAAAGACTATGTGGCAAAATTTCAAAGGCTCACCGTGATGGTTCTAGACATTACTGAAAGAAGGCTCATAGTATTGTTCATAGAAGGATTGATTGATCCACTCAAGGGTTTAGTCAAAGCCTTTAATCCCCCCTCTCCAAGAAACAATTAACAAAACATTAGATTTAGAGACATCAACACCAAGGAATAAAATTGTGTCATTTATACAACCAAGAATAACCAATAATGGACAGCCATGAACCATGCCTTCAGGACAACAAGGGACAACACCCTATAGCCAACAAAGAAAACCATTCCAATCAGGAGGATTCCAACCAAGAGACCCACCTAAAACGGGTAAAGAAACAGAAACAAGAATTGAGCTAAGGAGGAAAAACTTATGCTTCACTTGTAAGGAGCCTTGGGTACTAGGTCACCGTTGTTTGGGAAAGGGGCAAGTCCATTGCATCAAAAAAAATTTAGATGGTGAACCTAACGAATAAGAGGTCATAGTTGAAGAAACCATACATGAATCAGAAGAAGGGGAAAAGACATTGGAGGGTACCTTTGTGACTTTATCAGGAGCTTTGAGATACCATCCCTTTAGAGTAAGAGGGAGTCTACAAGGACATAAAATCACCGTATTAATAGATAGTGGGGCCACCCACAATTTCATTGATGAAGGATTGGTAACAAAAATGGGTTTAAAACTAGAAGAATTCCAACGTTTTAAGGTCACAGTTGCTGATGGTTTTACCATTCCATGCACTCGAAGAATTCCACTACTCCATCTCACGTTGGGGAGACATCAAATAAACGGTGATTTATGTGGATGGCCGAGCCATCCCTAGTTCCATGTATATAACCCTATATTTTTTTTAACAAATTTCATAATAATGAAAAGAAAACCCTATTCATAAAAATTACTAGATTCGTTGATTTAATTCATGCATTACAACTTATGAATTTAACCAACAAACATCCCTGGTAAGTAGTGGGCATTGGCAAACCAGATTTAGTATTAGGTGTACAATGGCTCCATTGCTTAGGGAAATTTACCCAAAACTATCAAACCATGGAATTAAAATTTAAAATAGATGGGAAAGAAATAGTTCTTCAAGGTATGGATAATGAAGCCCTCCAAGTGGTTGTAGCCAAGAGGATGGAAAGGAAATTCAAAAAAGACCAAATTTCATGGGCAACACAATGTTTTGTGAGTTCTAAAAAATCGGAACCGCAAAGACATCATGAAGATATTCAACATATAATTTATAAACATACTAAGGTTTTTGAGAATATCCCACATGGTTTGCCACCAAATAGAGGGCTTCAACATATTATTGAGTAAGAAACCAGTACCAAACCAATAATAATTACACCTTAACGCCACCCTAGAATCTATAAAGATGAGATTGAAAAAGCTATCAAAGAATTGTTGGAGATGGGGCATATTATTGTTAAGCACAAGCTTATACTGAGAGGGGGGGGTGAATCAGTATAAGATATTTTTAACTTTCGGCTATTAATCTTAAATTCAAAACCTCAAATTACTCCGCAATTAATATATTCAAAGCAATCAAATGCAAAACCACACAATGCAAATAAACACAGATTTGCGTGGAAACCCTTTCGGGAGAAAACCACGGAGAAATTCTCTTAATATAAATATTCGTAGGCACCAACCTACTGGAGCACCAACCCCAAAAACAATTTTGTAGGCACCAACCTACAGGAGCACCAACCCCTTTTACTGAGCACCAACTCAGCAAGAGACACCAATCTCTTCAAAACGAAGGCACCAACCTTCTCAGAAAAAATCTCTTCTATCTCAAATTTGTTGTCAAAACAACAGATGATAGAACACTTGCTTTATCTCCTTTAGATTCGATCTACGCTTTAGTGTTTTCGCTGCTATACTCTTTCTTATACTTGCTGATTTTTTCTTTTCAATATTCTCACAAAAATTTGCCTTTAAAAATTCTGCTCTTCTTTTATATATCTTCTACTTTCGAATCTACTCTTTTGCCATTCGTTATGGACTTATTTATAACCCACGGAAAGCCACAAATTAAGGTCGTGACTCTTCAAGTGAAAAGGTCCTTTCGAACGGTCACAGCTCCTCCCAATAGGTCGGCCAAGGTTGACAATTCCGTCAACATTTCCGTCGACAATTCCGTTCACTTCCGTCGACATTTCCGTCAACAATTCCGTTCACTTCCGTCGACATTTTCGTTCAATTCCGACAACAATTCCGTTCACTTCCGTCAACATTTTCGTTCAATTCCGGCAACAATTCCGTTCACTTCCGTCAACAATTCCGTTCACTTACGGCCATCAATTCTGTTCACTTCTTGCAATCAATTCCGTTCACTTTCGGCAATAGTTCATTTGACATCAATGACAATATTCCAACAATCTCCCCCTTTGTCATTGATGGCAACCACATACTGAAACTGCTCCCCTTTGCTGCACTGTCTCTTCTGTTTGAATCCTCCTTTTTTTTTTTTTTTTTGTTGTAGCTCCCCCTTTCTGTGACATCTTCTTTATGTACTTCTCCCCCTTTGACATCAATGGCAAAGGGTCTATCCAAGAGCTAGTACTTAGCTCCCCCTTCGCTGATGCTTCCCTTTAGTGGCAAGACGCAAAAGAAATTACTCCCAACTTCTGTCGTAGGTACTCAAATGTTTCCTTTGGAAGTGGCTTAGTGAAGATATCTGCCATCTGTTCGGATGTGGAAACATATTCCAATTTTACTTGTTGTTCTGCCACCTGTTCTCTCAAGTAATGATACTGTATAGGGATATGCTTAGTTCTGGAATGCATAACTGGATTCTTTGAAATACTTATCGCACTAGTATTATCGCAGAATATAGAGATTGGATGATTATACTCTACTTTGATATCTTTCAAGGTTTGTTTCATCCATAGAACTTGTGTACAACATAGCACTGCCGCTATGTACTCTGCTTCCGCTGTGGATAGAGATACAGAATTCTGCTTCTTACTCAACCAAGATACTAGGCTATCTCCAAGAAAGAATGCTCCTCCACTTGTACTTTTTCTATCATCTACACAACCTGCCCAATCTGAATCCGTGTACGCTACCAATGTGAAGTTTTTACCTCCTGGGTACCACAACCCATAATCCAAAGTTCTCTTTAAATATCTAAATATACGTTTCACAGCTTGCACATGTGTTTCTTTTGGAGCTGCTTGAAATCGTGCAACCATACCTACTGCTTGCATGATATCTGGCCTAGATGCCGTCACATATAGTAAACTCCCAATCATTGATCTGTAAAGTGTTTGATCAGTATTCGGAGATTCATCATCTTTGCTCAACTTCGTACCTGTAGCCATAGGTGTGCTAACAGGGGCACACTCCTCCATATGGAATTTCTTCAACATCTCCTTCACATACTTGCTTTGGGATATGAATATTCCTTTGTTAGATTGAGAGATTTGTAAACCAAGGAAAAATGACAACTCACCTAACATGGACATCTCAAATTCCTTTTGCATATTTTTGACAAATATCTTAGACATTTCTTTATTGTCTCCTCCAAAGATTATATCATCTACATACACCACAACAATTAACTGGTGATCTCCTTCAGTTTTGATGTAAAGATTACTATCAGCATATCCTCTCTTGAATCCTTGGTCTTGTAGGTATTTATCAAGCCTAGCATACCATGCTCTAGGAGCTTGTTTCAATCCGTATAAAGCCTTCTTCAACTTACACACATAATCCTTGTTTTCTGATAAGAGAAATCCTTCTGGCTGTTCTATGTAAACTTCCTCTTCTAGATTGCCATTTAGAAATGCTGATTTAACATCCATTTGATAAACTTTGAAATTTTTGAATACTGAAAATGCAAGAAATATTCGAATTGCTTCTAATCTAGCAACAGGGGCAAAAGTCTCTTCAAAATCTACACCTTCTACTTGAACATACCCCTTACATACCAACCTTGCTTTGTTTCGAGTGACTTGGCCATTTTCATTCAATTTGTTTCGAAAAACCCATTTAGTGCCAATTACATTCTGATCCATTGGCCTCGGCACAAGTTCTCAAGTCTCATTCTTCTCAATTTGATCTAATTCTTCTTCCATTGCTTTTACCCAATGTTTATCATGACTAGCTTCAGAAAAATTCTTAGGCTCTACCTTGGATAACAAAGAAAAATTTACATGCTCAGGGATACTTACAATTCTTCTTCTGGTTTGCACCCCAGCATCAATGTTGCCAATGATCTGACTTTCAGCATGATTCTTCTGAACAAAGCGAGATGGTGCTTTGGTGTCTTGCCTTTCAGATTCACTCAATTTTTCTACATTTTCTTCCTCCCCTTCTTCTTCTACAAGATTGGGTATTTCTAGAGGCTCTTCTGAAGGTTCTTTTGCCTTTTGATTCATGATCTCATCTATTCTAACACTAGCACTTTCTACGATAGTTTGTAGCCTTTTGTTATAACATCTATAGGCTTTGCTTTTGATGGAGTAACCAAGAAAAATTCCTTCATCAGCTCTTGAATCAAATTTGCCCAAGTTTTCTTCATTCCTGTTGATAAAACATTTACTTCCAAACACTTTGAAATGTTTGACCGAAGCTGGTCTTCCTTTCCACAATTCGTAAGGAGTTTTGTCATTATTAACTCTGATTTGCCCTCTATTCAAGATATATACTGCTGTATTAACTGCTTCTCTCCAGAATCTATCTGATAGCTTAGATTCATTCAACATAGTTCTAGCCATCTCTTGAACGGTTCGATTTTTCCTTTCCACCACTCCATTTTGTTGTGGAGTCCTTGCAGCTGAGTATTGTCTCTTAATTCCATGATCTTCGCAAAACTCAATGAATTCATTTGAAATAAACTCACCTCCTCGATCTGACCTTAGACATTTTATTTTCAACTCTTTTTCATTTTCTACTAATGCCTTGAAAGCTTTAAACTTTTCAAATGCTTCTGATTTTTCTTTTAGAAAGGCTACCCATGTCATTCTAGTATAATCATCAATGAGCAACATAAAGTAGCTCTCACCTTGCATGCTTTCAGTTCTGGTAGGACCACAAAGATCCGTATGAATCAGCTCTAGTGGTTTGGTGGTCGAATATTCCTTCGTTCTGAACCTTGTTTTGGTTTGCTTCCCGTGTTGGCATTGCTTGCATAGAGTGCTTGAAGGTTTTGTTATCTTTGGCATATCTCGCACAGCCTGTTTGTTGCTGATTTTCACAAGATTATCAAAATTTATGTGCCCTAACCTTCTATGCCATAGCCAACTTTCTTCAACTTGACTCAGACAACATTTCTCTCCTCTCATTTCTCCAAGCATGTATAGGTTGTTTGTAGTTCTATGAGCATCTGCAATTAGTTCTCCTGTGTCTCTTTTTCTGATCTCACAACCTTCAGAAAAGAACTTGAGCGTGTGTCCTTGATCACACATTTGGCTAACACTTAGAAGATTATGCTTTAACCCTTCCACATATAACACATTTTCTGTTTTGGTTTTTCCATTATCGAGACTAAGTGTACCTTTTCCTGTTATTCTGGCTGTAGTGTTGTCTCCAAACTTCACCGTGCCTTCATTGACCTTTTTTAACGAGATGAATTTGCTTTTATCTCCAGTCATGTGTCTCGAACATCCACTATCAATGAACCATTGTTGTCCTTCATCTCTAGCATGGAATGCTGTTTGAACAATCATGGATTCTTCTTGCTTCTTCTTCCAGATCTTTGATGGTTCTCTTTTCTTTATCACTGGAGCTTTGAACTTTTGATCTTGTCTTACAGATTCAAAAACACTTCTACAATAGCGTGCTATATGTCCATAGTTGTTGCACTTGTAACAAACTATAGCTTCATCAAAGTTTGATAAGGGAGCAAATGAATTGTAGTTTCTGTTCGAAGCTCCATAGGTTCCTTTGTTTCTACTCCTGACTTCAATATCCTTGGCTCTCTTTCTACAATCTAATTTCTTATGACCAAAATGATTGCAATAATAACAATATCCATTAAAATAATTACTAAACCTAGTTTTATTTGTATATCTTGGAGCAAATGGTCTTCTGAAGTTTTGTTCTCCTTTGCTTTCTTTGTTGATAGAGTTGGTTTTTGTATTCTTGGCTTCTTCCTTCTTAGTCTCCTTTTTCATTGGTTCTTTAAGAGTTTCAACGTAGCTCTTAGCTTTCTCATTTTCTTTCTCATACCCAATACCTAACTTGTTAGATGGTGATCTTTGACTCTCTAGAATCTTATTCAAAACTTGAGTGCTTTTTTCAGATTTCAATTCACTTGTTATTTTAGAATTCGCCTTTTCTAGGTCCCTTTTTAAAACATCTATTTCAAATTCATACCTTTCATAGTCTCCTTTCTTCTTTAGCTGATCCGTTAGATCTTCTTCAATTTTCTTTGCTTCTTCGATTTGGACTTTTAGATCAGCAATTACCTTGTTTGATTCCTCAAAGACTTGTGATGTCTTCGTTTTGAAGTCTCGATTCTCTTCTTCATATTTTCGGAGTTGTAACTTTAGTTTCTGATTCTTCTTCTTAAATGCTTTTATTTCTTCCAACGCGCAAAGAAGTTCTTCTTCAAGGTTCACTTCACCTTCTTCTTCCATGTCTTCGTCTTCCTCCAAATTATCTTTGCTGGTGGTGACATTTTCCTCTGTAGCCATGAACAGAATCTCTTCATTATCACTCTCAACATCACTTTCTTTGTTTTCTTTGGATGAGCTGCTATACCTCTTCGAGTATAGGCTTTTCTTTTGTTTCTCAAATCTTTGCTTGTCTTTGCTCGGCGTGAATCCCTTTTTGTACTTTGATTTGTTTCTCTCATCATCGCTATTTCCTTTATTTGGACATTTGGCTGCAAAATGACCAATTTTACCACAATTAAAGCATTTAAATGGTAACTTTCCTTTATATTTGCCCGATCCTTTCGTTAACTTCCAAATGAATAGAGCTTCATTTTCATCTTCTTCACTACTTGAATTTTCACTTGATTCTGGTTCTTTGATCTTCTCTTTTTTCGAGACCTTGAATGATGCTTCCTTCTTCGACTGTCTCTCAGATTCGGTTCTCATTTCGTAGGCCGTAAGAATTCCATGGAGCTCGTCCATTTTCATCATGTCTAAATCCTTCATTTCTTCAATGGCGGAGATCTTCGCATCAAATCTCAATGGTAGGGATCTCAGGACTTTCTGAACAATCACAGATTCTTCAATTTTCTCTCCGAGTCCTCGAATGACATTAACAATTTCATCGACACGAAGAAGATACCCAGCAATGTTTTCATCATTCTTCATTTTTAAACTTTCAAACTGCCTCCGATGGGTTTGGAGTTTTGCTTTTCTAACCTTACTATCACCTTCATAAATAGTGTTGAGTTTATCCCAAATCTCTTTTGCAGATTCACAATGCATAACCTTAACAAACTCATTTTCTGAAAGCCCGCATAAGATTGCATTCATAGCTTTCGCATTGTTCTCACTGGCCTTTTTTCCGGTGGCATCCGTTGGTGCAATTTGTGGCGTTGTGTATCCTATTACCACTGCTTGCCAGATATCAAAACCTAGGGCCATCAAGTAAGTCTTCATTCTTATGCTCCAAAATGCGTAATTCGTTCCATCGAACAAAGGAGCCTTGTTGGTGGAGAAACCATCTAGTGCTTGAGATCCTGCCATATGTGCTTTCCAAGATCTACCTTCTAGCAGTTGTGCTAACACCGAAGGAACCGGCTCTAATACCAATTGTTAAGCACAAGCTTATACTGAGAGGGGGGGGTGAATCAGTATAAGATATTTTTAACTTTCGGCTATTAATCTTAAATTCAAAACCTCAAATTACTCCGCAATTAATATATTCAAAGCAATCAAATGCAAAACCACACAATGCAAATAAACACAGATTTGCGTGGAAACCCTTTCGGGAGAAAACCACGGAGAAATTCTCTTAATATAAATATTCGTAGGCACCAACCTACTAGAGCACCAACCCCAAAAACAATTTTGTAGGCACCAACCTACAGGAGCACCAACCCCTTTTACTGAGCACCAACTCAGCAAGAGACACCAATCTCTTCAAAACGAAGGCACCAACCTTCTCAGAAAAAATCACTCTTCTATCTCAAATTTGTTGTCAAAACAACAGATGATAGAACACTTGCTTTATCTCCTTTAGATTCGATCTACGCTTTAGTGTTTTCGCTGCTATACTCTTTCTTATACTTGCTGATTTTTTCTTTTCAATATTCTCACAAAAATTTGCCTTTAAAAATTCTGCTCTTCTTTTATATATCTTCTACTTTCGAATCTACTCTTTTGCCATTCGTTATGGACTTATTTATAACCCACGGAAAGCCACAAATTAAGGTCGTGACTCTTCAAGTGAAAAGGTCCTTTCGAACGGTCACACCTCCTCCCAATAGGTCGGCCAAGGTTGACAATTCCGTCAACATTTCCGTCGACAATTCCGTTCACTTCCGTCGACATTTCCGTCAACAATTCCGTTCACTTCCGTCGACATTTTCGTTCAATTCCGGCAACAATTCCGTTCACTTCCATCAACATTTTCGTTCAATTCCGGCAACAATTCCGTTCACTTCCGTCAACAATTCCGTTCACTTACGGCCATCAATTCTGTTCACTTCTGGCAATCAATTCCGTTCACTTTCGGCAATAGTTCATTTGACATCAACGACAATATTCCAACAATTATGCCAAGTTCAAGTCCTTTTGCCTCGTTCGTGGTCCTAGTCAAGAAGAAAGATGGCACATTAAGAAAGTGCATAGATTACCCTTAATTGATTAAAAAGACTATTAAGAATGGATATCCGATACCAAGGATTGATGAATTAATGGATGAGCTTTATGGAGCTAGTTTCTTTTCCAAAATCGATTTAAAATCAAGATACCATCAAATATGGGTGCGAGACAAAGATGTTCAAAAAATGGCATTCAAATGTCATTATGGGTATTTCAAGTTTTTTGGTTATGCCTTTCGGATTGAACAATGCTCCAGCCACTTTTCAGTCTTGTATGAATTATATTTTCGGTAAACATTTGAGAAAATGTGTTGGTTTTCTTTGATGATATATTGATATATAGTACGTCATGGGAGGAACACTTGAAACATTTAGACATAGTACTAGAAATATTGGAGCAGCAATCTCTTTTTCCTAAAATGTCTAAATGTGCATTTGGAATGACAAAAATTTTATACTTGAGGCATGTTATCAATAGACAAGGAGTGCACGTTGATCAAGATAAAATTCGAGCTATATTAGATTGTCCCCCTCCTACTAACATGACTCAATTAAGAGGATTCTTGGTGTGATGCATTACTATTGAAGGTTTGTTAAAGGGTTCTCTCATATAACTGTCCCTTTGACTAATTTAACCAAAAAGGGAGCTTTTCATTGGACTGAAATTGCTAAATCAACAATTGATCTTAAAAAACAAATGAGCTCATGCCCAGTGTTGGTTGTACCCGTGATGTCCTCTTTTCATATAATTTTAATAATTAATAAAATTGCAAGAATAGTAATTTTAATCATTTGAAAATATAAGACAATTAATTAATTATTAAAATAGAACTATCTTGGATAATTATTCGAATTATCAGAAAAGTAATTTTAACCATTTAAAAAATTAAAGTAATTTTAATGATTATTTTAAGAGGCTTTGTGAGGGATTAGCCTATTTCCTGACCTTCGTAGGCTAATGGAGTTGTTCAGAGGGTCTTGTTTGGCAAATATCAAGGTGGGTTCTTCTCCAGAGCTTTGGGTGGTTCAGGGTTGGCTTTCGTTTGGTGATTCAGGAATCAGTTTCACACACTTGCTATTTATAGTATGTCAGCAAGGCATGAGAGTCCAGTGTTTCTATTTATAGTAAGGCACTTGGACATGTGGTGAGTCCAGCGTTAATCCCAGTTTTTAGTTGATCGGGCGAAATAAGGAGTAATATACAAGTATATTATTTAATTATTATTAAAAATGACTTTAATGATAATTAATCATTAAAAAGTATATTATAAAATTATATTATAACTTTATGTCTAAAGGGGATTAAATAACTAAATAAAAAGGGCGCCCACTTGAAGGAGTTATTTATAAAGTCTAAATGCACATTCATATTATTTTAATTGAGTGAAAAGAAGCTTCTAGAGGGTCGACTTTTTCTTATTGAGAAATTATAAAAGGGATCAACCAAGGCCATTGTAAATCATGTAGGATTTGATATTTGTCTTCTGTTTTCTCTTTGGCATTTGGAGAAGGGAGCCCAAGGGTTTCTGCATTTCCAGGGCGTATCGGCATTGGAGAGTGTAGCTTCTTCATTGTATCAGCATTCTGAGGTTGCGAAACTATCAACTAAAGATGCTTAATTGTTGGCTTCATCCAGAGATCAAGTTTGTGGAGATTTGAGAAGTCTTTTTCAAGGGTTTTAAGGAATAATCATTTGCAGATTAGAAGTTGATATTCGGGTATGATCAATCTTACTGTAAATTTCAAGCAATAAATAATAAAGTTGATCATTTGATATTTTAGTTTCCAGCATTGCTCTCTTTGCATTTGCTTCGCAATTTTATGCATTTCTTGGTAAATATCATGAAAACTTCAAAACACAAAAATCAGATTACCAATTGCAAAGAATTTTAGCTTGGGGGAGAACTAGGATTATTACACTTTATAATTAATAAATTGCTTCAAAAGTGATTTTTATCACTTTAATTATTAGAAAAATTTAATTAATTATTTAAATGAGGACCTAATTATTTAATTTGTCAAAAAGTAATTTTAATTACTAATTTATTAAGTCAAGTTATTTAATTAAATAAAAAAGGCCTAAAGTGAAATTAAAAAGAATGTTGGCTCGGGAGCTAAAGCAAAAGAAAGGAAAAGATATTCTAAAAGCGCAAGTGAGGTTTATAATATATTTTATCCTCTCAAAGTGGTTCGCCCCCTTTGGAAGGTACAAATACAAGGTGACGAGTACAATGAATGATATGTTGAATTTTGATAATTGTTCTTCATGCTTGAAGAAACTATTGGGATGTATGCCCAATAGAAGTTCGTTGCTTGGTGTTGATCAATCTAAAAAATGTGCCTTTTGACACCACCTTTGCTAAGGAGATCTTGTTCTTGCTCTAGAAGTGGGGCGATTTACTTTGAGGAGTTCGTGTGATGTTTGTTAAGCACAAGCTTTTACTGAGAGGGGGGGGTGAATCAGTATAAGATATTTTTTCGCTTTTGACTATTAATCTTAAATCCAAATCTCAAATTACTTCGCAATTAATATATTCAAAGCAATCAAAGAATACAATGCAAAACCACACAATGCAAATAGACAGATTTGCGTGGAAACCCTTTCGGGAGAAAACCACGGAGAAATTCTCTTAATATAAATATTCGTAGGCACCAATCTATTGGGGCACCAACCCAAAAAAATAATTTTGTAGGCACCAACCTATAGGAGCACCAACCCCTTTAACCGAGCACCAACTCAACAAGAGACACCAATCTCTTCAAAATGAAGGCACCAACCTTCTCAGAAAAAATCACTCTTCTATCTCAAATTTGTTGTCAAAACAACGGATGATATAACACTTGCTTTATCTCCTTTAGATTCGACCTACACTTGAGTGTTTTCACTGCTATACTCTTCCTTATACTTGCTGATTTTGTTTTTTAAATATTCTCACAAAAATTTGCCTTTAAAAATTCTGCTCTTCTTTTATATATCTTCAACTTTCGAATCTTCTCTTTTGCCATTTGTTATGCACTTATTTATAACCCACAGAAAGCCACAAATTAAGGTCGTGACTCTTCAAGTGAAAAGGTCCTTTCGAATGGTCACAACTCCCAATAGGTCAGCCAAGGTTGACATTCCGTCGACAATTCCGTTCACTTTCGTAGACAATTCCGTTCACTTCTGGCAACAATTCCGTTCACTTCTGGCAACAATTCCGTTCACTTCCGTCAACAATTCCGTTCATTTTCGGCAACAATTTCATTTACTTCTGTCGACATTTCCGTTCACTTCTAGCAATCAATTCCATTTGCTTCCGGCAATAGTTCCATTTGACATCAATGACAATATTTCAACAATCTCCCCCTTTGTCATTGATGGCAACCACACACTGAAACTGCTCCCCCTTGCTGCACTGTCTCTTCTATCCGAATCCTTCTTTGTTGTAGCTCCCCCTTTCTGTGACATCCTCTTTTTGTTCTTCTCCCCCTTTGACATCAATGGCAAAGGGTCTATCCAAGAGCTAGTACTTAGCTCCCCCTCAGCTAATGCTTCCCTTCAGTGGCAAGAAGCAAAAGAAATTACTCCCAACTTCTGTCGTAGGTACTCAAATGTTTTCTTTGGAAGTGGCTTAGTGAAGATATCTGCCATCTGTTCGGATGTGGAAACATATTCCAAATTTACTTGTTGTTCTGCCACCTGTTCTCTCAAGTAATGATATTGTATAGGGATATGCTTAGTTTTGGAATGCATAATTGGATTCTTTGAAATACTTATCGCACTAGTATTATCGCAGAATATGGAGATTGGATGATTATACTCTACTTTGATATCTTTCAAGGTTTGTTTCATCCATAGAACTTGTGTATAACATAGCACTGCCGCTATGTACTCTGCTTCTGCTGTGGATAGAGATACAAAACACTGCTTCTTACTCAACCAAGATACTAGGCTATCTCCAAGAAAGAATGCTCCTCCACTTGTACTTTTTCTATCATCTACACAACCTACCTAATCTGAATCCATGTATGCTACCAATGTAAAGTCTTTACCTCTTGGGTACCACATTTCATAATCCAAGGTTCTCTTTAAATATCTAAATATACGTTTCACGGCTTGCACATGTGTTTCTTTTGGAGCTGCTTGAAATCGTGCAACCATATCTACTGCTTGCATGATATTTGGCCTAGATGCCGTCACATATAGTAAACTCCCAATCATTGATCTGTAAAGAGTTTGATCAGTATTCAAAGATTCATCATCTTTGTTCAACTTCGTAACTGTAGCCATAGGTGTGCTAACAGGGGCACACTCCTCCATATGGAATTTCTTCAACATCTCCTTCACATACTTGCTTTGGGATATGAATATTCCTTTGTTAGATTGAGAGATTTGTAAACCAAAGAAAAATGACAACTCTCCTAACATGGACATCTCAAATTCCTTTTGCATATCTTCGACAAATATCTTAGACATTTCCTCATTGTCTCCTCCAAAGATTATATCATCTACATACACCACAACAATTAACTGGTGATCTCCTTCAGTTTTGATGTAAAGATTACTATCAGCATATCCTCTCTTGAATCCTTGGTCTTGTAGGTATTTATCAAGTCTAGCATACCATGCTCTAGGAGCTTGTTTCAATCCGTATAAAGCCTTCTTCAACTTACACACATAATCCTTGTTTCCTGATAAGAGGAATCCTTCTGGCTGTTCTATGTAAACTTCATCTTCTAGATTGACATTTAGAAATGCTGATTTAACATCCATTTGATAAACTTTGAAATTTTTGAATACTGACAATGCAAGAAATATTCAAATTGCTTTTAATCTAGCAACATGAGCACAAGTCTCTTCAAAATCTACACCTTCTACTTGAGCATACCCCTTACATACCAACCTTGCTTTGTTTTGAGTGACTTGGCCATTTTCATTTAATTTGTTTCGAAAAATCCACTTAGTGCCAATTACATTCTGATCCATTGGCCTGGGCACAAGTTCCCAAGTCTCATTCTTCTGAATTTGATCTAACTCTTTTTCCATTGCTTTTACCCAATGTTTATCATGACTAGCTTCTGAAAAATTCTTAGGCTCTACCTTGGATAACAAAGAGAAATTTACATGCTCAGGTATACTTACAATTCTTCTTGTGGTTTGCACCCCAGCATCAATGTTGCCAATGATTTGACTTTCAGCATGATTCTTCTGAACAAAGCAAGATGGTGCTTTGGTGTCCTGCCTTTCAGATTCACTCAATTTTTCTACATTTTCTTCCTCCCCTTCTACAAGATTGGGTATTTCTAGAGGCTCTTCTGAAGGTTCTTTTGCCTTTTGATTCATGATCTCATCTACTCTAACACTAGCACTTTCTACGATAGTTTTTAGCCTTTTGTTATAACATCTATAGGCTTTGCTTTTGATGGAGTAACCAAGAAAAATTCCTTCATCAGTTCTTGAATCAAATTTGCCCAAGTTTTCTTCATTCCTGTTGATAAAACATTTACTTCCAAACACTTTGAAATGTTTGACCGAAGCTGGTCTTCCTTTCCACAATTCGTAAGGAGTTTTGTCATTATTAACTCTGATTTGCCCTCTATTCAAGATATATACTACTGTATTAACTGCTTCTCTCCAAAATCTATCTGATAGCTTAGATTCATTCAACATAGTTCTAGCCATCTCTTGAACAGTTCGATTTTTCCTTTCCACCACTCCATTTTGTTGTGGAGTCCTTGCAGCTAAGTATTGTCTCATAATTCCATGATCTTCGCAAAACTCAATGAATTCATTTGAAATAAACTCACCTCCTCGATCTGACCTTAGACATTTTATTTTCAGCTCTTTTTCATTTTCTACTAATGCCTTGAAAGCTTTAACATTTTCAAATGCTTCTGATTTTTCTTTTAGAAAGGCTACCCATGTCATTCTAGTATAATCATCAATGAGTAACATAAAGTAGCTCTCACCTTGCATGCTTTCAGTTCTGGACCTTGTTCTGGTTTGCTTCCCGTGTTGGCATTGCTTGCATAAAGTGCTTGAAGGTTTCGTTATCTTGGGCATATCTCGCACAACCTGTTTGTTGTTGATTTTCACAAGATTATCAAAATTTGTGCCCTAACCTTCTATGCCATAGCCAACTCTCTTCAACTTGACTTAGACAACATTTCTCTCCTCTCATTTCTCCAAGCATGTATAGGTTGTTTGTGGTTCTATGAGCATCTGCAATTAGTTCTCCTGTGTCTCTTTCTCTAATCTCACAACCTTCAGAAAAGAACTTGAGTGTGCGTCCTTGATCACACATTTGGCTAACATTTAGAAGATTATGCTTTAACCCTTCCACATATAACACATTTTTTGTTTTGGTTTTTCCATTATCGAGACTAAGTGTACATTTCCTTGTTATTCTGGCTGTAGTGTTGTCTTCGAACTTCACCGTGCCTTCATTGACCTTTTTTAACGAGATGAATTCGCTTTTATCTCCAGTCATGTGTCTCGAACATCCACTATCAATGAACCATTGTTGTCCTTCATCTCTAGCATGGAATGTTGTTTGAACAATCATGGATTCTTCTTGCTTCTTTTTCCAGGTCTTTGATGGTTCTCTTTTCTTTATCAGTAGAGCTTTGAACTTTCGATCTTGTCTTACAGATTCAAAAACACTTCTACAATAGCGTGCTATATGTCCATAGTTGTTGCACTTATAACAAACTATAGCTTCATCAAAGTTTGATAAGGGAGCAAACGAATTGTAGTTTATGTTCGAAGCTCCATAGGTTCTTTTGTTTCTGCTTCTGACTTCAATATCCTTGGCTCTCTTTCTACAATCTAATTTCTTATGACCAAAATGATTGCAATAATAACAATATCCATCAAAATAATTACCAAACCTGGTTTTATTTGCATATCTTGGAGCAAATGGTCTTCTGAAGTTTTGTTCTCCTTTGCTTTCTTTGTTGATAGAGTTGGCTTTTGTATTCTGGGATTCTTCCTTCTTGGTCTCTTTTTTCACTAGTTCCTTAAGAGTTTCAACATAGCTCTTAGCTTTCTCTTTTTCCTTCTCATACCCAATTCCTGACTTGTTAGATGGTGATCTTTGACTCTCTAGAATCTTATTCAAAACTTGAGTGCTTTTCTCAGATTTCAATTCACTTGCTATTTTAGAATTCGCCTTTTCTAGATCCCTTTTTAAAACATCTATTTCAGATTCATACCTTTCACAGTCTTCTCCTTTCTTTTTTACCTGGTCCATTAGATCTTCTTCAATTTTCTTTGCTTCTTCGATTTGGACTTTTAGATCAGCAATTACCTTGTTTGATTCCTCAAAGACTTGTGATGTCTTCACTTTGAAGTCTCGATTCTCTTCTTCATATTTTTGGAGTTGTAACTTTAGTTTCTGATTCTTCTTCTTAAATGCTTTTATTTCTTCCAACGTGCAAATAAGTTCTTCAAGGTTCACTTCACCTTCTTCCATGTCTTCGTCTTCCTCCAAATTATCTTTGCTGGTGGTGGCATTTTCTTTTGTAGCCATGAACAAAATCTCTTCATTTTCACTCTCAATATCACTTTCTTTGTTTTCTTCGGATGCGCTGCTATACCTCTTGGAGTATAGGCTTTTCTTTTGTTTCTCAAATCTTTGTTTGTCTTTGCTCGGCTTGAATCCCTTTTTGTACTTTGATTTGTTTCTCTCATCATCGCTATTTCCTTTATTTGGACATTTGGCAGCAAAATGACCAAATTTACCACAATTAAAGCATTTAAATGGAAACTTTCCTTTATATTTGCCCGATCCTTTCTTTAGCTTCCGAATGAAGAGAGCTTCACTTTCATCTTCTTCACTACTTGAATTTTCACTTGATTCTGGTTCTTTGATCTTCTCTTTCTTCGAGACCTTGAATGATGCTTCCTTCTTCGACTGTCTTTCAAATTCGGTTCTCATTTCGTAGGCCGTAAGAATTCCATGGAGCTTGTCCATTTTCATCGTGTCTAAATCCTTCATTTTTTCAATGGCGGAGACCTTCGCATCAAATCTCAATGGTAGAGATCTCAGGGCTTTTTGAATGATCACAGATTTTTCAATTTTCTCTTCGAGTCCTCGAATGACAGTAACAATCTCATCGACACAAAGAAGATACCCAGCAATGTTTTCATCATTCTTCATTTTTAAACTTTCAAACTGCCTCCGGTGGGTTTGGAGTTTTGCTTTTCTAACCTTACTATCACCTTCATAAATAGTGTTGAGTTTATCCCAAATCTCTTTTGCAGATTCACAATGCATAACCTTAACAAACTCATTTTCTAAAAGCCCGCATAAGATTGCATTCATAGCTTTCGCATTGTTCTCACTGGCCTTTTTTTTGGTGGCATCCGTTGGTGCAATTTGTGGCGTTGTGTATCCTATTACCATTGCTTGCCAAATATCGAAACCTAGGGCCATCAAGTAAGTCTTCATTCTTATGCTCCAAAATGCGTAATTCGTTCCATCGAACAAAGGAGCCTTGTTAGTGGAGAAACCATCTAGCACTTGAGACCCTGCCATATGTGCTTTCCAAGATCTACATTCTAGCAGTTGTGCTAACACCGAAGGAACCGGCTCTGATACCAATTGTTGAGCACAAGCTTATACTGAGAGGGGGGGTGAATCAGTATAAGATATTTTTTCCCTTTTGACTATTAATCTTAAATCCAAACCTCAAATTACTTCGCAATTAATATATTCAAAGCAATCAAAGAATACAATGCAAATAGACAGATTTGCGTGAAAACCCTTTCGAGAGAAAACCACGGAGAAATTCTCTTAATATAAATATTCGTAGGCACCAACCTACTGGGGCACCAACCCCAAAAAACAATTTTGTAGGCACCAACCCCTTTCACCGAGCACCAACTCAGCAAGAGACACCAATCTCTTCAAAACAAAGGCACCAACCTTCTCAGAAAAAATCACTCTTCTATCTCAAATTTGTTGTCAAAACAATGGATAATAGAACACTTGCTTTATCTCCTTTAGATTCGATCTACACTTGAGTGTTTTCGCTGCTATACTCTTCCTTATACTTGCTGATTTTTTTCTTTTTAATATACTCACAAAAATTTGTCTTTAAAAATTCTGCTATTCTTTTATATATCTTCAACTTTCGAATCTTCTCTTTTGTCATTCGTTATGCACTTATTTATAACCCACGGAAAGCCACAAATTAAGGTCGTGACTCTTCAAGTGAAAAAGTCATTTCAAATGGGCAACTCTTCCTAATAGGTCAGACAAGGTTGACAATTTCGTCGACATTTTCGTTGACAATTCCGTTCACTTCCGTCGACATTTCCGTTCACTTCCGTCAACATTTCCGTTCACTTCCGTCAACAATTTTGTTTACTTCCGTCGACATTTCCGTTCACTTCTGGCAATCAATTCCATTTGCTTCCGGCAATAGTTCCATTTGACATCAATGACAATATTCCAACAAAGTTTTGTGAAGGTTTTGAGGTTCATTTCTTGCTTGTTAATCTTGCTAAATATTTATCGTATTTTTGCAAGTGGAGCGAAACCACTTTGGAAGCTTGGATCAAGGGTTTGGAGGCCTCTTTTGGTCTATTTTATGCGAATTAAATATTATGATTTTATTTGTTAAATTTGTACGTGTTGGCATGAGGTTTTGGCGCTGTTTCGTGAAATGCTTGAAGCCTTAAATTGATAGAAAATTAAATAATAATTTTCAAATTATTATTTAATTATTTTTTATAGGCAACTAGGGTTTTTAGAATTTCAAAGCAGTTTCCTATGGAAGGAAAATTTTGAAATTCTTTTTATTTAATAGTCATTTTTATGATCAATTTGAGCTATTGAAGGAGTTATGAATTTTTGAAGTTTTCAGTTGTTTGTAAGAAATAATATTTGTTGAGGGTAGACTTTTGGAAAGAGTTTGAAGCGGAAAAATATTCAGAACAATAGCTGTATTTTTGAAATTAAATCAGATTTTTCAACCATCATAAAGTGGCGTTTGAGTTTCAATAATTTGACAAAAAGATACTTGTTTTGTGCATTTAATTTTCTAATTATTTCTGCAAGTATTCAGTGAATTTTGAGACAAGTTATTGGCTGAAAATCATCTACAAAACCTTACTATTGTGGCGTCTAGGGTTTCTTGGGCTTAGTAAAGGTTTTTGAGCTTATTTTGCAAACTCGGGTTTGTTGATTTCCTTTTCAGAATTCTGGGATTTAGGGGAAAACCCCTTGTGTATGAAATCGTCCCATTTGGGCACATTATAGTGATATCAGAGCACTGGTCTTGTCTCCCTGTGAGTTGGTTGTTGGATGCAAATAGATAAAGAGTTCATTGTTTATCAGTAGAAGAAAAAGACTATGGGGGACCAAGAGCCTCAAGGGTTCTCTTCAAAACAATTTAAGCTTATGCAAAGCTTTATCAAACAAAGCCAAAAAGAAATTCAACAAACATTGAGTATACAAATTGCAGCCATGTTGAAAGAAACTACTATTCCAAGGAAAGATCAACCCTTCAATGGAGGACATTCGAATGATAATAAAAGGGTTCCCATTAACCCCCTTCAAAAATTCTTCAAGGCCACTTTTCTGTAGAAAGAACCAATAATAGAGAAAAGGACGCCAAGGAGGATATTTTGGAGATTCATCAAAGAGAGTATGTAGCCCTAAGCTTAGCCACACAAAATATTGTCTTTTCGGGATTAGTGTGAGATGAAGGATGGATCAAAACCAAGAGTACCAAACAAACAGCCTCGTAGACACTTGCATCAAGAGGAAAGGCAAAAAGGAGTCATCAAGGAAGAAAGGACCGAACCACATGGAGAATTGGACGAAAAAATGAATGGACAGCCCTTCATAACGGTTCCAATGAAGAAGCCAATGAAAAAGAAAAATCAAATTTGGGGGAAAGTGAGCTACAAAAAGATGACACTTTGGGGCAGCCCATAGAGGTGCAAATGGATGATAAAAGAGAAGAGGAAACCAAGAAGCATGAAATAAAAAAAGTGCAAGGTAAGGATCTTTTATTGTTTGAAGATGTCTATTTATTTTCTAATGATTATATACATGACAGTGAAGTCACCAAAGATAATAAAATGAAAGATATGGTTTGCCAAATGAGGTATGAGGATTCCTTGATTCAAGTTCACAATTATTGACATCAAGAGGTACGGAATTCTAGTAATTTTCTAAGTTTTACAAAAGTTCTCAATCATGATTTTAAATTCGTTATGACTAATTCCATAGTAATAAAGAAAGAATTAGAATCGTTTGGGGCATGGAGAAATATAGGCATGCACAAGTTAACATTGAAAATATAGTTTAAGGTGGGAGATTATGAGGATAGTTTGCATGGTTTGAATGACATGAAGGCTCTTTTATCTTCATCGATCAACATGATAGGAGGATATTTTATGAGTACGAGGAAGAAGGATGAAAGGAACAATGATAGGGCTGTTATGAGACATCAAGGACAGCCATGTGCTTGCAAAAAAGGGGACACTACAACACAAATGGTAAGTTTACTTGGTTCTGATTTTTATCATGCATATGTTGGATTGAAGTCTGAATTTTATGACTCGTAAAATTTAGACATCTAGTCAATTCTAGCCCCTACATACAAGCATAATATTGCCCTCTGGGAATATGTTTCCATTCACAAGGAGAGTTCATGCATGGACAAAATCTGAAATCAATTGCTCCCAAAATTCTGAATTAACATGACGGTACAATAGTATATGAAAAAGAATAAAATCTAGTATTGGTGGGGTTTGTTTGGTGATACATACATGTGTGAGGAAGCTAACAAAGGGCAGCCAAAGAAAAGACATACATTTTACATAAGAGGATCCCTACCAATGGGTTTAGATGGTTATGATATGCATTTGCAAGGTATGTTTTCCAATTTGGTTAAGCTTGTTTTCTTTCTACAAATAGAAGGACTATATTTTCAAAATAAAGAAGGATTGATATGATATAAAGGTCTTAGCATACCTTGTTATGCACACTATGGGAGCACACATCCTCTAGTGCTTCTCCATGAGATGAATTTAATTATGGGCAACCTTGCTAAGCATATTAATTTAGTTGAGTTTTGCAGTCCTAATTTTCTTCTTACAGAGCATAAGTCGATGATGGTTTGTTGGCGAAGCATGGAGTTAGATAGCCCATTAAGGAACAATTTGTTAATGAGCAAATTGAAATTTCTAAGAGGCATGGCTGTATTTTACTATGACAGCCAACATAGTTGCATGCACAATCTTTGGGGAGAGTTTCCAACTCATAAAGGGACCTTGTGGATAAGTTCAAAGCATGATAAGAGGTATGATAGCTACTATTTTGAGCTGTATGACACATTGAGTTCTTTTGAGCAGCATACTAGGTACATGAATGGCAAGGTAAGAAGTTCTAATGGCATCCCACAGATCATGGAAAGATGCGAGAATGCAAGTATTAAATCTAAATCTTGTCATCTTGAAAAATCAAAATTAGACATGTACTTACAGCAGTATCATGAAGGAGGAAAGGCTGATTTTTGGGGACTCTTGATGAGCTTATGGAGTGGTACATGCATACATAGAAATATTGATAAGGGGCAGCCTTTGGAAGGGCACAAAGAGGCTCATATATGATGAGTTGTACTACTTTCAGGCCTCACATCATGGTAAGTTTACAAGATGGTACCTAGCTGATTTCTTTTTACATGATTGGAGAGTTATGGAATGACATTCAATATCCATTTGGGGTATGTCATGCTATGTTTTTTGGCAAAAGTTATTTCACTTAACAGGTACAGGAGCGAGGCTTTTTTAGCACTACAACAAATTTTACCATTTAGACATGGTAATTGGGCATATGAGCTTGCATTTGCTTGAGGGCAAACAAATTAGAGAAGGAAGGACTGTGATGTCCCCTTTTCATATAATTTTAATAATTAATAAAATCGCCCAAATAGTGATTTTAATCATTCGAAAATATAAGGCAATTAATTAATTATTAAAATAGAACTATCTTGGATAATTATTTGAATTACCGAAAAAGTGGTTTTAACCATTTGAAAAATTAAGGTAATTTTAATGATTATTCTAAGAGGCTTTATAATTAATAAATTGCTTGAAATTTGATTTTTATTACTTTAATTGTTAGAGCTATTTAATTAATTATTTAAGTGATGACCTAATTATTTAATTTGTCAAAAAGTAATTTTAATTACTAATTTATTAAGACAAGTTATTTAATTAATTCAAAAAGGCCTAAAGTGATTAAAAAAAATGTTGACTTGGAAGCTAAAGCAAAAGAAAGAAAAAGATATTCTAAAAAAGGCAAATGAGGCTTATGATGTATTTTATCTTTCCAAGGTGATTCGCCCCCTTTGGAAGGTACAAATACAAGGTGAAGACTACAATGAAGGATATGCTGAATTTTATTAATTGTTCTTCATGCTTGAAGAAACTATTGAGATGTATACCCAATAGAAGTTCGTTGCTTGGTCTTGATCAATCTAAAAAAGTGTCTTTCAACATCACCTTTGCTAAAGAAATCTTGATATTACCCTCGAAGTGGGGCGATTTACTTTGAGGAGTTCGTGTGAATTTTTGTTTAAGTTTTGAAGTTCATTTCTTGCATGTTAACCTTGCTAAATATTTATACTATTTTGGCAAGTGGAGCGAACCACTTTGAAAGGTTGGATCAAGGGTTTGGAGGCCTCTTTTGGTTTATTTTATGAAAATTAAATATTTTGATTTTATTTGCTAATTTTATGTGTATTGGTGTGAAGTTTTGGAGGAGTTTCGTGGAAAGTTTGAAGTCCTAAATTGATAAAAAATTAAATAATAATTTTCACATTATTATTTAAATATTTTTGATAAGAAAACAGGGTTTTCAAAATTTCAGAGCAATTTTTGGTGACCTTCCTGTGGAAGGAAATTTTTGAAATTATTTTTATTTAATAGTCATTTTTAAGATTAGTTTGAGCTCTTATTTGCATCATAATTCCAAATTTGAGGGAGTTATGAATATTTGAAGTTTTCCGCTATTCATAGGAAATAATATTTGTTGAGGGCAGATTTTTGACAAGGGTTTAAAGTGAAAAAATATTCAAAACAACAGTTATATTTTTGGAATTAAATCAAATTTTCCAACCATCATAAAGTGGCATTTGAGTTTCAATAATTTGGCAAAAAGGTATTTGTTTCGTGCATTTAATCTCTGATTATTTTTGCAAGCATTCAATTAATTTTGAGACAAGTTATTGGCTGAAAATCATATACAAAACCCTACTATTGTGGCATCTAAGGTTTCTAGGGCCTGACAAGGGTTTTTGAACTTATTTTGTGTAAGAAACCTTGCTAATTTTGATCCAATTTTTATGATTTGTTTGCAATGGTTTTGGTTCTTGTTTGTGTATGTTTTGAGATGATTTTTTTGATAACACAATGGCATATAAATAAGTACAATAAAAGCTAAGCAATTTATTATCAAATAGGACTCTCATTTCTCCAAATAAATGAGGATATACAATAAAAATCAGAACATATATAATTCTAATCTGATTTATATCAGAATTGAATATTACAATGAAAAATATAAAATATTATCCTCATGCACAATACAATCATACCCGGATCCAAAGATGAAGTCTCAACACCAAAATATGGAATATGACACCATGTGAGTAAGGATGAAGGTGACTTTCCCCAGGTGGAAGGTATGACTGCTCCCAAGAAGATAAAATATGCAATAGATCCTTAAAAGATGCTGCAATAACAAACTAAAATTCTAATCTGCACTTTACCTTTCAAACCCTAGGTACAAAATGATGAAATCCTTCAATATATGCAATACCGATGTCACCAAAAATCATATAAATTAATCCGGAGCTGATAAAAATCTGAAACCACTTCCAAAAGCCTCCAAAAATAGCCAAACCTGGTCACCCCATTTTAGATAAATTTTATAAAAGGTTTTGGCCACCCAAAAAGTCAAAAACTCCAAAATAAGGGTTAAAACCCTAGCGCCCAACAATGAAAAAATGATATCAACAAATAACCTACATAAAAGGCCTCAAAAAGGATGTCATCACGTTGCCTTAAAACCCTCAAGGTGAAATCTGCAATATCTCCTCAAACTATCAATACTCACTTGAAAAATTTGGCAACAAAACTCTTCCAAGTTGTCACAAACCCTTGCCGCCCAAGAAGAATGAAGAAACCTACAATAAACAAACTCTTTCTTGGTTGCTATCAACTCAGATCTGCAAATGTAAGCTCAATAAGAAACCCTGTATCGATTCCTCTCTCAAGGTGAAGTTGGGTTTTCGTCCAATCCACTAAATCCTGAAGGTTTTTGTCCTCAGAATAGGCTAGGCATGAACATACCAGTTGAAAATTGAAGTATCAAATATCATAGAATCACATGATGAGCATAATAGAGGATAGGGTTATATTTATAAAATCTCATTGTGCAACTTTGGAACCCAAACACCCCATAAAAATAATTTTTATAATTTTTTGAACTCCACAAGTGTGGCATCCCACTTTGGGAAATAACATTTTATTTTATTTTTCCTTTTCATAAAGTCACTTTTTATAATTTTTCTTTTTTTTTTCCAAATAGTAACTATAATAAAACATTATAAAAACTCATTGTCACTTGTTGAAAATAACTTCTCCAAGGTACAAAACTCCAATATGCCTAGCAAATCATTCCCTTAACACCTTAATTAGCCTATGGGAATGCTGGAATAGGCTAATCCAATCAACTGAGTGATCTCTTAGGAAAGAGGAGACATTACATTTTGCAAACTAGAGTTTGTTGATTTCATTTTCAGAATTTTGGGATTTAAGGGAAAACCCCTTTTGCATGAAATCGTCCCATTTGGGGACATTACAGTACCAAACTTTTCATTACCCTTTGTGTTGGAATGCAACGCATTAGGTGAAAGAATTAGTGTTGTCATAATGCAGCAAGGTCATCCAATTACATTCGAAAGCAAGAAACTGAAAGATAATGAGTGCAAGTACTCTATATACGATAAAGAAATGTTGGCGATCATGCATGCACTGGCCAAGTGCCGTCAATATTTGGTATGTGGGAAATATTTGGTGAGAACGGATCATAACAGTCTGGAATTTTTTTTAAGTCAAAAGGATTTAAACGATAGACAACAAAAATGGGTGAGCAAGGTCCAAGTCTCTGATTTCGACATTGAATATGTGAAAGGAATGAATAATGTTGTGGTGGATGCATTATCGAGAAAATCATCTTTGTGCTCCATATCTACAATTGCAGCTGATTGGAAGGTTTACATAATAGCCATATATGTTAAAAACGAGTTTGCTAATGTGATCTTAGAGGGAAAAACTGTAGATGAACGATATAAGGTAGTAGGTCTCATTTTGTATAAAAATAGAATCTTCTGGGTACCAAAATCAAAAGTTAAGCATAAAATGTTAAAGGCTATTCATACCAGCCCTTTGGTAGGCCATCCATGTTAGCTTAAGACATATAAATAGGTAAGAGAAATATTATTTTGGAAAGGGCTTAAGAGTGAAGTTCTTAAGTACATTCACGAGTGTCCTACTTGCCAATGGAGTAAAATAGAGCACGAATTTCCAGCAAGCTTGTTGCAACCACTATCCATCCCTACTAAAAAAAGTGAAGGCATTTCAATGAATTTTATTACTGGATTGCCCATCGTTCAAGGGAAGAGTTGCCTCTATGTAGTTGTTGACTGCTTGACAAAGTATGCTCATTTCTTCCCTCTTCCCACTAAGTATGATGCCCCCTTGGTAGCTGGAATATTTTTGAGAGAAATCTTTAAATTACATGGGCTGCCAAAGAACAGTGTTAGTGATAGAGATAGCAAGTTTATCAACTCATTTTGGCAAGAACTCTTTCACCCAGCAGGCACTGAACTGACCCCAAGTACAAGTTATCATCCTCAAACGGATGGTCAAACAGAAGCCATCAATAAATGGATTGAAGGGTATTTAAGGAATTATACATTAGGGCAACAAAATGCATGGATCAAATGGTTGCACTTGGGAGAATTCTGCTATAATACCTATTATCACATGTCAATAGGAATGACACCTTTCAAAGCTTTGTATGGGTACGATGCACAATCTTTTGTGGACTTGGTCATTCCAGATAGTAGAATTCCAAGAGCCAAAGACTTAATCCAACAAAGTCAAGATATCCTTAGGACTCTCAAGGATAATCTTCAGCAAACACCGAATCAACAAAAGCTATATGCAGACTAGCATAGAGCAAAAAGGAAATTTGAAGTAGGGGACATGGTATATTTGCGTTTACAGCCCTATAGGCAGACCTCTATCAAGCAAAGTGGAGGTGAGAAACTCAAACCACGTTTCTATGGACCATATAAAGTCACGAGGAAGGAGGGAGAGGTTGCTTACGAGTTAGAATTACTAGGTTGTAGCTGAATACATAATGTTTTTCATGTTTCACGCCTAAAAAGGGCACTTGGCCAACATTTTACTCCTATAGAGCTACCACCATTAGATGATGAAGGCAAGTTGATTTTAATACCTGAAGCCATCCTCGAGGCTCGTGAAAAAAGGTTAAAGAATAGAAGTATCACAAAGGATTTGGTTCATTGGAAAAATTTACCACTCGAAAATGTCAAGTGGGAAGGAACATCAATTCTTGAACACCCAAATTTACAATTGTTTGAGGACAAGCAATTTGAAGAAGGGAGGTCTATAATATTCGCAATCAACAAATCGCTGCCTTGAAGATCAGCGCCACAATTAACAAGAAGGGACAACCAACAAATAGAGATCGCAGCCTTTGAAGTGGAGCGCTGCCATTAATTAAGTAATCATCTAATAAAGGGAGCGCTGCCATTAATAGCATTTATTATCATTATAGAAGATCCCCATGAATAACATTAATTAATTAAATGGTAACCAACATTCATCTTGATGAAAGCACACCACCTTTGGAAACCACACCATTTGATGAGGGGTTATGACGTATTTATATTCATTTATTGAGGTGGAAGAAAGCATTCATTCGAATCATGTATTAAACATTCAATTGTGTACAAGCTTACACTTCTTATTACTCTTAAGGACGAAATCCTATAGTTGTAAAATTGGATGCAAGGACGGAAACCCTTGTCATCACAACCCAAGGACGAAAACCCTTGAGGCTTATATTGTATTATTTGAGATCTGACAATTCTGTAATAAATCTTTATTTAAATTAATAAATTATCATTTTGAAGTACAAGTTATATATTTATTTTAAAATGGAATTTTCAAGGAAACCAATTTTTTGTATAATATTCCCATTTAGAATATTACATAGATATAAAAACCAATGGAAAAATCCAAGATGCCAGTACAATATGCAGGGAAGTGATAGCTACATCTAGTTTCATAAGCAAGACCAACCAACAATTCATTACCGAAAGTGTAACTAGTGGGGACCATTTCATAGGAGATTGTCCCACCAATCAAATTAACACCAGAATCCTATGTAGATGGTGTGGGCCTAGAGATCATAAGGATGCTAACTACCCAAAGCAAGCAAACATCAACATGATCGATGTAAGAAATGAAGAGGTGATAGCAATCATTGGGGCCATGCAAAGAAAACAAGTTACACTAACCCATGCATAGAAAAAGCATGAATGGTTGAGGCAAGAGTTGAGGTTAAACGAGCAATGACGGAAGAACAAAGATATCCTAGTGAACATACAAGTACAGAGATGAGTCAGCTTTGGTCAAATGAAGAAATTGCAAGAAAAAAGCCTATGATGCATGATTGGGCAATACTAAACTTTGTAGTCATCTCTTTAAAGAAAAAATCCTATGATGCTTATGTGCTGAGGCTGGTTAATAGCAGCCAAGGCATATCATACTTGGAAAAGGAATCTACTCTCAATCGAGAACATAAGTCGAAAGTACATCACAAATTTAAAGATTCAAATAGTCAGTGAGGAGGTAGCCTTATCAGTATCTGATACAGAACATATGGAAGAACGCTCACTACATAAGAACCAAGGCACAATGGAACCAAGTGAAGAGGAACAATTGGAGTTGCACTAATGCTCCAAGGATAAAATGAACTCCCTCAATGGTCTCTTCCAGTAGCAAATGGAGGACTACAAATTATTTCATGGGTGCAACTTCGACAAGATCATGGAGACCAAATAATGTAAAGGATTCAAAGAAAATCAACACATGATGACAGATATTCCTAAACCAACGGTGGGACATCATGTTGAGAAGAAACTATAATCTATAGTTTCAAAACAAGCAGAACCATCATCATCAAGCTCAACCTACCCTCGAGAGTTCACCAAATACTGAGTAGGTGATGCACAGATAGATGAGAAAGCTGCCCATGAGTTCGGAGGTGTGAAGAAATGAAATTAAAAGAACCAGTCGCACTCAAGGTGAATCTTGGATTTGATAACAAACCTCAAATGATCATGATTGGAGAGACTTGGACCCTATGTTGAAGGTTGTTGTGTTTTAGATCTTCAGAGATTGAAAATATGTGTTTGTGTGGACCTTTAAAGGTTTCAAGGGAGTTTTGTTGGAGATGTGTGTACATAGAATCCCTTTGGTGATAAGAGTCTCGACCAATGCAGAGAAGAGCATATAGAATGAATCACAATTATGCCACAAAAGTCCAAGAAGAGATTGAGAAGATGTTAGAAGTAGGGATAATATTCAAAGTAGAAATAAGTTAATGGGTATTACCAATAGTAATTAGTATGAAGGGTTTGAAGCAGATAAGGATATATGTCAACTTTAGACGTCTGAAAATGGTTACTATCAAAGAGCCATTCCCAATTCCTTTTATAGATTCGAAGACCCAATCATGAGATCTATTCCTTCATGGATGGATTTTTGGGTTACAATCATATCAACATTTTCAACCAAGATAAAATGATGACCATTTTTATAATGGAAGATGGCATCTATGCATATAACTGAATACCATTCAGACTTTGCCATGCTCCGGCCATCTTTTAGTGGATCACATTGCACATTCTCAACAAGATGGCCACAGTTAACTTCAAATCTTTGCTTGACGATTGGTCAGTCTACAACAATCAAGAATCTCACCTGCGGGCCCTAACAAAATGAA
The DNA here is from genome assembly GCA_037957365.1 of Torreya grandis. NCBI lineage: Eukaryota > Viridiplantae > Streptophyta > Pinopsida > Cupressales > Taxaceae > Torreya > Torreya grandis. The sequence goes on along the minus strand of JARHVA010002968.1, from coordinate 1,985,180 downwards.
TGAGGCGATGCAAAGCAACAAAGTTGGCTCTGAATATAAAGAAGTGTCAGCATGTTTCCACAAGGCAAGCTCCTTGGACACAGTGTGCAAAATGGGACTAAAGACCGATTTGAACAAAATAAGGGTAATGGTGGAAATGGAGGCACCTAAGGATGTCACTAGGGTAAAAATTTTCTTGGGACATGTCAGATATTATCGATGGTTCATTAAAAAATTTCTCAAGTCCCTAACCCGTTGGATATTCTCACAAGAAAAGGGACCTTGTTTGCATGGTCTAATGAACATGAGCATGCATTTAAAGAATTGAAGGTTTGATTGATAAGTTTTTCTATACTTGTATACCAAGATTGGGACAAAGAGTTTCACGTCCATGTAGATGCCTCCAATTGTGCTACTGGGGGAATAGATGTACCCAAAATTATTTGCAAGCAAAGTCCTATCCAATGTGAAGAAGAACCACAACACTACAGAACATGAAGCTTTAGGTATGGTATATGTAATACAAAAGCTTTGGCATTATTTGCTGGCAACTTCCTGCACTTTTCATGTGGACCATCAAGCACTATTATACTTAGTCATCAAATAAATCATTCAAGGCAGGATAAGTACATGGCCGATGATGTTTTTAGGAAATCACTTTAAAAATTATTGTGAGACCAAGTAAAAAACCATGTGAATGCTGACCAACTCTCTAGGATAAAATCAGAAGAACATATGGAGGGTGTCTATGAAGACTTTCCAAATGCTCATTTGCTCCAAATTGCAATTGCACCATCATGGTATGGGAATATTGGGGACTACTTATCTTAAACATCTTTTCCAAAGGATATGCAGCCTGGCCAAAGGACGAAACTAGCACTAAAAGCCCGAACGCTCCACATAATAAATGTGGTTTTATAGACGTCTTGCATCGCTGTGTATTGAAAGAGGAAATCAGAGATGTACTGGCAAAAGCTCATGAAGGACCAATTGGAGGGCACACGGGACCCAATGCTACTACAAGGAAACTACTATTGGTAGGACTAGTGTGGCCAACATTGAACCATGATGCAAAGAAATGGGTGTTGTAATGTGACACTTGCCACCATATCGAGAAGCTGCTAAAAAGAGATTTCGTGCATCTCTAGCTATCACAACCATAGCAACTTTTTGAAAGATGGGGCCTAAATTTCATCGGGCCCTTCAAAACAAGTAAAGTTCATCATTGTAAATACATTGTGGTGATCACCGAATACATAACTAAGTGGGAAATAGAGAGAGCATTGCCCAATAACAGTGCCCTAAGCAGGGCAAAGTTCATATATGAACAAGTGGTTACTAGATTTGGGTTCCCAGCACAAATCACTAGTGATAGAGGGGAACATTTCATCAACCATGTGATCTGGTTGATAACTTCAGAGATTAGTATTTTGCATTCCTTGTCAAGCCCATAATACCCACACCAATGGCCAAGCAAAATAAATGAACAAAGTGTTAATATCTATCATTTACAAGTCATGTGGTATAGGAGTAAGTGATTGGGAAGAACGTCTACATGCAGCACTACAAGCCTATAATACTCCATATAAAGTCACTAACAACCATAAAATGTTAGAATTGATGTATCATCAAGAGGCAGTCGTTCCTATAGAATATCTATTACCAAGTATATGGGTGGCTATGTCAAATAGAATGGGGGGCGATGAGAGCCTCAAACAATGACTTGTCCAATTAAACAAGCTATATGAATGTTGTGTATTGATACAATGGCCAACAAAAGTCACACAGAAAAGAAGGAAATACTAGCATGACAACAATCTTCGTCGAATAAACTTTAAATTTCAAACTATCATGTTGAAATATAATGGGAGGCATGAAATTAAGCCAGGTAAGTTTAAAGTGTTATGGCTTAGAACCCTTAAAATTTTAAATATATTTGAAAATAGAGATGTCAAGTTAGCAAACCTGAACAAAACGTTGTTTAAAGGCATGGTGAACAACTCTAAATTAAAATTATATAAAATGAGGATTGAAAATATCAATCTAATGGAGATCAAGACAAGTAATGACTTGGAAAAAGGTTAAAAATAGAGGTATGGTCAGCTATAAATGCAAGAAAAAAGTTTTTAAAGTACAAAGGCATTGTAATAGAAAGCTCACCCCCCCCACCATACGCTCCTCTTGGTTTAAAGAAACAGAGAATCAGCTAGCCATACAACCTACCTAGCATTCTTGGGTGTATGTACAAATTCAATGTAAAGTACCCTTCCAGGAACATTAAGTTTTTGCAATTGTTTTCAGTTTGACAAATGTTTCATTTTATCAAACTCAGGCCATAAACATTGCATTCAATAATAAAGAGTTCAAAAGAGATGATCAAACAAATCTCATAATCAACCATAACATTTCATTTCTGATATACTTGACTGTACATGACCATGTGAGAACAGAACTGTGTTTCAGACTCTTACATTTGACTGATATACCAAGGTATTTACTTGCTGATAAAAAATATAGACTCATTCAAACCCAAACTGAGTGCTAGGTAAGACTGATATACAATTATGAAAACTCAGAAATCCACTACAGCAAGGCATCCTTTCAGTTACTTAACAAACTGAATACAGCAGCATTTTAACTACCAATCTGAGTTATCAAATGGAGCAGATATACAAGTATCTATACTCGAAATTTACTTCAGCAATATATCTTTTACAATTTATTCTCAGACTGATCATAACAACAAAATAATAATGTAGAGATTGTTTTATCCCAGATCTGGAAGTGATTGTATATGAGTCAATGAAGCCTTCACACACACGCTATTGCCTCCTATGGACATTTTGAATCTTCAGCAGAGGTCGATATAGGCTGTAGCAACATTGCAATGACTGTAGCAGCAAGAACATATGCCCAGCTCTAAGAAAACTCTCAGAAATCTTCACGCCAGAGGTTGCTAATGAATAGCAGCAGTCAGAAAGGAGGAATACAGCAGCATGATACCCTCAACCTATGCTCCTATGCATACAAGACTTCGCAATTTCACCTTCAGACTACCTGTAGCAGCTTTGTATACAATCTCAGACTTACTTCCAGCTCTTATGGCCTCGCCTCTGCGTGTGAATACCATGGCTGAATCCAGGCCTCTATTGCAACAGGAAACTCAATGCAGGAACTCAGTTATAATCACGCTCTTGTGAACCTTACAACTGCAGTATACTGGCAACCAAGATAAATGGGATTGAGTTTTCCACAAGTGCTCACGCCAAACCTGGATTATACCTTCTACAAACTCGTCCTGCAGGAAGATAGTCGCCCAATCTCACCAAGCAAGAACTTCACCAAATATCTTCAAGATCCACGAACCATCAACCCTATTTTATCTGATAATCGTTTACTCCAAAATTTGTCTCCGCAAGAGACTCACAAATTTGCATTAGCTGCCCAACTGGAAATCCTGAGTGATTTCCCTTCGAACCAGCTAGGGTGGAATCGTTTCAAGCCCGAAACCGATCTTCAAGACGGTTTTCGTCCTCCCAAAGGTTCAGATTAACCAGGTTCAATCTCAAGAACCACAAGAGTTTCAATAAAAGAAATAGAATAAACTTGACATCCCAAATGAGCTCCCAAAACATTCCTTTATACTTTTTCCAACACTCCAAAAGCTTCTATTTTGAAATTCACTTTTTATTTTAAACTTCACTTTAGCTCCGAAAAGGACCTTTTGATTAAAATAATTGTAATTTAACATGCAAGGCCTCTGTTTTATGCCTCCATGATTTAAAACATTTCTTCCCAATTCCGACAAGCTATAACGCTAAAGTGTTTTTTGAATATTTTAATTAATATTAGCAATCTTAGTATATTAATTAAAATACAGCGATTAATAAACTCATTTTTGCGGAAATGTTGGAATGCATTAGAATCAAAAACTAACTATACTGGAGTGATTCTGATGAAGAATAATGACAAATAGAACCAATCAGACGACTTTCTATAAATCGAAACTCCCTCCAAAAATCTTAGGGCCCAAACCGGAAGCCGAAAATAACATCCGAAAGCATCAAATAGCTCCTCTAAATCATCTGAGCTCATTGATAACATCAAATTACCCTTTTGATCAAGCAGACACAAACCCCAAAAACCATCTCCAACTGCAAAGCAAGAGAACCTTAAAATGGGGACATTACATTCAAATCCATTGTTCACCAAACATCCAAGTCCATTGATGTTCATTTATGTACACCCAAATCCTCTAACCGTATGTCCCAATGTTTGGTTAACAATATGACCTGCGCCTTTGATTGTACGCCCAAATATTTGGCCTACTGTACATCATGCTATATTGACCTTTGTACGTCCCTTGTTCATCATACACCCTTACTAACTGTACATCCTCTCTTGCTCACTACACATCCCATCCCTCCACTAAGCTCTATATGCCTAGTTGCAACCATACGTTCAAACCACCCACCCTCAATGACATAATTGTTCTAAGTCCACTTTAAAGCCTAGTAGTCTTCAATCACCCCACCGTACGGCAGCCTACCAAGTAACAACGCATTCACACACACAACACCATATGGGCCACTAAACCCTGAGTTTTCCAGGAAGCAACCTCCATCTTTTCTATGTTGCTTACAAGATTTCCACAACCTACATAGGAACAAGGACAATGTATTGGATAAATTTGGGTTTTTTCTTCCAATAGAAGAACAAGATTTGGTGGAGTAAGTTTCAGTTGCAGCCCTATCATTATAGGAGTCTTTATTTGGGGCTTTGGCAAAGTCGTAGAAACTCAAGGACCAAAACTCTTGTAAAAAAGTTAGCACCATCAAGGTTTTAGTAAATACCTTTCTCCCAACTTTGATTTGCTAGCGCAATCATGGCTGATAATAAATGCAACCCTGCCGCTTCAACTATAGCTTCCTCTTCGATACGGCCAAAGAATGCTTTGGATGTAGTGTTTGAAAAGTTTGGCACTACTTGGGAAGCCCATCTAGTTCCCAAACCACCCACTACCACTACAAAATTGGTACAAACTTCCTTAGTAGTGGGCAAGATTTTGTGACATGTTTCCACTAAGGGCACAAAAAATTAAAAAGTTGGTGAACTCACTCCAAAGAATAAAGCTAAGGTGTTCCCTGCACCTGAAAAAACTTACATGGGAGAGCCTTCCAGCCAGAGAATCCCGAATGGCATGGGTTGAAACTAGCATTAGTGATAACTAAGATGTTGCAAATGCCCTATTTCAACACAATTGAATTTGATCCCTATTTGTAGCCAATCCTGGTATAGGTACCAGGTTTAGGTAAGCTGATCCAATTAAAAAAAAATCCTAGGTATGGCCATACAAAAAATATATAAAATATTACAAAAATTAAAAACTATAGCCAAATAAGAAAAATTAACAACATAGTATGCATAAAGTAAACAAAATAATTTAACTAACCACAAAATAGTTGAAACCACTACTAATAATTTAATGCCAAATGTCATAATATTCATTGGTCAAACTTAGAACAAGTACATAAAACAAATTTATACCAAAAAATTAAAAAAAATAGTATATTCATTATACTCATATTTCTCTTCATCGAGAGCATCCATCATTAAAACCACGAGCAATTGAAAAAATGCAGTGGCATATGATTGGTAAAAAAGGGAGTTTCAGTCCTAAGCAATTGAAAAAATGAAGGTGAGAGAAAATGTGCAATGAGAGGTAATTGTAAGTATGCAATGAAAGGTGGTGGTGTTGTTTGCTTTTGATAAAATGAATGTGAGTGGATTTTAGGATTTCCCCATACTTCTACTAGTTTTTTAAAGACCAGGTTTGACTTTTTTAAGTTAAAATTTGAAAAAGAAAAAAAAATCATTTTAGATGGTTCTCTTTGGGTATGGCTTGGATACCACCCAACAAGGCTGGGTACGCCCGGGGTCATCCTTGGAAGAACTTGGGAATACCCAACCCTATCGGGCAATACCCAAGCCGTATCTGGAGAAGTATTGAATTGGTACTGATATCTAGTACATGCAGTACCATGTAGAACTTTAATGGTCTCTAGCTATAATTAGGACAGCCAGTGTTCTCTATTCCACTACAATGATACTGAAGTCAAATCACTTATGTAGCAAACGACTTCACATGGGTTTTTGGCATACCTTCTCATGGGGCATTGATAAGCAAGCCAGTTGGTCATCCTCAGGTTACCAAGACCCAAAAAGACTATGCAAGACAAAAAGTGTGTCAGTCAAATTTGAGTCTAGAAGAGGTGGGCTACATGTGGGCTTAAGCAAATTAGGGAACCAAAAAGAAATATCTAGCTTCAGATGAGTGGCACCGTGTCCTTGATGTTATTCACAATAGGTTGGTGGGTTCTAAGGTTTCATATATTGTTGTCTGGATGATATACCATATGCTTGGCCTTAGAAGGGATGAAATATATAAGCAAGTAGAACTCTATCTAGCGACATTCACAAATTTCTCTCCTTAAATTGCAAAGGGTTTTATATGACACAACATGCTATTGGGCTTTTCCTAGATGAAGTTCACTCACAATCACCATCAAAGAGGGACTTCACTCCTATGATTCTTATAATCCCACTTGGCCATCTGTGTTCTGTTGGAAGAATATTGGCTCTCCCTTAGTTGCTAAGGAAGATTGCACTAAACATAAGGCAGCAAAGAACAAAAGAAAACAAAGAATATAACTTCCCACATCAGAGGAGGAGGAAGAGGGTAAGAATTAGAGGATGATGATAGAGACTATGCTGGTGACAATGATGGGCTTAAAACGCTTCACAGTTCTACCTCTCTGCGTCTATCGAAATCACGTCCTCACGTATTGCAAATATCGAGCAGCAAGTAGATGCCCCAAAAATTGAACACTAGTTGAATCAATGTGGTGACCCAATTAGTACGGATTCAGACATTCTAGTGAGCCCCTAGGCCCCACCATCACTAGATCAAGCACCAACACCTCGGCCTTCTTTGGCTGCTTGGGAAGCTGAACTATCAAAGTTAGATTCACCTGAGTCTCATGATTATGAGGTCGTGCCCATGCTCCTCCTGAACCCCAATCCTGCTAGCCCCTGTGAGTCTTTATGTCAACTCTTACACGCTTTAGTATCCATGCTCCAAACACTTCAGGACATTCATGATGTTGTCGGGCAATTGGATGTGACTGGGGGGGGCATCCCAAATTTAGATGATCTTGGATGTTGCAGCTCGATTACTGAGGTTTGTATAGGGACATTGTTATCTAGAATTCACTAGGATCTGCATTAATGTAATTTGGCCTGATCTCAACACACTAGAGATGTATGCACAAAGGATACCCTCGTAGGCTCCCTCTTTGGCCACTTTTACCCTACAAAATATCTTACTATCTCTCGTCACTATTGAGGATGTCTTTCAATATAAGTACTTGTTACATCAATCAGGTCTATGCCAACGAAGGTAATTTGGAGGCAAAAAGTGACGAAGCTAATTCTGAGATTTTCAAGGTTCAAATGTAGTTGGATGATCAGCGTGGCCAATTCCAAGAGCAGTTGAGCCAACAAATTCAACTTACTTAGGTACAAACAGATAGGGTTGTAGAGGTTGAACAATAGCTTACTCAAGGGTAGACAAAATTTCAAGGGGTTGTCTACATCTTCAAACATACATGAGAGCGTGAGCTTGTTGCCACCAAGCAATTGCAACATTGTACAAGTGTAGTATATGCCTTTCATGCAAAAATTCAGCAGCTGAAGTTGGAGCACACTGCTTTTTGGGGATCTTCTAGCTAATGTTTCTTTGGTCTTTCCTCCTTTTGGCTCTTCTTTAGGTCCAGGACATCTTCTTCCCCTCCTCCCGTTTCTTCCTAATATACTTTTCTATTGTAATAGTCGGAAGGGACTATGAATTTTCTATTGTGATAGCATTTTGTTAGTTATTAGAAAGTACCTTAGTTATGTTGGTTGTGATGGTTGAATTAGCCGCCAATTGCTTGGTCATGTTCTTTATGAAGCATAATAAATGTCGAGGAGAGGGGCCTTGTATGAGATCCTCCCTGAACTGATTGAATTGTGTTAAGACTTATTATTGAGGAATATAAAGTTCTATTATCTAGGTACTTATATAACGTATGTTTTGGTATTACTATTCTATGGTTGCTTCTTGTTGATGGTCTACTTAGTAGGCTTTATCTACACTACACCTATGCCTTTCTCAGATCTCACTATTGAACTTGTTTCTTGTCCTTTGATTACAGCATAGCAAGGCACTCATCAATAGCCAATGCCTTCCATTTACATATACTCCTAAATACATGACCTTCATATGACATCACTAAAAGTTGTTATGCAAGCTACTCAAAGTTGTTTAAAGTTGAATGCTAGTTCATAAATGCTAATCACTCGAGTTGATGCTATTTTTATGTCATTGGCTTCCATGTAACAACTCTTTGTTTCACATGTGCCCATGGTTATATATCAAATAATATAGATGGGTGCAATTTTACACAAGCAATTAGGGGATGAATGTACGGGCAAATGGTGGATAAAGCAATCATGCATCACTCAATTGCTTGAATATTTTCTGATGTTTAAGCATATATGTGGAGTGTTAGTGTCACCGGTTGTGGGCATTCCTTGAGAGGCTGGGCATGAGGTGTTCCTTGGGTTATTACATAATAAACCCAATTAGGTACACATTTTTGGTACCATGGCGTATGGGTTTATTTGGGCCTTACCTTGATATTGGTATGCCTACCTTGATATTGGTATACTCACCCTTACCTACCTTAGTATAATAGGATGTACTACAATGTTATTTGGTAAATTTTTTGTTACCTCTGTCCCTCCCTATTTGTCAAGGTAGTAGCTTCTATGAAGAAGGGACATTCTCTTCTATGTATTTCTATTGTACCTTAATAAACATATAAAGATGAGAAACGGTTGAAGGAAAGTATTAGCATGCTATAAAACCTATGTGATCACTAAAAGAATGTGCTGATTTAACCTCACTTTTGCAAAGCAAACGAAGTGAAATGATCAACATCAACTGCTAGAACAACTATATAACTGTTATGGACAGCTTCACATGATGTTCATTGTTCTTCTCAATTGGGAATCAAGCTCACTCAATTATGACTCCACACAAATTCAAATGATTCTCAAGCTACAAACATGGTCCTTGCCAACTAACAACACTTTGAAAATATTATCACAACCTCCTCATTAATCCAATGCATACAAAAAAATAAACATAGCAATGGACCTAGTGAGGGGATTCACAAGTGTCAAAGTTATGACCTCTATCTATTTTTAATTTTTTTCTAATTTTAATCAAAATGATGCCTTGAAGAAAAGAGCAATGTATTGTATAAACAAAGTAAACCTAATAATAATACTGGAGTTGTATTTTAATGATAAAACATGCTGGAATACATCCATTGAGAAATAACAATAGTGTGTAACTAGTTATAAATCAAGCACCTATCGGAAGACCTTTCCCGAATCAGAATTGATGTTGTAAAATGTTGTTCCAGCTATCGCACAAATCAGATTGCCAATAAAAAAAACAATGCTTTCAGTCCAATGCCATTTTTGGATGAGATTTCCCACAAGAAACCACAAGGGTTTCGTAATCTGATCTCTAGATCCAAGGGTTTTCATCCCTAAATCTATAGATGAGTTATGCCTAATGTAGTTGTTGTCAATCAAACTTGCACCCCTGTGAAGGTAGTTTAAGGCCTTCACAATTTGCTGAAACATGGAAACAATCCTAGGTTGTGGGTGACCTAATTAGTGGATTGAATCTCTAGATTCTAAAGGCTAGCTCCCTTCGGTGTATCAATTAGGATCTTGCTCTACGTTACAAACTGCTAGGGAACAGGAAAGAGAAACTTGAACAGAAATCCTATCTAATAATGGAGATACACTTGTATTTTGATTGATCCACTCAATGTGAGCCTTTAGACACACTGATCAGACAAGAAAAGACTGAATATTAACCTCCAAATGACCCTTATGCATAAGTATTTCATGAAAAGGTGTGATAGCCCTGATTGAAAGCACTAACCAGCCACTTGTATCCACTAAAACTCCAGCCAAAAGACACTTAAACACAGAACATAACCTGCATAATTCGACCAACTAGTAACTAAGTAAGAATCAAGATTTGGCAAGGAGGAAAACTCTATCACTTATGCAAATCACTGACATAAATACACTATACCAGCTTGCTAGAATTTGAAAACGACAGTCCTATTTATTTGAAAAAGTTACAACTCAATCTTTGGCAAGAGTCTTGTCTTGCCAAAATTTGGATACAATTCAAGGCTGAAAAGCCAACTTATATAGAAAAATATACAACAGCGAAGAGGTTGGTGCTGAAAATAGAAGAAGAGGTCAACTCAGTCCAACTTGTGTTATTTTAGCGTTCAAATAAAATCTATTTTTGTCTTATGCCTTGCATGAAATCTCTTTGGCATTGAAAATAGACGGTGAGCCCAAGCTTGAGTCAAAACTTCCAACATGCATGATGCTACGCCAATCTCCAAATATGGAACTCCTCTTGAGCTTTTGCAACGTTTGAAAGGCTCTTCTTTGCATGAAATCAATGCCAAAACTGAATTTAAAACTCCGCTTGAACTGCTGGAAACATTTGAAAGGCTCGGGTTAGCAAGAGTGCATGCATGAAATTTTGTGTTAAGCTCTCCAACGTTAAACTCCTCGAGTCCTTCATGCAAACAAGTCTTCGTTTTAGAACTAAAGGTGTCGTGTTTGAAACGGTTACACATCTTGGATGTGTCTAATTCTGTATATGGGCCACTTGCATGCTCTACATATAGACTGTAGAACGCATTAATATGTTTAATGGCTGTTGAAATCCTTATCCTTTTATGGTTCTTCGTTTCTATGTATTTCCTGTTGTCTGTTTTTTGTCTTCGGACAAATTGTCCCTGTCTATTTCCTGTAGAATTTTGTTTGGGCTCTTCCTTTTGCCTCTGGACTTGTTTATTTTCGTGGACTTTTGTAAAGAACTTTACTTTCCGAAGGAAATCTTTCTTCGGGTTTGTCTTTGCCATTTTCCTGCGGACAAATTGTCCGCGGGAATTGTCTCTTCGTCTTTATCATTACCCGTGGGTAAAGCTTCCGAAATAATTCTTTTGGACTTTTTGCCCATGTCAATTTCCTTCTTAAACTTCCTTCGGACAAAAAGTCTGAAGGAATTCGTTCCTTCTGGCTTGCCTTTTTTCGTAGGGCACATACCCTTCAGCATTGTTGCTAGTGACCCCTTGGGTTATTTGAAACTGCCCTTTGGGCTTTTTGACAAGCCCTTTGGATTTCTGCAATGGTCCTCTTTTTCGAAAATACCCTTTGACAACTTGAAAAAGATCCTTTTCTTTGTAAACTTCCTTCGGACAAAAGTCCGAAGGAATTCCTTCTTTCGAATTGCCCTTCGGGCTTTTAAAATGTCCCTTTTTCGAAAGAAAATGACCCTTCAGAATTCCCAAATGGACCTTTCTGTAGGGACTCTAACCCTTCGGACTTTTCTAAATGGTCCTTTGGCCTTTCTGTTAAGTCCTTTTCTGAAAGGCACAAACCCTTCAGATTTTTTGTTTTGAAGTTTCTCGAAGGGTAGATACCCTTTGGCTTTTTGCAAATGGCCACTTTGGATTAATTGGAATGGTTCACCTACCCTTCGGACTTTCAAGTAGTGAACCTTTCCGAAGGGCAAATACCTTTCAGGATTCTTGCCAAGTGACTTTCGGTCGGAAGAAAAGGTCCTCGGAATTTTGTCAATTGCCCTTCGGGCTTTTGTGAAGAACCTTCTCGAAGGGAAAGAACCCTTCGGGAACCCTGTAAAGGACCCTTCGGCATTTTTCAAACGACCTTTTCCAAAGAGAGAGGTACCTTTCGACAAACTTGAAGTGGACCGTTTCCTCAAGGATCGACCCTTCGGAAATCTTGCAAATGATAAAATTCTTTCATTTCCTTCGAGATTGTTGAAAGCACCTTTTGCATTTGTTCATTTCCTTCAGACAAAAAGTCGGAAGGAATTCTTTCCAAATTGCCCTTGCTTTTAAAGATGCCCCTCGAGATTTCTGTTTGGACAATTTTCTTGAATGAAAGAGACCATGTAGACTTGAACAATTCCTTCGAACTATTCAGGGCCCAAAACTGATTCACAAGACGAACTACAAAGTTTCGAATTGTACAAGTTGCAATTTTGCCCTGTAGGGTCAAAATTATCAACATTTTGGCGACTCAGCTGGGAAGAATGCCTGCTATGTTTGAAAACTCAGACCATAAAAATGATATTGAACTCCTAAAACAATAGTAAATCTGGTCCATGACTGCAAATCTCTTTTGACTTGATATGAGATAACCTTCATCTTTCAAAATAAGAAGGGAAACACACAAAAACAGAAAAACTAACTAAACAAAGCAAATGTGCAAACAGGGCACGTATTTGGGACAAAACAGACTAAACTAATGTGTTTGAACAACACTTGGAGGAAAACAAACTAACAAGAAACCTAGCTAACCATGACAAAGCATGATCCACCTAGATCAAAAGAGAAATTCATAAACTCAGTCACTCCAAGAGATGGTACAAGTTGTAAGGCAGGATGTTTATTAATCATAACCTTTGATAAGGCATTTTTCTTGTCCACCAACTGTATTAGCATCTTCTCAAATGAGTCATCAACAACAAACCAATCACCAACAAAGACAAAATCATCTAGTACTTCTGGATCTTTTTCATACTACTTATCATCTACAACCTTATCAAGTGATATCTCATCTATGCATTGTCCTTGAGTGACCTCATCTTTCTTATCAACTGCTGCAAGTTCATCCAGCTCTTCAAAGACCTTTAAATAGGCAACCCAATCTGTATTATGATCTTGAATAAGTGATTCTTGATCATATTTCTCATAAGCATGCTCTTCAATAGACAACATATCCATACAAAGTTCTTCAATCTCTTGTAGAGATTCAAAGTACAACTACCAATCATCTTTTTGTTCCTCATTTTGATCTATTTGAATAGAATCCGCTTGAAAGCTATCTAGATCCTTCTCAATAGGAGATACCTGTAACTCATTTATGACTTCAATTTGCACCAACTTCTCTTGGAGTTCCTCCACATCAAGATCAACCTGCTCATTCTTAACTATAATTGGATTCTCAACAACAACCTTAAGTGAAGTATCAATATGAAACTCTTCCTCAAACACACTTGAAGCATCCTCTACACACTCTGCAAGAACTTGACCTATAGCTGCAACCTCTTTTTCAATCTTCCAGAGAACAGGGTCCCCCTGAAGAAGGGAGATGGTGGGAGGGTGATAAAATTCATTTGTTTTGGACGGAGAATGAAGAATGAGAGGTTGATCATGATCAAATTTTAGAATCTGGAGGACAATGGAATTATCTAGGGAGTTTTGGAGAGGATGAAAAGAGAAACTCTTAAAGACCTCTGTATTTTGTTCCTTCCACTTGGCCATTACCTCATCAAAGTCTGAAATCTCCTTGTCTTCATGGACAACTTGTGCTTGAGAGATGAGTGGTGAAGAAAGGGGACTATAAAAAGGCTTAGCCTCATGAATAGGCTCTTGAATACAACTAGGAAGCTCGCTTGGCACACACTGGGCATGATTAAGAACTTCATGAGAATAAAAAACACAAGAACCCTTTGTAGACAAGTGATTCAACTTGATTTTCTGCCTCTCCCAAGCCTCCACCTTCTCCAATACAAGAATACATAGCTCATTTATCTCTTTTGGATCATTGGACACATTTTAAAATAGACCATTCACTTCTTCATACTGAGAATTTGAACAAACTTTCCTTGCATATGCTAGTATTCTGAGCTCTATTTTGTTCATTCTTTCTTGAAGACAACACTACTCATATGCAACATCATAGCCATATGGGAAAGATGAAATTTGGTCCTGAGACTGATATGGCTCACAAGGAAGGTAAGAGTCATGCTCTTGATAATAAGGATTATGAGAAACTTGATAAGGCTGAACATAGCTTTGATAATACTCTTGATAATGCTGATTAGGGTCATAAAGAGGCTCATAGGTATCATGACAAGGCCGGTATGATCCATCATTGGGATAATAATGAAACATAGCATAGTAATTCTCTTCATACATAACCATCAAAACTCAATCATGATAATGTAATAAAAATAGACTTACATGGAAAATGTGCCTGGATTATTAGAAGCAACTGCTTGAGCTTGGAATCACTAAATACTTCTTGAAGAACACTATTGCAACTACAATTTCATCAAGCCCAGCTCCAACGAGTCCCACCAGACGTGCCAAAAACTGTTGTCAATCAGACTTGCACCCTTGTGAAGGTAGTTTCAGGCCTTCACAGTATGCTAAAACATGGAAACAATCCTAAGTTGTGGGTGACCTAATCAGTGGATTGAATCTCTAGATTCTAAAGGCTAGCTCCATTTGATGTATCAATTAGGATCTTGCTCTATGCTACAAACTGCGATGAAAAAGGAAAGAGAAACTTGAACGGAAATCCTATCAAATAATGGCAATACACCTGTATTTTGATTGATCCACTCAATGTGAGCCTTTAAAAACACTGATCAGATAAGAAACGATTGAATATTCAACTCCAAATGACTCTTATGCGTAAGTATTTCATGAAAAGGCTTTATCTAATGATCAAAGCTTGAAGGAAATGGTGTGATAGACCTGATTGAAGGCACTAACCAACGACTTGTATCCACTAAAACTCTAGTCAAAAGACACTTAAACACAAAACATGACCTGCATAATTCGACTAGCTAGTAATTAGGTAAGAATCAAGACTTGGCAAGGAAGAAAACTCTTACTTATGCAAATCATTGACATAAATACACTATACCAGCTTGCTGGAATTTGAAAACAACAGTCCTATTTATCTGAAAAGATTATAACTCAATCTTTGACAGAGTCTTGTCTTGCCAAAAAAGGGATACAATTCAAGGTTGAAAAACCAACTTATATAAAAAAGTATACAACAGCCAAGAGGTTGGTGCTGAAAATAGAAGAAGAGGTCAACTCAGTCCAACTTGTGTTATTTTAGCCTTCAAATAAAATCTATTTTTGTTTTATGCCTTGCATGAAAGCTCTTTGGCATTGCAAATGGACAGTGAGCACAAACTTGAGTCAAAACTTCCAACATGGTTGATGCTACGCCAATCTCCAAATATGGAACTCCTCTTGAGCTCCTGCAACGTTTGAAAGGCTCTTCTTAGCATGAAATCAATGCCAAAACTGAATTTAAAACTCCGCTTGAACTGCTGGAAATGTTTGAAAGGCTCGGATTAACGAGAGTGCATGCATGAAATTTGGTGTTGAGACATTAAACTCCTTGAGTCCTTTATGCAAACAAGTCTTTGTTTTAGAACCGAAGGTGTCATGTTTGAAACGGTTACACATCTTGGACGTGTCTAATCCTGTTTATGGGCCACTTGCATGCTCTACATATAGACTATAGAATGCGTTAATCTGTTTAATGGCTATTGAAATCTTTTGCCTTTTCTGATTCTTCATTTCTGTGTATTTCCTGCTATTTGTTTTTGTCTTTGGACAAATTGTCCCTATCTATTTCTTGCGGAATTTTGTTTGGGCTCTTCCTTTTGCCTCTGGCCTTGCTTATTTCCGCTGACTTTTGTAAAGGACTTTACTTTCCAAAGAAAATCCTTCTTCGGATTTATGTTTTTGCCATCTTCTCGCAGACAAATTGTCCGCGGGAATCTCTTCGTCTTTATCATTACCCATGGGTAAAGCTTCTGAAAGAATTCTTTCGGACTTTTTGCCCATGTCAATTTCCTTCTTAAAATTCCTTCGGACAAAAAGTCAGAAGGAATTCATTCATTCCAACTTGTCTTTTTCCGTAGGGCACATACCCTTCAGCATTGTTGCTAGTGACCCTTTGAGTTATTTGAAACTGCCCTTTGAGTTTTTTGACAAGCCCTTCAAATTTATGCAATGGTCCTCTTTTTCGAAAATACCCTTCAGCAACTTGAAAAAGGTCCTTTTCTATGTAAACTTCCTTCGGACGAATTCTTTCTTTTGAATTGCCCTTCGGGCTTTTCAAATGTCCCTTTTCTGAAAGAAAATGACCCTTCGGAATTCCCAAGTGGACCTTTCTGTAGGGACTCTAACCCTTCGGACTTTTCTAAATGGTCCTTCGGCCTTTTTGTTAACTTCTTTTCCGAAAGGCACAAACCCTTCAGATTTTTTGTTTTGAACTTTCCCGAAGGGTATATACCCTTCGAGTTTCTAAACATATAATCGTGGAATTGAAATCCAGGCTTTTCTGAATTTTCTCACATGAGAGTCCCATAGTTTTGAGACTTAGACTCGGCAAAGACTCAGCAACCTTTTCTTGCCTCGGACTCAGACTTGGCAAAAAGACTCGGCAAGAATCGGCAAATTTTAAAAAATCATTAAAAATAGTGAATTTTAGGAGAAAAAACTATTAAATTGCATTTCATATCAAATTCACTTAAAAATACACTCAAAACTAATTAATTAGATCTAACATACACATGTATCCACAAAGAAGTAAATAATGCGATATTGAATGTTTTCAGTTCAACAATTGAACTTGAAATTTGAAAAATGAGAACTAATATTAAATAGGAATTGTTTTTATATTCATCAATTGTTTTTTACATACAAAATATGGATTTAGAAATCCATGGCAATGGCATCAACAAAAACATAATATAAAAAGATACATCTAACTTCTAAGTTTGAGAAGAGCATGCATTGCTCGTCCTCTCAACACAAGCTCCAACACGTTGGAGCCCACGACGTTTTTTATATGTCAAAGAAGCAGATGCAGCCATTGTACCTGCCCTCATGGTATCTCTATCTACCACCACATCTTTATCCCTAGATGTATGAACTCGCTCCTCTCCCAATGCTACAAGCTCTGCCTCACGATCAACCTAATCAACCCATTCATGGTCCGCTTCTGTAAACACACGGTTGTCATCCTATGTGATCCACTCTGACTGTGGATCATACTCCTCTAGCTCAATGGGGGATAAGTCGTCCTCATCCCCTATAATCTTCTTGTGACAGAGGCGAAGGTTGTAATGCACAAATACAAGGTCATTCAACCTTTCCATTGACAACTTATTTTGCTTTTTGGAGTGTATGTGCTCAAACATACTCCAAATGTGCTCACACCCAGAAGCACTACATGGTTGGCTTAACACTCGAATAGCAACCTTTGAAGATTCGGCACCTTTGCAGCAAAATTTTCCCACCATGCATCTATAACCATGGGTATTAAAATGTCTTAGACTTCAATACCAAAAAATATGAAAAAACAATTAAAAAAATGGAAAATATTGATCATTCAACTCAAAATTTACCTGGCTTAATTGTTGTCCTCGCTGCCTTGCAAATATCTTGAGAAATGAGATCTCCTAGTGCTTGTTTGTAAATCTCAATCTCGGACATAATCTTCACCCTTGTCTGCATGTTTGTCTCCATGGCCTCTATGACTATGTAAAGGCCACTCATAACCTCCTCGTCGGCTTTAAAGCTCTCAAGGAATTGGAAGGTTGGGTTCAAAAAGTAGGCAGAAGCATGAAGTGGCCTATGAAGTTGTCTTATCCACCGTTGGTCAATGATATCCCAAATGGGCATATACTTAGCTTTGACCATGCCATAGACAATTTTTATTTGCTCTTTGGCTTAGTCCATGCCCTCATAGATATAGCCCATTGTGGGCTTTTCTCCATCAACCACATGAAGGAGATAAACCAATGGCTTGGTGACCTATAACAAATATTAAAAAATGTAATTTAGAATTATAACTCTAAGTATTAAATAAAAAAATTAAATTACATAACATTTTTAAACAAAGAAATTGAAAATTCCAGCAAATTAAAATGACTTACATATACAATCTCCTTTACCGGCACCCAAAAGTGGGACTCATCAAATACCCACTCTACAATAGCAACCCCACCAATGGTCTTTGCATATGAAGACTTGCTCCATTTCTCGCTAACAAACATTCACTTCAACGAAGCTTTTGATTGTAGCAAAGATTGCAAGGTGATGAAGGAGGTTGCAAAACGGGTTACACCAGGTCGGACCAGCTCCTTGTTGTCCGTGAACTCTCTCATTAAAGAGAGAACCCAAGCATGATTGTAGATATACTTACAAATATTAAGACCCTGTTCCACAATTGGCATGACCCACTCCATTTTCCCAATATCCTCTAGTATCACATCGATGCAATGTGTTGAGCAAAGAGTCCAAAAGATCAAGGGGTGCCTTTGCATGAGTAGCCTACCTGCTGCAACATATTTTGTTGCATTATCCGTGACTACTTGTACCACACTTTCTTCACCCACCTCTACAATAACTTCTTCAAAAATGTCACGTAAGTAATCAACATTTTTAATTCTTCCAAAGGCATCAATGAACTTCAAGAAGATAGTCCCACTGAAGAAAAAACAAAAAAATTCAGCAATGTTCTATTTTTTCTATTTGTCCATCCATCAAACATGCTAATGCAGCCCTTATTCCTCCAAATAACTCGTTGCTCATCAATGATTGATTTCACATCAGCCACTTTATCAGACAAAATTGTCCCCCTTAAATCATCAGTAGAGGGAGCTTTGAACCCTCGACCAGCAATGGCGATAGCATCCACTAGCACTAGCCAATAGGGCGATCTAAAATGCCAAAAAAAAAAAAAATTAGAATTTAAATATAAAAAAAGATCTTATAATTAATAAACATATTTAGATTCTTAGAATTACATTAACAATCTAAATTCATAATTTTTTTTATTCTTAACGTAGAAGAAATCAGAAAAATATGATATTACTTATTACCTTGCCGCATGAAAAGGATGTCACAATAGTACCAAAAGTCACCCACTGCACTTTTCGCAGCTACATGTTTGTCCTTGTTCCAACATGTGCTTTCTAGCGATAGTTAGGAACCAAGAGCAATGCGTGGGATGAGCCAACTCACTGAGTTACGCTCTCTAATGCCAATGCTACTCGAACTCGATCCAAGAATTGGAGGCATGGGTTTGGATTTGGAAGCAATAGCTATTTGTTGGTTTTGCTTCTCATTTAACGCCTTTTCACGAAAGCTCTCCAACTGAGCCGTGATCTCCCTTATAACCTCGAGCTCTGCGTTGGGACATACTGCAACATCAAGCTTAGGTATGCGGGCAAGGTGATATTTTAGGTGATTAATGCCGCCACCAAGAAACTCAACCCCACAATATTTGCAAGTCACATGCCCTTTCTTCGAACCCTCAATGCCATGCTTCCAAGCAGGGTCTCTCGAATGTTTTGTTCCTCCCATCATGGTAACCATAGATAGTAGGAGTCGGGACCCACAAAACTACATTGTACATAAACAAAAATTAATGGATAAGTACTAAGGACTATAGGGTTAATATTTAACTTTGCAAATTTTAAATATACAAGAAGAAAAAACATAGAATAGAAAAACAACAATAACCATGGTTCATGAATCATAATACATATCACAAGAAAGAAAGGGAAAAGGTAAAAAAACAATAACCATGGGTTTTAAATTTTAATGTGTAATGAAGAAGAAGAAAATGTTAGGAAATGAGAGAAACAAAAGATAAGTGTTCATGCAATTTACCTCTTGTAGATTCACACTTGAATCAGCTCTAAGCCTCCAACAATGCACAACCACACACAATCCACAGTGCACACACTTTGACTTGAAGATTTGGATCAGCCAATACACTTAAAAATAGCCGATCCCTTGAAGCTCCAGGCTCCAAGGTTCCAACAATACACTCACTTGTGGCTAAACCAACCTTTGCACACTAGAAATCAACCCCTTTGTAGCAAAAAGAACAAATCTGAAATTTTAATCACAATGGAAGAAAATGAAAAATGGAATGGGCTCATGAAAACAGAGTTAGAATGAATGAATGGCACTTTGAGGATGTTAGAATGTCTTTTAGGTTTAACTTTACGTTTTATTTTTTCACTTTATTGTGAGTTTTTTTTTTTTAATTTAATTTAAAAACAATAAGGTTTTTTGCAGACTCGGTGAGTCCTGTGACGGGACTCGCGAGTCCACCCAAACTCTTTTAGGTTTAGCTTTACGTTTTTATTTTTTCACTTTATTGTGAGTTTTTTTTTTTTTTTTTTTTTTAAATAAGGTTTTTTGCAGACTCGGTGAGTCATGTGACGGGACTCGTGAGTTTGGGCAAACTCATGAGTCCCGTAACAGGACTTGTCGAGTCCGCAAAAAACTCAACGAGGCCTCAGCGTGATCAACTCGGGCTCGAAAGTGCAAGTACTCACCGAGTCTCAACACTATGCATGAGACTACTGAGGTTCTTCTCTACTGAAGGTCTTTTCACAAGCTTAGACATGGTTACAAAATCAAAAACAAGGTTATATTCAAATTTTTATTTATGATAGAAACATCTTCCCTTACTTCTAACAAACATCAATCATGTAGATATTTGTTGACAAGTGATCTACATTAATTCTTTGACAGGGATGTGAATTATTTTTAAGTCCTCAAAATACAAGTTGTACCCTTTTATAAGGTTGAGAATTGGTTAACTGTGTTTTCTTAATCACACCCTATCCCTTCAAATTCTCCTTATTGACTAGTTATCATTTAAAACATGGCAGAAACTAAACCAAGTATAATATGATGAAATGGATCCTAGTCAATCCTAAGAGATAAAGATAGGTAAAAGGTCCTACTAAACCCTCAAGGCAAGGATTGGAGTACGTTCTCATCAAACCTAAAGTCATAATCTTTGATAGAAGCCCCTTGGCATTCCTTGTCATAATTTCAATGGGAGTTAGGCTCATTATTTAATGGATCCTAGGAACTCTTCCATTTCCATCCTACCCAATACCTATATTTTTTAGTTACTGACAATTTCATTTGTAAGACTTGTTAGCACGTCTTTCTCCCTAAGTGCACATCCTAAGAAGTGCATCAGTATTGGAGTTGGATTGGCTCGTGGTACGTTATGAGAGATTGTCACATAATCCCCTGTTCTAGGTGTTTACACTCATTATCTTTCTATCTAATCATCCTATAATCACTTGCTCTACATGTTTACACTCATTATCTTTCTATCCAATCATCCTAGCCTCCATCAATGCTCTTTTCCCTAGTTTTTGCCTCTTCTGCCTAGTTCCATACATTTTCTCGACTAACTTGCCTATGTTGAGTTAGTTCTATTTTGGTCCCTGTGTTTTATACTGTATTCACCATGGCCGACATAGTCCTTTTCCTACATCTAGTCTCTTATCAACTATATCAACCTCACTTGATATATTTTTGTGACCCTATAGGCTAACTCAATTGTGGCCAACGTAGTATTTTTTTCGTTCCTGATCTTTATATTATATCAATTTGGATCGAGTTTGTTGGCATATTTGATTGGTCGCTTTTAGAAGTTGGAACCATATATATAGGGCTACTAGATGTCCTATTTACAAGAATTACAAGACCATTGTGCTATACTTCCACACAAAAACCTGCCTTTAGTAGAAGAAGAGGATTTAGAGTATAAGAGCTTATATTTATGGAGGTTTATGTCTGTACAAGATCTTTGGAGTTCATGAGAAGGAAGCCGAACCAAGGAGGTAAACCTAGTCTCTGAAATCCCCAGCAAAGGATACATAGGTCTTCATCCTTACCATTTGATTCTCTACACAACATCTCTCATAAAGTGCCACTTAATCCAAGGAGGAGATTGATGCATCAACAAGTCAACCCAATGTAAGTAGCTCTATCTCTAAACCCTTTCTTCTAGTGGGTTTACATGCATAAACTAGAGTTTTATGTCATTGTCTAATCTCCATGCTTAGTTTAACTTATGTTATCTTTGCATGTCAATATATCCCTAATTAGATACCTCTTGGTGACAACTTGTAGTTTAGATATCGTTTGGCTACTACCTAATAGAATTTATCTATATTTAGTTTACCTCTTTTACATATTGGATCTAGGTTGTCTTTGTTTGTTGGTTCCTTGCATAGGCTTCTTAATTATATCATTGATCCCCCTTTTAAAAACATCTCATCCTTATAGCCTCTGCCCCACTTTGCAACATGACCAATTGTATGTATGTTGGATCTAGTATGGTCTTCTCCCTTTTCCTATATTTGAGGATCTTTATATTGATGAGCATATTCACCCTACATATGGGACAATTGTTTTTACCACAAGTTTCAAAAATGATTCTCAAAAGATGTTTTTGCTATGTTTTGAAAGAAATACTTGAGATTTGTTGTAACACCCAATTGGTGTTTTCTAACGAAGGATTAATGAGGGTACATAACCTTCTATGCCCACACTTTCTTCCTCGCCACTTGAATCAAAGCGAGGATCAAGAAAATACAAAAGGTGTACTAGGGTTGACATCTCAATTGACAACATGCATTTTAGCGAGGGTTTGTTGATAATGAAGCATGTCCAAGTGTCTTGCTTGAGCTTGGGAAACAATGTAGTCTTTATCATAAGATGGTGAAATAGTGCATGTTTGGTTAGGGTTAAGAGGTTTTTCATTCAAAGTATCCTTGACGAATATATCAAGTTGAGTAAAAGCTCAAGGAGAGAGTAAGAATGGTTCTTGGAAAAGTTTAGCCACCCCATATTCATTGAATTCATAATATTTATTGTCAAAAGAAGTTTCATTAGCATTGCAATGTCATGTTCCTCTTTTGATGGGGACATGGTGGAAGACCCTTAGCCTTTAAACCCTTACTGGGGACTAAGGGACAAGTATAAAGGAAAGTGAGTATTAAAATGTTTTAATTGAATGTGTAAAAGTACCTTTTTTGAAAAGTACTTATGTTTCTTATTTCATTTAAAGGACCTTCAAGAGTCTCAAGGACTTAAGTGATTTTAAGGAAAGATCACAAGGAAAGGTCTTTTAAATCAATTTTTATATTACCCTCCTTCCTCTTTTTGGGCACCACACTTGGAGGGCTATAAAAGTGAAGAGAAATCATTTGGTGAGGGCATGTCATGTTTTGATTATTGAAACTTTGGTCATTAAGCACGAAATGCCTGAGCCATTGCCTTGAAGATGAAAACCTTCAAGCAAGAAAGGAGTGGGGATGTCAACGCTCATTTCTTAACTGAGACAACTTCACATTGAAGTTGTACGTGTGCCTAATTATTCAAAAAATACAAAAATATTGGATTGGAAGTGGGGCAACTAGGGTTTGGGACCTTGGAAGTTGTTTGCAAGTGACGAAGACCCCTCATTGGAAGGTTGTGTGGATTGAAGTGCTGGAATTGATCATTTTCAGCTAGGGCGATTGGACTTGAGAGCTGTTTTGAACATTTTGAGATGGTTTTGAGACCTATTTTTGGTCTAAACATATTCTGATTTTTATTCCAATATTTTTGCAGTGTGGTGATTCATTTTGTCAGGTATTTCAATATAGTTTGAAGTATCTATTGCCCTAAAAATATTCAATAATTATTATATATATTTTACAGCTTGGGCAAATTAATTGGAGGGCCTTGAGGCTCCAAAATACTTCAGATTTTTGTCATAAAATTCTGCCTATTTAATCTATGATTTTTATGCAATTTATTGATGGTTTGATAAGGGTTTTGAGCACAAGAAGCATCTACAATTTCCAGATTTATTTTATAGCCAAGGACACCTAGGGTTTGAATAAGGAAATCTGATTTTGAGTTATTTTTGCATATTTAGAACAGCCACTAATTGCCTAGGGTTTTGCATAATTTTAAGCTATTTTTCAGGTATTTAGAAAGGTTGTTGGCAGCTAGAGTTTGTTGCAATTAAATCAGAAATTTTTTAAATTGAAGTAGAGTTTATAAATATTCCTTATTTTCAGCCAATTGTCCTTTTTGGGGACATTACATGCAAGGAGGTGGGTTTTCAGTACCTTCATCAATCAAAGGAAGTGACCTATCTCTTTGTAAAAGAAATGGAGGATGCCATTCCAAAATGTATGGTTGTAGTTTAGTTGTATTGCAAGTGTTTTGAAACTCATTGGGTTCATATTCATCAGAGTCAACAAGGGTGACTTGCATGTCGCGATGCATATTAACAGACAAAGGGAAAGGAGTGCCATTAATAATTTTTGGTAGTAGGAATGTGATATTGTGTTTTAGGATTTGGTAATTTGAGATCCCAACACCTTCATACCCTTAGAACCAGCAATAAAAAGTGGAGATCTTGATTTTTAAATTTATTTACTTATATCTCTATGAATGGAGTCTTGATTCTACAAGATAGGTAATTCGTTTGATATTAATGTTGATAAATTACTTGTACCATAAATTACTAACCACTATGCAACTAGCTTGCCATTGTAGCAACAATAAAAGGAATTATGCCTTTAGAACCATAAAAGAGTTTATGCCATTAATACATATCAGATTAAACTGTTGGCTTACATAACTATGCTTTCATCATACCACTTTGTTATTGAATACAATTTTTGAAGTGCTAATCTTAGGAATATTAATGATCTTTTCGCTCATTGACCAAAGAAGCAAAAACAAATTTCAAACACTAAAAAACTGCACGACTCCATGTAAAACAACTTAAGGGGGAAAATGTGAGAATATGCAAGATGGTAAACTGTAATACTATTGTGGTTGCATGTTTTTATTGTATTCTAAATACTATAAATAAAGAAGAAAAAATTTCTCTTCAAACACCCCATTAGAGTTATTGAAAACTGGATATCTTCTAATAGAGAAATATAAAAATGCATTACATTCCACCATGCTTTAAGAAATTTTGCTCTTTAATTTCATGGAAATGTGAATCCAATCGAAGAAAAGAGAGCATCAATTAATTTTCAGTGGACACATCTAGTTCCAGACTATAACAGAAAACTATTGCTAAAATAAACCTCACCTTGTATTTTCCCTGCTTTAGACAGCCAACTCTGTAATCTGTATAGCTTTTAGTCCAGTGGAAGTTGAAAACAAACACAATATCACTCCTTTCAAACACTATAACTTTATCACCCTCATCTTTTCTTGAAACATATTGGTGCTCTGAAATCAGAAACTGAAAAACAAACAAAGCATGTGAGCAGGTTAATGGTACAGAGTTCATCCCATTAAATTCAATGTTCTACAACACTAAACATACTAATATGTAAAATTTCTGGACAGATGATCAAAAGTTTGGAAATCCAATCACCAAAAATGTAATTAATAGTCATGTCCATAATATAGGCATCACAAAATAGTTTTGGAATACATGATATAGAACCAAGACCATACATCCCATTTCAGTATCATTTAGGAACACTGTTCAAAACCATGGTATAAAAAAACCTCCAAATTGGAAAAAACCCAGAGTTTTTCAAAAACTTTCCCACGTATATAGAATAATAGTTTCTTTTTTGGAGAATTTGGGTTAACAATGGCCCTCTCTCTCTCTTTCTAACCTTAATTTGCACTAAATTGAAAATTATATATCAAGAAAACTGTACATTCTTTAGGATATTTGCTTTAAAAGAATTCTCTGTCAACTTTTTTGCTCACTCATATTTCACTTTTTTTTTTTTTTTAACGTCTCATATTTCGTTATTTTTATGAACATGTCTACCACATTCAAAACTAATATATGTTCTCAATTTTATGACCTCAAAAGAAACATATACTCCTAAACCTTGTATACCCCTAAGTTATACTAAGTGAATGAAGAATAAATTTGTGGGGCAGTCCCGGCCACAAATCTTGATGAGGACTGCCACAGATTTTTTTTTTCACGTCACATTCAATATCTTTGGGTGGATAATTTGACTGGTTGATCGATGCCAAAAATACCAAATGAATGACATAGAAAAGCGGATGATCAGCCTTCGCTCCATCCCTGCCAAGTATTAAGCTAAACAAACACTTGCTAGTGATTCTTCAAAAAGCACTACGAGGAAGACACGCCAACACAAGCAATGGTCAACTCATTACTAGACATCCTCTTCCCAAAATGCGCAACAAAGAAATCAAGCTCATCTTTTCATTGCAGATATAAATCAAACTATTGGCATCTATTGCAGCAATCCACCAAGTTAACTTGCACCAAATATTCCTGTAGACCAATATAACATCTACTAAATCATTTCTTCATTTAATTTTGTAATGGAAAATATGTTAGTTATAGATACTCTTTTGGGCGTAGTAGTTGTCGATGTTCAATTGGGACCAGTTTCCATGGCTTCCGCTTTCCCTCCTAGTCTAGTGGCCACTTCACATCCACTAACACAAAGTATAAATTCTCCACAGAGATTAAATGGAGCTAATGTTTTTCACACTCTACAAAATAGTTCCACGGAGACATCTTACAACAACAAATCTGTCTCATTGCACCTATCATGTCTATCTTTTGATAGGGACATCTTGGAAGGCCCTTTAGCCTTAACTTATTCCTAGGGGCTGAGGGACAAGTATAAAGGGAAAAGAGTATTGAATGTTTTGTTTGAATATTTGTAAAAGTATCTTTTTGAAACGTACTTTATGTTGTTTATTTCACTTAAAGAGGGGACCTTTAAGGGTCATGAAGGTTTAAGTGATTTTAAGAAAATATCATAAAGAAATATTTTTTAAAAGATTTTAAGTTACCCTCCCTCTTTTGGTCACCACACTTAGAGGGCTACAAAAGTGAAAGAGTAATCATTTGGAGAGGTCATGTTATGTTTGGATATTGAAAATTGGTCTATTAGCATGAAAACGCTAAGCCATTTGCTTTAAAGAAGAAACCCTTCAAGCAAACAAAGTTAGGAGACGAAAACCATCTTCCTTCTTTGAGGTAACTTATTCAGGGTTTATCATTGAAATCAACTAGTCCTTCAAGGGTGCTTTAGACACCAATTGGTCATTTTCAGGTTGGCGACTTGCTATTGCGAGAGTGCCAACTTGATTTGGGAGTGAAATATCATGTTTTTGGGGGGTTTTGTGCGCTAGAGGCAGTTCTAAAATTATTCTTATTTTTCTGCATAGTGACATCTGGGTTTGGGAGAGGTTTGGACCTCTTGCGAAGGTCATTTTATCTTGAATTGAATTCTGTAATTTTTTCATAATTTTCCAGCTTGGGTGATTTGATTTTTGGGCTTTTTTAGCCATAAAAACATTCAAAAAAATCATTAAAAAATATACCTTTCATTGTAAATATATTTATGCAATTTATTGAGAGTTTGATAAGATTTGTGGCATAAGAAACATCTAAAATTTTCAGATTAAATTTACAACCAAGGACGCCTAGGATTTGAAGAATAAAATCTGATTTTGAAGGGCTATACTTTCATGTTTTGAGCAGCTACTAATTGATTGGGGTTTGGCATATTTTAAAGCTATTTTTAAAGTATATTTGAGAGACTATTGGCAACTAGGGTTTGTTGCAATTAAATCAAAAAAATTCCATATTGAAGTAGGGTCTACAAATATTTCTAATATTCAGCTAATCATCCCTTTTGGGACATTACAACACCATTCCATCACTATTGCAAATCCACTAGTTTATGACAAGACCATGTCAATTTACACCACCGCCATGCCATTAGTTTCTACCACTCCCCAAACTGATGACATAGATGTAAAGTCCATGTGTTGTTTCCATGCCTTCACACACTTAATCTCAATTTTCATGACTTCCACATCCATTCGAGATTCCAAAAATACTAGCAATAGTAGTCTTGTTTTTTCTCCCTCCTTTGTTGCTTGATTATCCCCTTCCCTTATTCCATCCTCCACCCACCCCACTAGCTTCATTTTCACTTCACCTAACCCCTCTTCCACACAACCCTATCCATTCATGCTTAATGCGAAAAATACATCCCATTGTTTGCTTCTCAATGCAACCCCAATGACCCCATTGCCTTTATAGTGCAACAATTACAAAATGCATATGGACTTTCTCAAACCTACTTACACAATGTCCATCCATGATTTGCTCTCACAATTTCATAAGCGAGTGATGTAGTGGTTAATGGCCACAATGTTCATTTGTTGAACAAGTCCAAACAGGTCGAAGCCACCAACAAGTTGGTGATCAAAGTACACAACTTAGATACGCTGAAATGACATTGCTACAAAGGATATTGCGCTAGCTGAACAAATTCAATATCAACTAGCAGTGCAAATTTTGTAGTTACATATTTTGTTAGGCAAAATTGATCACTTGGCATTTCAAGGCCTTAAAGCTTTCGCACAGCGATTTGATGGCTTATTCTAGACCATAAATACTTATAAGTCATTGTGAATTGCAAAGCAAACCATGACAAAGAAACTTTTGTATAAGTAACATGCTTGGTATACTCAAGTTTAGATAGGTCACCTAAACCTAGGAGAAGATGTTTCTCCTAATTCTCTTCCAAAGATTAGATTCTTCTGCCACATACTAAACTCCATTTGATCAACATTGTGTGTGATGGCCAAAGATAGCTCACCCTTTTAAACAACCTACGTCATCATTTCATATATGAAGTTCACACTTGGAGGGATCAGGCCCTGGTTTAGAGTTTGGAATAACCCATTGGCCAATTGAAAGTCATGGCTTCATTTGTAAATTCTCAACCGTCGTAATTATCCATAGCTTCTAGAATCAGATAAAATGTTATAAGTTTTTGTATGTTTTGTGTATTTTTCAAATTGGGGAGGTTCAAAGAGTTTTGGAGTTGGATAAATGTTAAAGGGCGAATCACTAAATTGTAATCAAGCCTCATGTGATTGGGTGGAAATGTTGAAATTTGTTTCAACCAATAGAATAGTGAATCTTGTAGCATAAGATTATTAGCAAAAAATAATACATAACCTAGGCGTGTATGCAAATTGTAAAGATTTTGTATTATGTAGGCATTTTGCTTTGCAATAATGCTATTGATGTAAGTTAGGATTATCCTAGTATTGAAATACCTGATCTATGCAATGACGATCATATACCCATTGTCTCAAGGTGTGAAAAATTGCCTTATGCATTGTGTTTCTATATTTTTAATGACAGATGTCGAAAAAAATTAGTTTCTTTATAGCATGTTCAACTTAGTTGCCACAATTAAGAGTTATCTCTTCTATAAAATTTACTAGGGTCTTATACTTGGCCTTGCTTGTTGAGGCAAGAGTGAGATGGATACAAAATTTTACCTAATTTCAATAATTTATTATGTCTCTCGGGATTTAAACTTGGGGCTCTACTATGAAATCTATCACATCCCCCTTTTGGACTTGACACTATTGAAGACCTTTAGCCTTGCCTAGTTTCCCAAGAGCTAAGGGAAAAAGTGAAAAATAAGTGAAACATTTGGTTTTATGAAGAATACTTGTAAAAGCACTTTATTGTTATAATTTCATTTAAGTTGGGACCTTTTTAAAGGTCATGAGTATTAATCCACTTAAGTATTTTTTTATAATTTGAGGGTTCTTGTTGAAGGGCATCTTGGATCATAATTTTTATTTACAAGTTTTGAACATGAAAAAGCTTGAGCTTTGGACTTGAAGACGAAAACCTTTAAGCAAAGAGATTGAGGATGAAAACCCTCATTTTTCTGTGGGGCAACTTCATCTTGGAGCTGCCATTGATCATCAAAATTCAAAAAAAGCAAAAAGGAAGAGTTTCTAAGTACAGCGAATAGCTTGGAAGGTTGGCAAATTGTTCTAGGAAGGTGGTGACTTGCTTGTGGAGATTGGTGACTTGATTTGGAGGGGTTTGGTTAGTGGTTGAAGGCCATTTCTTACCCTAGTAATATTTTGCAATTTTTATATAATATTTCCAGCCTTGGGCGATGCAGAAAAATAACCTAATTGAGGGTTTGAGGTTAGAAATTGATTCTAAAAATATTTTGGAATTTTTCATAATATTATAAATATTTGTTGTGGTAAATCCAGCTTGTTTGTGAAAGGAAAACATCATAAAAAAGTATTTAATTAGCTGAATTTTTCTATTATTTTGAAGGCCTATTGAAGGTGAAACAATATATAAATTGTTATCAAATGGGCTGCCATAAATCATATTAATTTTTCAACCTAGATGCCTAGGGTTTGAAGGGCTAATTTGGATTTCAGAAGAATTCAACATTGTTGAAAGGGTTAATATTTGATTTGAAGGGTTTAGCATATTTTTATGTTAATATTGGAGTATATTTGCAGTTAGGGTTTGTTGTAAAAATTAGATTTTCTTCTTTTGCTAGGGTTTCACAGAAAAATCAGAATGCAAAAAATATTCCTAATTTGAGAACATTACAATGATATCAGAGCCAATTTCTTAGCCAGTTATGGGGTGTGAGTGATTTCAATGAATTGGCGACCTAGATTTTTTCCAAACAAAGAATACAAAGATCATTTTCATAAGGGGGGGATGAAGAAGAGGACAATGAATGAAGCCATAGATGATTTGTTGTAAGCCATGGAGAATTATCAAAGGGAACTAAAGGCAATAAGTCCCAAGGTTTTGGCAAAGTCTATAGGCTTAAGCCCTAGACCTCAAAAGTCTCTCTTAAAAGAAGAGAAGATTGAACTACAGGTGAATATGGAACTTTAAAAGTCTGAAATTTTAGGGCAGCAAGTGGCAAAATTTCAACAGAAAATGTGACCAATAAAATCAGAAATTTCAGAGTTACATGATAAAATTTCTGAGTTATAAATTTGGGACAGCCAAGTAGAGAAATTTCTGAGTTTCACAATTCAAAAATAGTGGGGCAGAAAGAGGGAGTTGTCCAACAACTTCAAGAGCAGCAAAAAGAGCAAGAGGAAAAGGAAGGTAAGAAAGGGGAAGAATCCATTTTGCATAGTAAGGAAGGAAAATCAAATTTGAAGAAGATATGTGGAAGGGCCTTTTGGGAAGACCTTGTTGGCGGGTATGCCCATGAGGGAAGTGCCTCATTAACTCCTCATGAAAGTTTTCAATTTGCTCAAGTTTCTAGATTAACATTTGAGGGTAAGCAAATCGACTATTTATTTGGTAAGGATTCATTGTATTTTCCTCATACTTTGTTCTCACATTGTTTTGTTTATCATAAGCATTGTGCTAACAATAAGGATGAGATGAAGGGCACTAAATGGAGAAGGGGATTCTTCAGAGTGAATTCAAAGATGGGGCAAGGCAAATGCCCAACATGGATATGGGATCTAGGTGAGCCCTAAAAGAATAGTAATGTTGTTTTGTTATGTTGTGGGACAAGGAATAGAGCTTGGATAACCATAGGGAGGGAGACAAGCAAAAGATGTCATGATCTAAGGATAAAAAAAGGGTTGTTTGTAACTTATGGACTGAAGTTTTTCACATTTTCAGTTTGTTTCCTCTAAGGTTTATTGTCACCTTGGTGAGTATTGGCCATAGGAAGTTGTGCTTCCCACACCTCAACAACATGGAGATAGTCCAAGCATGTGTAAGTGGATTTCCAGCCACTAGGAGGAATTTGAGAAGATAAATAACATAGTACAGCCATGATGAGAATGCAATGAGCACATCTTGTGAAATCCCAGTGAAAAAGGATTGTAAGGAAAAAGCATGGCATCAAAAGGGAGTGCACATCATGCTTGATAAGGTAATCAAAAAGGTGTTGCTAAGCACCCTTGTTTTTACTAACATGCTTGCTATAGGTGAAGGATGACAACGGGAGCCGATTGCAAGGGCAACAAGGAGTGCACAAGGAACCACAAGTCTTGAATGGGGGCAGCCACTATGGTGTCCTAAAAACCATCACATTCCATGCTTGAAGGAGTTGGTCAATCCGGAAAATGGTAAGGTCATAAGAGCTGGAAATAATGAAGGGACTTTCCACATGAGCTTGGGAAAGGAAGATGAAAGGCATAGAGGGAAGGCTGCAATTTCCAAATGTTGGCAGCCCTTAACTCCAAAAGGGAACAACCCTACTCTACATTTGGTAAGATTTGCCAAATCTGAAAGTTGTTGCATTTGTAAGAGAACAAATGAGAGGAAAATTTATGTGCATAGGCAGCCTATTAGATGTAAGGAGCAGCACCCCATCCCTTAGTACAAGGGTGTATTGGAGGATGAGGATGAGGGTCTTAGACCTCTCTTGAATTGGGCAAAGGTTCAAATCACGAACAGCAGTAGCAAAAGTGATTTTTTGAGGTATAATTGGCCTAGTATACACTTAGAAAATTCGGAGTTTGTGAGGCCAAATCTGCTGCCTACTAAGGACATAAATTTTGATTTTTTTGGCATGCTACAGCCCATGACAAGTTCTGAAAATGCATGGGAATTGGGGCACTTCTTCCATGGCAAAAGGTTGGAGGGTGCAAGTATGGTACAGCCCTCTCTAAATTGTAAGTTTGGATCTTTGTTATGCACAAAATGTATTCCCTCCATGATTATTGTTGTTGTCAAGATAGAGCAAAGAGAAAAACATAAGGCACACATAAGGATACCAATGCCAGATTGCTCCAATCTCCATGATACATCCTTTCAAAGTATGCTTTCAACATGGTTCAATGTTACTCTTTTGTTGCGAATTGGGAAAGATTTGTCATGGCACATGGGAGGGTCTAAGGAGTTGATGGATGTTTGCCAAAGTAATATATACTCGATGACTAAGGTTCAAATAGACTTTTTCATAAGGGGCAGCTGTAATACATCTTCTTGTTATATTTATTGTGACAATTTTAGTTCTTCAAAAAGGGTACATGGCTTCATTTTGAACCCTCTTGGGATGGTCAATGTGGTAGAGACATCATGAAGCAAGCTGAGAGTAAAGAGGTTGATTTTTTGGGATGCTTGTAGGACTATAATGTGCATACACAACCAACATATTAAAAATGGAAGTGGTTGGTCCTACCTTTCTTTTCAAATATGTGGACATGTGTCAAGAGTCTTTTGGCAAAAAGTGGATTTCTGGAAGGTACTAGGACTTCCCGCTCCTCTAGAGGGAAGATTTATGAGCTTTGAGGTCACTCTTGGGTGTGTGGACAGCATGAACACCACTTTTATGTTCTCAAAGGCAGCTACATATATGTCCCCAACACTTTCACACATGAAGGGCACTATCAAGTGTGCAAGCATTGAAGAGAAGCGGAGAATTCATGTTTGACTAATATGTTTGTGTCTTGTGTAGGTGTTGATAAAAAGACAATCAAGGCCCAAACATTTGAATATTTCTTTGCTGGAATACACTTTTCTAGCCATCTCCATGTTATCATTTTTGAGGAGCTGTCTCCCTTTTGCATCTTTTTGGCACAATTGAGTTATGAGACCTCCATGGAAAGAGAAAGGAAGATGGGAAGCTACTGTTATTTCATTTTCAGACTGTATAAACAGCCAAGAACCTTCACATACAGCAGCAAAGAGTTTCATTAAGAGGTCTTATTCTCATGGGAAGAGTCAAGGATCAAGAATGGCTTAAAGCCCATGGTTAGGGCAGCCCATTGGTTGTTTCTATTGTTTTAGGACAAACAATTTTGAGTGGGGAGGATTGTCATGTCCCCCTTTTGGACATGACATCATTGAAGACCTTTAGCCTTGTCTAGTTTCCCAAATGCTAGGAGAAAAAGTGAAAAAGAAAGGAAACATTTAGTTTTATAAATAATACTTGTAAAAGCACTTTATTGTTATAATTTCACTTAAGTTGAGGCCTTTTTAAGCATCAAGTGTATTAATCCACTTAAGTGAGTTATAAGAAGTATTCTTTTTATAATTTGAAAAAAGATTAACAAAGGTATTTCCCCCCAAATTGGGCAGTTCTCTTAGCGAGAAGTATAAAAGCATTTGAGAGTTGTTGAAGGGCATCTTGGATCATGATTTGAATTTACAAGTTTTGAGAACAAAAAAGCTTGAGCTTTGGACTTGAAGACGAAAATCTTCAAGCAAAGAGATTGAGGACGAAAACCCTCATTCTTCCATGGGGCAACTTCATTTTGGAGCTGTCATTGGTCATCAAAATCTCGGAAAGGCAAAAAAGAAGGGTTTCCAAGTGGGGCAAATAGCTTGGAAGGTTGTCAAATTGTTCTAGGAGGGTGGTGACTTGCTTGTGGAGGTTGGCGACTTGATTTGGAGGGGTTTGGCTAGTGTTTGAGAGCCATTTCTTACCCTAGTAATATTCTGCAATTTTATCTAATATTTTCAGCCTTGGGCGATTCGAAAAAAGGACCTAATTGAGGGTTTGAATTCAAAAATTGATTCTAAAAATATTTCTAGAATTTTTCATATTATTGTAAATATTTGTTGTGGTAAATCCAACTTGTTTGTGAAGAGAAAATATCATCAAAAGGTATTTGATTGCAGTTGTATTTTTCTATTATTTTTGAAGACCTATTGAAGGTGAAATACTATAGAAATTGTTATCAAAAGGACTACCATAAATCAAATTAATTTTGTGAATCTAGATGCCTAGGGTTTGAAGGGCTAATTTGGATTTCAAAAGGATTAATCTTTGTTGAAAGGGTTTATATTTGATTTTAAGGGTTTAACATATTTTTATACTAAGTTTGGAGTATATTTGCAGTTAGGGTTTGCTATTGTAAAAATCAGATTTTCTTTTTTTGCCAAGGTTTCATAGAAAAATCGGAATTCAAAAAATATACGTAATTTGGGGACATTAAAAAATCCCAATGCTTTTACTACTTGAGTCAATCCAATTCAATTTTAAATGATAGCATAAACAATTGGATGGTGCTCATAGAGAACATGGACGTAGGCTTGGGCCTTTGATATGGTTACACTCAATCCATACCTCCAGGTACCTCAATGGTGACACACAAGGGAGGAATTAGGTCTATGTGTTGTGTTAAGTTCAACCCTACTGTTGACAATTCTTCCACAGGACAGATTGTCTCTTGCCATTCGAAAAATTCACATCTCCGTCCAAGGAAAGAAAGAATACATTGTTTTTCTTTTTGTGAGGGCCTTTGCTACAACGGAAATTCCTTTGGACTTTTGTTCGAAGGAATGGTTCATCAAAGAAGGCAGAATGTCACATAGCTTCGGAGAAGTGCTAAAGACATACTCTGCAAGAAGTTACAAATTTCAATTCTTTCAGGGAATTTGCAGAGCTTACAACAAAGGAAGTAATTCTTTCAGACTTTTTGTCCGAAGGAATACTTCGGAGAATTTACAAAGGGAACACCCAGAGCCAAACAAAAGTCCCGCCCAAAAGCAAAAAAAGCCCAAGGAAAATTTTCTTCAGACTTTTTGTCCGAAGGAATTCCTTCGGACAAAAGTCCAAAGAAATCCGAAGGAATAAGTCCGTGGAATTGCAACGGGCTTTGGAAGGCAGAAGAGGGCAAAACAAGAAACCCGAAGGGCAAGATACCCTTCGAAAGGGTCATTTTCAACAATCCCGAAGGGCACCTACCCTTCAGGAAGGTACACGTCAAATTCGGGACCCCTGCAAAAAACCCGAGTGCCCTACAATTTTTTCGACAAAGGCGCAAATGAAAGACAGAAACCCTTGTGGAGGGCACTTGGTCGGTCCTTGGACCCTTGTAAAAAAATCCGAAGGGCATTCTCAGCAGAGTTAAAAAAGGACAAGGATTAATTCCTTCGGGCTTTTTGTTAGAAGGAAACCCGGGTGCCCTACAATTTTTCCGACAAAGGCGCAGATGAGGGACAAAAACCCTTGTGGAAGGCACTTGGTCGGTGCCTGGAGCCTTGTAAAAAAATTCGAAGGGCATTCTCAGCAGAGTTAAAAAAGGACAAGGATTAATTCCTTCAAGCTTTTTGTCCGAAGGAATTCCTTTGGACAAAAAGTCCGAAGAAATTCGGAAAATTACAAAGAAGAAAAGTCCAAAGAAATAGGTGAAGAAGAAAAAGACGAAGGATTAATTCTTCGGGCTTTTTGTCCGAAGGATTAGTGCGGCAAAGAATCCCGAAGGAAATAAGGCAAAAGATGAAGCTAAGAAAGATGCAAGAAAATCCAAGGAAATGAAAGGAGAAAACATAGAATTGCAGCCAAAAACGTCAAGGTAAATAAAGCCAGGGCAAAACAAAAGTCCGCAAGAACAAATTCGAGA
This sequence comes from Torreya grandis, assembly GCA_037957365.1. Classification (NCBI taxonomy): domain Eukaryota; kingdom Viridiplantae; phylum Streptophyta; class Pinopsida; order Cupressales; family Taxaceae; genus Torreya; species Torreya grandis. The sequence continues at coordinate 1,949,214 of JARHVA010002968.1, read as the reverse complement.
TAATTGGCGAGGATAAAGCCGAGGAGATCCAAAGGCTAAGGAAATAGCCAAGAAACGGAGGAAATATAGGCCAAATATAGACAAAATACATCCAAATATAGAATCCCGCCAAAAATAGACATGAACAGGCAGACCAGAATAGGATAAAATACATGCAAGCAAGGGTTATTTTCGATCGACCGGGCAAAGCTTCAGTTGACTGGTTGTTGAAGTCCTGCTCATCTCCAGATCAACACATTTGAAGGTCCAACTCAGCTTCAACCAGAGTTCTAAATTCGAACGTTGAGTTGACTGTCCTAGATTTAAAGTTGACTAGTTGTTAAACGCCACATCTACCAGGGGTTTCCCATGCAAAGGAGAATGATCTCTTCGTCTAACTCAGCTTATCAAATAGTCAACTCAGCCTTTTAGACGATCATCTCAAACGTTCCAGCAGCTCACGTAGAGTTCTAAAAATGACATTGGCATGGATCTCCATGCAAAGAGAGGTGGGCGGTTTAGAACAAAGACAAGTTCACTTCCTCAAGTGCAAGAAGCTTCATGCAAAGACAGAGAAAACATATTTTATTGAAAGGCCAAGTCAGCCTTGACTTAATCTAAGTTAATCCTTCTCTTTAATTTTTCAATGCCAATCTTTGGCTCTTGTAATTCTCTATAAAATGGCTTTTCAGCTTTAGAAAAATCATCCCTCTCTTGGCTAGATCAGACTTTGCCATTGGTGAGTTGTGTAACCTCTTTAATCAATAGGACTATACTTTCAGATTTCAAGTGCTGGCATAGTGTACATTCATTCAACAATTTGCATAAGTGGTAGATTTCTCTCCCTTCCCAAATTCTGATTCGTACCTAGTTGCTAGCTTACCGTATTATGTAGATCATGTTAAATGTTCTTTATGTCTTTTGTTAAAGCTGTAATTGGATGTTAGGTGGCTGCAAAGTGTCTTATATCAGATCTCTCTCCATCGTTTTCCCTCATGTTTTGGTCGTTGGATCGAACCTCTTCATGAAATATTTATGCATAGTGGTCTATTGAAATCAAAGGTCTTCCTTTTCCCTTGTTTGTTCCGTGTTCTAGGTTCCAAGTTGAGTGGATCAATATTTTGGTGTATCACCTTTATTAGGTAGGATTTCCCCTTAAAATTTCTTTCTCCCTTTTCCATGGTAGTCCGCAACATAGAGCAGAGATCCTCATTGATACATCTTACAGAAACCAGCGTTCTCTGGAGGTTCTTCTCACCATTGAGGCACCCACCCTCGTGAGAAGATCCCATTGTTTCAACTGGATAGAGGACTGGCCATTTCATGTACGTCTTCGATTCAAGGCGTAGCTCGAGGTTGACAACACCTACCTCAAACTATCATTGTGGCTAGTGCAAAGTGTTGAAGAACTTGTTGTAATGGTTCCTATGCTAACAAATTGAAACTCATCATTCATTGTTGCTTCCTTCAAATCCTTTGGGCTAAATGTTTAGGTAAACATAAGGACAAATCTTGAAAAAAACATGGGGTGGGCTTGGGTTGTTAATATAGTCATACCCAACCCCTACCTATACGTATCCCCCATGGAAACATATAGAGGTGGGCTTATGCATTGATATAAATTCAACCTATACCTCTAGGTGTCCCCGTGGTTACTACAAGGTGCCTAAGAATCAATAGAAATGGGATTCGGGCCTACAGATTGAAACTCATCATTCCCCAGTACATGCCCAAAACCTTTTTGGATAAAATGTCATGGTAAACATTAGGGAAGATACCATAGATCAAGGAACTTAAACTATGCCCCCTCAAGACATGTATATGTTGAAACTGAAAACTCTAACAAGTAACTGATGAATTTGCCCCTCTCCCCCACCAGACATCAACACCTCTAGTTCACTCTTCATCTAGATTCAACTCCTTCAATCGATCCTCATTTCATGCTACATTTCTTCCAAAGTTTCAATTATAGACCACCACAAAGAAGATTCCATACAACTCAGAGGTAAATCTCTTTCTTGAGCCACTTTTTGTTGGTAAACCCTTACTTCATGAAGCTTACTTTGCAAATTCAAGCTACTTCATCACGAGCAGCCCTGCACATGCTTGATTGCGTTGCATCCTGCCATCAACCCCTGTGATCCCCATTCCCACTCAAACAAGGTCTTGACAACAAAACCAACATGTTGTGCTTTTTAATTGATCTTTCTTAAGGCCCTATGTAGACCAAATCCCATGCAACAAATACAATGCCAACATATCATCTAAGCCAAAAGACTTAGATGCTCACCTGAGGCACAACAAGAGGTTACTAAGAGCCTTGTTATGAGAACAATGCAAAAAGATATAAATAAAGCAGACAACACAAGAAGTATCTTAGTCTTCAACATAAACATTACTATAGAACAACAATTAGTCAAAGAACTAATCTTCGTTATCATATTCATGCTCTCATTACAAAGCATACATGTCCTTACATTACATTCATTGACATCAAAGGATAATCTTCAATCACATACATCATACAATGATATCTATCATAAATCACTTAAACCCTAACTCCAATCACTCTGACTCATCATATGCAAGCGTGTAACCTACCTCATTTTATTGGATCCCCATGACCCATACTATCTATTGTTGATTCATCTCCACTTGTTCATTTTTTGCCAACTTTCATGTCACTTGTCCTACGCATCGAGTTGTTCCCTTATTTGATCCTTCCACTTGTCTTGTGCAGTAGTATATTCCATTTCTCTAACATATTCATGTCCATCCTAAAATTGATCTCGAGCAATTTGCATTTTGCTTCCATAGATGTTACCAAATGAATGTTGAAAGAATGAAGTGAAATGGAAGGCATATGACACAGTTACACTCTTGTGAGTTTGTCTTTTTGTTAAACAGAAAGCGGTTACATCAGTTGGGAAGGTTTGATAAACACCCATTAGTTAAACATTAACTAATAGCTAATTATAACTTTAACACCCTCCCATGATGACTAAACCGAAGACTACTTTAGGGTTGTCCCGAAATTTTATAGACATGATGGGACCAAAGAGTTTAGTTGTTACATTTATAGACTGTTCTAAAGATATTAATATGAAATATGCAGTCCTTTAACGTTTTGTTGTCCAATGTAGGGGTTTCACTATAGACAAAAACCGAAAAAGGATAGCCAACAAAAAAACAAATATCCAACTGTGCAGACTCAAGATCTATTGATCTATCCACCAACTCACTGTAGGTGATTCATTGACTGATGATGAACCATCAGCCGATAACTTCATCTCGATCTCCATAGTTATGAACCCAGAATCCTTATGACACTAATAACTTCAATAACAGCAAGGCCTCATTATGACATTTGTCATAATCCACAAAGTTTGTAACAGGTCTTCCTTCAGTGCCAAGAATGATTTTGTCACAATCAAGATGTTCCATGATTGTCAAAATCTTATGACTAAACATTATAGTTGTGTCTAATTAACTTCTACACTTATGGCAGAACTAGATTTTGTATGTTGGCCATTTTTTACTCGCAAAACAATATAATAGGGAAAGCACAATTCTGACCTGAAAAATTATCCATGAAAAGTATTGTTTGCTGACCCAAAAATCTATGAAACTACAATTTTCTGATCTAGAATTTAATTCAACAAAAAAAGTAGAGTACAATAGTCACCCAAAAAACAATGCAATAGAAAAAATACACCTTTATACCCTGACTCAGAAATCAATTCACCAAGAAAAGTACAATTTTCTGACACTTTTTTGACCCAAAAATTAATGCAACTACAAAAGTACAGTTTTGAGAAAGTACAAGCTGAAATTGTTCTAAAAATACAATCTAAACAAAAATATAAATTACTTACATACCTCTTCAAATTTCTAAAGTTTATTTTGAGATCATGTGCCCATGGTGAGCCCTAGATGACTGTTGCCCTTACAATTTATATTTTCGTTCCTTAGACAACTAGATTTTTGTTGCTTCGCATCTCCCATGATAGTATCCCTTTGTTGCATTTTTGTAGTGTAAATCGTCACATTTTTACAATCTAAATCATTGTGTTGTTGCACTATAAAACGTCAATTATTTTTTCATTGTAACTTTTCCACTCCCATCATGTGCCCTCGCGTTCTATTTGACTCCTATTTGCATCATGTTTTGACTTCATTCAATCACAGTTCTGGTTTGATCAAATCACATTTTCCTACTGCAACATTATTGTGTTTACTTTTCACGACTTTTGTTGTCATTATGCTTTGTCACTCTACCGTCCTCATGAAAGACCCCAACACTGTTTTGAGTGTGTCTTGTTCAACTCTCATGACCTCTTTGCTACATGTTTTCATGCCCTATTCCAAGGGCTTCCTCGAAAGCACATAAGTTGCTATTCATACCCTTCTTCCCAAGTCTTCCTCAAATAGTGGCTTTGATACCAATGTTAACAAATTAATTTTGAAAGAATGAAAAAAAATGGAAGGCATACAACACACTTACACTCTTGTGTGTCCATCTTTTTATCAAGAAGAAAGTGGTTACATCAGTTGGCAAGGTTTGATATTCGCTTATTAGTTAAACATTAACTAATAGATAATTATAACTTTACAAGATGCTTGCCATCTATCCGCTTCTCCTTCACTGTGTTTCTTTCCCATTTGTGTGCCTTTTCAAATGTGTGCTTGTTTCTATGCATCAAATATGTCCCCTTCATCTGCGCATCATCCCCTTTCCTACACACTTGATCTTGATAATGCATGTTGCAAGTATCTAAAAGACTACTGTGAGTCTCTCTCACACATCATTTGTCTTAGATAATCTTTGCATGTTTGCCTTATGTGCATTTTTGGGGTCAACAGCAATAATCCTAAGTATCTTGTTTATAGTTTCTATACTATGCAATTACCACCTAAACTAATTAATTACCTTGTGGTTATAGGTGGTTACAACCAAATTGGTTCGGGTGGTTGTCTTGATGTACTATATATTCATTGTGAGATAATTAAATAGAGCTGCACATTGATTCATGTTTTGTCAATCTACTTTGAAATGCCTTTCATTGCTAATGTGTGATGTCAAAGCCACGGTGATTAAGATAGTCATGAGAATTTGAGACAACGAAGAAGAAGCCACCATAGTTGATTGTGGCCCAAAGCACCAAGTAATTCCAATATGTCATAGGACGTGAATCCAATAATTATGTCTATTCTGAAATTTTTTGTGTGGATGTGCTCGATCACAATTTCATTTATTTAGAGCATAGATTGATAATTATTTTTGCCCTGGAGTTTGGAAAATTGGTTGTATGGTTGTGTTTTTCTCTTTATGTGTGGACTATTATTTTGTGAGTTGGTGAAAAATGAGAAGGCAGCCGGGAGCAAAGTGAGAAAAAGGCACAAATTTATTGTTACATACAAACCGTACAATAAGTGAGAAAAGGGCACAAATTTATTTTGCCGCATACAATTCTTGTCAATTTGAATTTGTACGGAGGCTATTTTTTTTATTGCTGGTCGGATTTTGCAGATTAAAATATATTCTAGTTCGAGGAGTGTGGAAGAGGTGTGACTGTGTTTTTGGCAATGAGAGAATTCATACAAGATGTGTATGGGCATGAATTACCTTCACATGGGATTGCTGTTTTTTTGTGGTTTGTTGTACGGATGTGAACAACCCAAAATAATGTTTTCAAGATGAAAAGAATGCCAAAGACAGTATTGTTTTTTCCATGGGCAGGTAATAATTTTGCCATCAATACCGATGAGATGTGGGTGAGTTGGTATAGTGCTTTGGTTGCTACAAGCACCACCCCGGTTCAAATCTCAGATGGTAATGGAAGTCGGTTGTCACTGATCGTTCGTATTGCACCGGTTGTGGTCGTTGATGGTATTTTCGGGCTGGTTAAGGCTGATCATTGGTATTCTCGAGCTAGTTGTAGCCATTGTTGGTAATTATGGTACTTGTGTACTTGAGGATCTGGGGCCCCATTTGTGTCCCAATCCGGTTGGAGCTCCGGTCAAAAACATATAAGGGTAAAGATCCCACCAAAACTAAATCTATCTAAAAAATTAATTTTTCCATCAATTAAAAAAGTTGTTATTCATTATCAGGTATGCATAAACGTTAAAGCCCTTCATGTTTTTTCAAGTTTGTGCTATTTTCATAAATCTATATACAGAAGTTTGCTATAACATAGCTCAAACAATTGCATACGAGGGTTTGTAGTCTAAGTTTTGCTAAAAGCATTCCAAACCATAGGTCATGTGTTCAACTCTCACAATGGAAAACCCACAAAACAAAAGCTGTACAGCCTTCAACATTTTATTTGTTCGAAATAAGGGGTCATGGCAAAGGTGATTTTGTTAAAACTTTGAAATTTACAGCCATGAAGTCAAGGGATCAAATTCTTATAGTCACAAAATGGTCAAAATACATTTTATACAAGGGAGGCAAACTGGATTCTTTCTAATAGCCAGAATTACTTGGACAACTATGCACATTTGATGTTGTACCTCACTCCAATTGAGCTTTTCCATGATTTCATTCCTTTTAGTAACTAGACTCAATCATCTTTTAATTGACTGGTTGTACATTAGGGTATAGCGAGAGGAAGTACAAGCTTTTAAAGTCACAGTTTGTGATGGAAACCTGAATTACAATTTGTGCATGAAAATTCCCATTTTGGGAATATAAACAAGAAAATGTCAATAACTTTTTCATTCCAAAGACAAAAGTTTCTTAAAACCACTCGTTTTTCATGGAGAGGGCATCCTAAAAACATTGGTGACGTTATTTTGAGGTGTATGAATTTATTATAATTAAGTGTATGGGCCACATTATTATTGTCTTGTTGGCTATACATGTTAAAAAATTGATGATTGGATCATTTGGACTGTTGCCTCAAATTGAATGAGGGGGTTACAAAATTGTACTTTGCACTGTTGATAGTATCTGATTCGGTTCGTGTTGTGTTCTTTTGTCACTCTTTTCATTGCATTTGCATCATGGGTTCTAAATTTTACACAAATGGAATTTTATCATTTGCATTCCAATTTCAAAGTCACATGAAGCCGATCTGATTACAAAATGGAGGAAACTGCATCGTGCAACTGTAAAATTTCACACTCAATATGCTAGTCTTGAAATTGAGATAGCTCGACTACATGAGAAATTTGAAAAATATGAAGGGATGAATAAACATGTGTTTAATGTTCATGTAGCTTTATATGTTGTGTCTGATACTCCCATTGTGGAACCTATACCTGTTCAAATTCATATTGTGTAACCTTCCCTTGTGAGATTATGGGAGACATTGAAACCTAATAAGTATCATGTCGATCTAGGGTATATTGTGTATATAATCCTAAACTAGTTGCTAGTATACTGCTATTCTAGAATAGGAAGAGGAAGAAGACCATTCTAGATCCAATACACACAAAAAACCAGTCCACAAAACGGTTCTGTCCTATAGACAAGGGTTGTGTGCAAACAAGGGGTATGAGGTGAAGGCCCTTACAAGATCCAAGGTGTCATTAAATAGTGAAGCAAGAATTATAACTAATCTAAAGGTTGCAACGTAAAGTAAAGGGGCCTCTAGGCATAAGCAATATCTATGAATAACAAACATGTAAAATATAGTAATGAACTAACAAGCATATGTTAATCTATATATTAAAGAAATGAAATAAGAAATCTAACAACACCAACCAAAGAACAAAAAAATAGTATAGGGATAGGGATACTTATCTTAGGTTAACTTGTTGGCCCATTAATCTCCCCCTTGGTTTGTAGCACTTTGTAAGAGATTGTTGTAGGTGAAGTCAAGGTGTATAGAAGTAGACATAAGTATATCAAAGCGTACTCCAAAGGTTTGGCAGACCTTGACGATTCAGCTCCTATCCTTGATATCTTTAAAGGCCTTGTGTTAATTTGCCTTCCCTCAGTGTAACCTCCTAACTCTACTTCCTCTTCTTCGTCATAAGGTGAATTTACAAGCACAAACAGAGCCGATTGCATATTCAATTATTTGAGAAATGACAAATAGGAAACCTATAAATATAGATCCAAACCCTCAAAGTCAAAACTTAGTTTTCATCGACATCATCAACATGGTTGATGGCATATAAATAATTTTGCATAAAACTATACATCATCAATCGATCGATGATGTCAATTAAAAGAGGGTCACTGCAAGATTGCATTGGTTGGGTTGATGACGTTGAATAACAGTGTGCAAAGGGGAAAAGGACAAAAAGGAGAATGACAACCTAGGAGGACAAGATAGACAAATGTGATGATGCTCTGAAGGGGGTAGTAAGATGTATAATGCATGACAAAATCTCTCACAATGTACTTAGGACGTACACTCAAGTAGATTAAAGTGCAAAAGAAAGTGTTAATATGTGAAAATAACGTGTATACATATGCCCCCAAAGCTCATCACTTGTCACAATATTATAGCAAGTGATGGTGCTTCATGAAAAATATAGTGCCAAAAAAAAAGTAAATCACCGTAATGAAATAATTGAAAATCTGAAAAATGGCATATGCATACCTTGACTTACCTTTCCACTAAAATGGATGCATGGATATAGCTTAGTCATGATTGTGGCTAGCACAAATGTTGCTTGTGTTATAACCCTAAGGATGCAAGACTGCATGGACTAATCTAATACAAGCATACACAACTGAGTCTAAATTCAAGTATATGTAATATGATAGCTCTCAAAGAGGATGATGCTATTACAGGTCAAGATGGCCACAAGGGAAATGTTAAATTAGGTCTGGAAGACCTAAGAAAAACCAAGGTGCTAGGACAAGTCCAAATAGCCACAAGGTAAAGGCTTGATCAAGTCCAACAAACCCAAGGATAACAAGGTGCTCAAAAGGGTCCAGATAGCCACAAGGTAAAGGCTAGATTAGGTGCTGAAGACCCAAATGATATTAAGGTTAAATGATCAGGATCTCAAACATAACAAAGAGGAATTCAAGATAAACCCAAATATGCAACCAATATTTAAGTATGGATGGTTCAAAGGGAAAGGTTGGTTGATTCCCCCGATCTTACAAACTTAAATCCTTGAACCCTAATGTTATCATGATACTAGCACATCTAAGAGATGAAGAATAGGATGTAAATAATTAGGGGAGACTTCGAAACAAATTTGTCCAACTAGGGTGAATAATTGAGGGAGGAAAAGAGGATGCCACCAAGGTGAAAACATGTTCTTTATCTGAGATAAGAGACCCTAATCAACTCAGTGATACTAGAAGTTTCTGACATCGAAAGGTTTAGGAACACTATTTTGTAAGGTTGTGGTTTGGACTAACTAGTTAACTATAAGGTATATCTCATGAAGGATATGCATGAAATTTTAAAAGTGCCTACCACTAAATGACGTGCTCTTCGTTCCTCAGGAGACCACCAAGGCCATTGACCAATTGCAAGGATTGAGTACTTGCGTGAAAAGGCAAGCAACATTAATGATAGTATTAGGCTAGTCTACAACCTATTGCACTCCAATGGACCTTCGACTCTATTGTGAGGCCAACTGTGTAAATTGAGCTTTCAATTGGCATAAGGGGCGTGCCAACGATTTTGGTCATTGTCTTTTATGGTTGTCATTGACTTTTGAATTTTTTTCATCCGACTTTGCCATTTCACTTTGATTTTTACTAATTGACTTTTGAATTGCTTTTACTTTTTAACGTTTGCACTTTTGAATTTTGATATTTTCCTCCATATGGATTCTGAAGGCCAACAATGGGTTTTTAAGATGAAAACACTTAGAGAGCTTACACCTAGGTACTATAGAAGAGAACTTAGAAACTAATATCTTAGATACTCCTAGACTTATGCCTTAGAAAAGATCGAGATCTTGAATCTGAACTTGGTGTGCCCAAAAGGGAATGTGATATAATAGGGAGATATAAAAATAATTGGGTTGCCCCAATCATTCTATATATAGGGATGATGCAATCGTGTACATGCTTGAGACTATTGTCATAGGAAAGGCCAAGTGTGAATGAGATAAATATAGATAAACTACAGTAGTTTAGTTACAAACTTACAAGGAACATAACTGATTGTAGAAAGCAAAATGACACTCTCAACCATTGCCCCATCTTTGTAAGAAACACATAGGTATAACAAGTGGGAGCACGTGAGGAAGGCATGGTTGATGCCCCAAAGATGTAATGTCCCCTTATAGGGTCAAAGAAGAAAGTACAGAAAACCCACAAATCCCTCTTATCTTCAAATGAAAAAGTCACAATATTAAAATGCCAAAATCTGAAAAAATTGCCAGAAAGCCTAATCGCTGCCCTGGGTCAGCGATTTGGTGTAAATATTGTTTTTCTGGCATCAAACAACTCCAAAAATTATGAAATTTCTTTTGCAAGTGCTAAATGAATATTCAGATCAGATTCTCCAATTATCTTATTCACATCATCAATTCTAAAATTTTATAGGCAAAATACAGCAGAAACTTATAAAATTAATTGCTCTAAAAATACTCAACCAATCAACATTAATGATATACCAAAATGACCACAAAAATAGGAGGAATACAATGATCTTTATTGCAGAATTTTATGAGCACAAAATGTCCACAAAAAGTGGAAATTACACTCCCAAAGGTGATGTCACCCTTAGGCAGTGTGACGTCACACTCCTAGAGGGTTCGCTCCACCCTAGAGCCCTCACAAATGTCTTCAATCTGATCACTCGCTTCATATATGATGTCTTTGCTCACTTGACTTCAAAAAAAGACCTAAAATGAAGAAAAACTGTAAATACTTCTTCAAATCAGCAACCTACAAAAAAACATAATGTCTTCAATGTGATTTCCGAGTGAAATCACTCTTCAATCAGCAACAGCAACCTTGGGCATTCACATCCCAACCTTGGGAATTCACATCCCAATCCTTCTTCAACAATGAAGATTCAATATATCAAATTACCATATCCAAAATAGAAACCCTCATGTCCATATATAGTATTTAAAGTGGGGCAAACCATTTTTAGAGGCAAAATATCTTTTTAAAATCACTTAACCACTGTTCAAAATATTTTTTCTTCTTTTATTTTGCTTTCAAGCCGACATTTACTCTTTTTCCCACTTATAATATTAAATTAATTGCCAAAATAGAATTAGTAATTAAAATTACTCTAAGGCAATAATTTAATAAATAATTAATTAATTTACCCAATTTACAAGAGTGATTAAATCAAGTTTTAGCAAATAATTAATTAAAATACCTTCTCCAATTATTATTCAAACTCTTAAGTGCAATAGTGGTTAAAACCACTTATATCAAATGCTTTAGTTGTAAAAACCACTTTTTAATAATATTCTATTAAATAACTGAAATTGTCTTATATGGTCAAATGATCAAAATCACTATTCGGACAATCTTAATCAATTAATAAAACAAAATCCTCAAAAGTTATCCCTTAGTCTATGGAGAAAAGTAGACTAAAGGTCTTCAATACCTATTTACTTGTGAACCGAAAATGTGGACATTATAGTCCTCCCTTCCCAAAATTGCTTGCCCTCAAGCAATTCCAAACATGGTTGATCCTTCTCTTTTACATAACCGTTTGGCTTCCTTGATAGTGCATCCATTACCCAATTGTTTTTACCTTTCACATATCCAATGTCAAAATCATAAGCTTGCACTTTGCTTACCCACTTTTGTTGTCAATCATTCAATTCATTTTTGAAAGCCCTTGGATGACGGTATGGAGTGGCAATAACTGGTTTGGCACCCAATTCTAGCTTAATGTTATGCTCAAAACCTCTATCTAGTGGCATCCCATAAGGGAAATTATTAAAAATATGAGTATGTTTATCTAAAATAGCTTGTCACTCAGTATGAGGGGGATGTTGTTCTGTTTTTTCTAATTTTACTGTGATAAGGCAGCTTGCTGCCCATGCAATCAAACCTCTCCTAAAAGCTCTTTCCATCCTCTTCATGGACACTTCTTGTGGAGCACCATTAGCTAGACCCTTGAGGACCACTTCCTTGCCTCCTTTGAAGAATTTTAGCTCCATAGTCTTAAAATTTTGAGTGAATTCACCTAATGAATGGAACCATTGAACACTCAACACAACATCAATCTCATCAATGCCAACAACATAAAAATCATCAATTACCTTGTGCTTCCCAAGAGTGAGCTGAAGTTGTTGAATCTTTTTGAAACATGGAATGGTGAAACCATCCACCATAGTCACATTAAAGCCCTTGCAATCCGTGATTTCTAATGCCATCTTCTTTACCAAGTCCTCATCAATGAAGTTATGAGTGGCTCCATTATCAAACATGGTAGTCACTCTTTGTCCTCTCAATGTGCCCTTTACTCTGAATGCATGATACTTGGAAGCTCCTGAAAGAGAAGCAAGTGTGCTGCCGATTTCTTTTGTGTCTTCATGCACATGTTCATCAACAACATTTTTATTTTGCTCAACATTAGTATCAACAACATCAAAATATGAATCATCATCAATTACCTCAATGTAATGGACTTTTCTTTTGCCCATGCAACGATGGCCTCTAGCCCATGGTTCTTCGCAAGTGTAGCACAAAACTCTCCTCAACTCATCTCTTGAATCCTTCATGTTGCTGCTATAGGGCAGAGCTTTATGTGGTGAAACATAAGGCTGAAAAGGCATCTTTGGTGGCTCACTAGGTGCTGCGCTAGGCTGCACACTTGGTGCTTTTGGCTGCCCACTTAAATCAGACCTTAGCTGCCCGGTATTTTCCACTCTTGGCAGCGAATGAGTGGCTGCCCCTTGCTGTCCATTTGGCCACATATTTCCCATGTAAGCTGAACACTCTAGATCCAATGCTTTAGTAAAGGAATCTTACAAGAAAAGTGGGTTAAAAGCTTTTACCAAACCTTTCAAAGGCTCAATCAAACCCTCAATAAATAGAACCAACCTTCTTTCACTTACATCTAGTACCATGACTGAAATCTTCTAAAAATATGCCACATACCTCTCTACATCATGGTTTTGTTTGAGTTGTGTTAACTCATGAAAGTGGATCTCTGGATCTCTCCTATCAAATCTTTCCATTACTATTTTGCTGAGTTCCTTTAAGGTAGTAATAGATTTGTGGCCTTGTGTGATCAAGCCATGAAACCACCACTCATGAACAATACCCTCCAAGTGTAGTGTAACAAACTTAAGAGCCTCATCCTAAAACATGGGGTTGAGTGATAAATAGGTCTCCAATTTCTACAACCATGATCTCACTGAAAGTTTATGAGTACCATCAGAAATAGGAAGAAAAATCTTACCCAACCTTTATTACAAGTCTCTACGGGACTGCATGCTTGGTACTCTTGGTTTTGGTCCATCATCTCACACTAATCATGAAATGACAAGAGCACTTATGTGTCAAAGCTTAGGGTTGCATACTCTTGTTGACGTGTCAAGTGGATCACAGATCAGTGTCTCAATCTCAACTATTGGTTATCTCTGCAAAAATGTAGCCTTGAAGAACTTATGAGGAGAGTTGATAGAAACCCTCTCGTTGTCATTCGAACTTCCCTCTACTGGGTAGCGGTGGATTTTCCCTAAATCTTGTGTGGTTTTCAACATACCTGCAAATAGCATACTCAAAGTATGTTGAAGATCACTTTGGCTCTCCTTGATCAAATCCTACAAAAACTTTACTTGCTCTAAAGTAAATCCTTGATCACCCATGGCTTTTCCTCTCTGATAACACAGAAAAAAATTATCTAATTGCATCCAAATATGCACACATAGGATCTCATAGATGCACCAGATCGGTGCTCTGATATCACTATAATGTCCCCTTATAGGGTCAAAAAAGAAAGTACAAAAAACCCACAAATCCCTCTTATCTTCAAATGGAAAAGTCACAATATTAAAATGCCAAAATCTGAATAAATTGCCAAAAAGACTAATTGCGGCCCTAGGTCAGCGATTTGGTAAAAAAAAAATATTTTTTTATGCCCTTAAACAACTCCAAAAAAATATGAAATTTGGTTTGCAACTGCTAAATGAATATTCAGATCAGATTCTCCAATTAGTTTTGCCACATCATCAATTCTAAAATTTTTATAGGAAAAATACAGCAGAAACTTATAAAATTAATTGCTCCAAAAATACTCAATCAATCAACACAAATGATATACTAAAATAACCACAAAAACAGGAGGAATCCAATGATCTTTATTGCAAAATTTTATGAGCACAAAATGTCCACAAAAAGTAAAAATTATATTGCCAAAGGTGTCGTCACCCTTAGGGAGTGTGACGTCACACTCCTAGCAAGGTTCGCTCCACCCTAGAGCCCTCACAAATGTCTTCAATCTGATCACTCGCTTCATATCTAATGTCTTTGCTCACTTGCCTTCAAAAATTGATCTAAAATGTAGAAAAACTAGAAATAATGAATAGAATAATTTAATTAATTACAAAAATAAAATTAGTAATTAAAATTACTTTAAGACAATAATTTAATAAATAATAAATTAATTTGCCCAGTTTAAAGGAGCAATTAAATCACTTTTGGGCAAACAATTAATTAAAATACCTTCTCCAATTATTATTCAAAGTCTCAAGTGCAATGATGGTTAAAACCATTTTTATAAGATGCTTTAGTAGTAAAAACCACTTTTTAATAATATTCTATTAACTAACTAAAATTGCCTTATACTGTTAAATAATCAAAATCACTATTCAGACAATCTTAATCAATTAATAAAATAAAATGCCCAAAAGTTATCCCTTAGTCTATGGAAAAAAGTAGACTAAAGGTCTTCAATACTTGTTTACTTGTGAACTGGAAATGGGGACATTACAAAAGATTTGCAATGTAACAAGTTGAGAGCCTAATGACATGTTAAAAAGGCAGGGAGCCAAGAGACTAGGTAAAGTAAAAAATAGCTAAGAGGCATGTTAATGGTAGTAATAAGAGGAGAGGTAAAGTAGGAAAGAGGCAAGATGCAAGGCAAGATAAGGAGGAGCCAATACGCATAAACATAGTAATGCTAAAATGAGTAATATGATGATAACGTGAGTAATGCAAGTAGTTCTAACATGAAATGCAAATTATGCTACATATCTTACTAAATGTAATAAATGATAAATGAAAATCATGCACTAAACATAGTACCTTTTGACAAACTAAGCATTAGTCGACTTCTTGAAGATTTCTTTAAATATTTTATGGATTTAATGGTTATAGGAATCTTGGTTACTACTTCTTTTTGAATGGGAGATGTTGAAAAAGGGCAAACATCATAAGAAGCCTTTAAGTTTGAGGAAGGGTAAGGATTGGCATCATAAAATGCCCCCAAGTCTGAGATAATGCAAGGTAATAGTCCATTGTATTCAATGTTGATTTCCAGGTCTATGTATCTATTACCTTCGTTGTTGTTTCCTTCATGAATCTGTGTCACATATATGACTTAGGCATCTAGAGTAACATGTGGGGTTGTAGACGGTTTCAAAAATATTCTGGGCATCATCGGCCTTGCTGATGGCATTTAATTTTTTTCTATTGTTCAATATTACATCAGCATGGCGGAAAGCGTTGGAATTTTGTATTTTTCTGTCTATCATCAGCTTAGATTGTTTTGATGGTGAAAGGACGGCATCAACTTGTTCAATGGCATCAAAAAATTATGTATTTTCTATAACTTCATCCACCTAGCTGATGATGTCAAATTTTCTCGATTTTTTCTACTAGAATTTCAAAGAGTGATCTTTGCGAGTTTCCTTTTGTATATTTTGAGATTTTTTTTGAATTATCCATCTTGGGTCTTCTATGAGGATGGGACAGTCGGTTGAAAGGTGTAAAATAGTGTTCGTCATGAATAGATTCTTGGGGTATTGTCAAATTCGTAAGAAATATGGACCATGTTATCCTCACAATTGAAGGCATGCATTTTTTGCAAGTGTTTTTTGATAATGAAGTACATTTGGGTGTAATGCTTGAGCTCGGAAAATGATGTAATCTTCATCATAGGATGGTTGTATTGTGCAAGCTTGTTTTGGCTATGACCTTGTTGATTCTCATCATTAGATGTATACTTGGCAAAGATACCAATTTGGCTAAAGGTTCACGGAGAAAGTAATAGGGGATCTAGGAAGAGCTTGGAAATCCCATTTTCAACACATTCGGATAAGTAATTGTCATATGTGGCCTCATTGGTATTGCAAGGGGGGTCTTTGTCATTCTTTTTTGTAAAATATAACAAGATATTGGTCCCTTGGTAGGAGGGACGAGGGAAGCCAATCATAAATGTATTTGGGTAATGTGTAGGTGTCGCAAATATTTTTGGATTTCATTGTGCTCATCATTATAATAGTCTACAATGCTGACAAGTAGATCAGGATGCATGTCAATATACTTGGGTAATGGTGCACTATTGGTTGTGTTTGTTTTGGAAATTTTGAACTCTTTTTTATGATACACAAGTAGGCAATCCTATGGGTTTGGATCGTCTTCATGCTTGTAATGAACATTGTTGTGAATGAATTTTAAGCATTGGCTGTCAGAAGAGGCAACTGCTCTAGTGCATGGAGTCCAAGGTCATCCTAAAAGGGATTATCAGAGAGTGGAAGGCTAAGGACCATGAAACTAAGTTCGTACTGTTTGGGAAGTGACACTAATGTCAAATATTTCATCTACTAGAACTTTTCTAACTTGAGAATCATTGATCATCACACCAATGACAAGAAGAGGATCATTGGCTCAGCAAAGAATTTATTCATTGAACATATCATCCATCAGGAACTCTATGGATATCTTATTTTTTGATTGAGGATGAGATGTGGTTTCAATTGTGTGTACTCAATTGGGTGTTGGACCTATTGGAGGTTGACTAGATTGTTCATGTTTAAAGTTTGGTGCAAAGTCTTCTATGGCTTGCAATTGTTGTATGCAAAACTTTCTCTGATAAGGAGATGGTCTCATGAGTTGCATTAAGGGAATTTCGCAAGGCATGGTGTTGAATTCTACTAAGAAATTTCATTGGTTGGAATTTTGATAAGTACTATAGCGGTATTTTAGTTGAGAGTTAGGATAGGATTTCTAAGCCTTTATGATAGAAGAAGATTGCACCTTAGATTGAGATTTTTTTGTGGAAGAGGTGATCCATTAGGTGTTGAAATGGATTTATTTTTAGTATCATTGGCATTCCTACTTGAGAAGGTTTCTTATGTTTTGTTACAGGGTCTTTATGTGCAGGCTTGCAACAATAGTTGACTTTTTCTTCATTAACATATTGTGAGTTGATATAAGTTTGGTCACAACTTCCTTTAACATTGGGTATGAAATTGTTCATGGGCATTTTCTCAAGATTGGCTGTTATGTGAGCTTTGTTGTTGATGTTGTTTTCCTTTGGATGCTAAGAGATATTCTTGGTATCACTCGCGTGATAGCATCATGGTCAACCTTTGGGCCCGATATGAGTTCATAGGCTAATTGTTTTGAGATATAGACAATTTTCATGAGAATGTCCCAAATTAGCATGCCACCAACAGAATTTTCTGGGATTGTACAATTGGGGAAAAGGCTTTGAAGGATCTATGTTTGTAGGTCAAGGTATCAACATCCTTTGCTTGAGCTCTTGGAGACTCTAGGAAGGGTGGATTGGGTTTCGATTACTTGGGGGAAGTGGAATCCCCGATTAAAATTATTAGAGAGTTTTATCTTGGGATGATTGAGGGGTAAGAGTATTGGTTGTTGTTTCCAAAGATTCCTTGCTAGGTCTTTGAGGTGGCTCAAATTGTTTCAAAAGGTAGTCTTGTTGTTTAGTTGGGTCGAAGGATTCCTCAAATATCTTAGGAGAGGACCTAACCTTATATTGTAACTTCAGTTCTAAAATAGTGACAAAACATTTGAATACTTTTGCCATACATGTTATCATCAGCTTTGTGCATCAAGGACTTCCTTCATTTGATGAAATCTTGGAAAAATTCGTGAGCTAGTTGTCTTTACACTGATGAAATTTCTTAAGTTGTTTTGATAAAGGTGATGATATTGGAAGTCGTTTTCAATTAAAGATCATGAAGTTGACAAAAGTGTTTACTAGACTTCCATTTTAACAATTGAATTTGGTGAAAGTTGGTTATACTGTTCTAACGCATCCCCAGTTAGGGTTTTTGCGAGAAACTTGGTGGCAGCACAAGTGTTTGTTTTGATCCACTATTTGTATAGGTTTCCAAACTCTTTGAGGTGCAAGTAGGGTCAGTGCACCTGTCATAAATGATAGTTGGAGATATACCTCCAATGTCCATGGAAAAATAATAGGGAGCTAGAGTTTCCTTTTGCAATTTTTGAAGTGCATTGTTGCAGATTGGAGGTTGCAAGATAGGATTCCCATCATAGCATCCATGAGGAGGAGGAGAAGGTCACTTTTAGATTGTCCCAAAATGATTTGTTGTGGTTTATTTACAATTTGCAAAACTAGAATTTGCAATAGGGGAATTTGATTGTCATTTGTACCAAGAATAAAAGCCATTTGGTCCAACCATTTGATGAGCACTTGGGTGCTATCTAGTGAAGGATTTTTGCTAGAACGTGATATGAGCGTTAGGAGGGGGCCATTGTTTGATGTCCCCACGTAACATAGGATTGCATTTAGCTACCAAGGATATTTTTATGAAAGTCCCATCCTTAGAAGGGGTTTAGCTAAAACCATTGTCTAAATCTTTTATTTTGTATATTTTGTGGATATTCTTAGGTAATTTCAAACATAGTGCATTGGATGGTATGCATAGGTTGAGGTTGAGAAAAATTGCACCATGAGGTATTACCCTAGATGGTGTCCATAGAACAAATAAAGGAGAAACCCATATAGAATCTAAAGACTTGCTAGATAAAACCCTAAGATGTGAAATGGAAAAAGAGAGATTTAGAAATTACGATATAATTGATAAACCAATTTAAAAGATAGAGGATTTAAGCTTAAAAGATAAATGATGTGTGTATGTATATAAGCCTAAAATAGTCTCTAATGTAAGGATCCTCTCAAATAGAAAAAGGTAGAAGACCATTCTAGATCCAACACACAAAATACGTCGGTCCACAAAGCGGTTAAGGGCTATGAACAAGGTTTGCATGCAAAGAAGGTTGGAAAGGATCTAATAGGGTGAATCTACACATAATCTCTAAGTATATGTAAGATGACAAACCTTACTAGATCCAAGTTGTCATTAGATGTTGAAGCAAGAGCTAAATCTAGTCTAAAGGTTGCAATGTAAAGTGAAGTTGCCTTTGGGCATAAGCAAGAGCTATGAATAACAAGCATATAAAAGATAGCAATGAACTAACAAGCATATGTTAATCTATAAATGGAAGACATGAGACAAGAAATCTAATAACACCAACCAAATTAAAAAGTAAGTAATATGGGTTTAGGGATAATTACCTTGGGTTGACTTGTCAACACATTAATCTCCCCCTTGGCTTGTAGCACTTTTTGAGAGATTTTTGTAGGTGAAGTCAAGTTGTATAGAAGAAGACCTAAGTAGTATATATTTATGTACTCCAAAAACGTGGTAGGCCTTGTTGGATCACCACCTATCCTTGATATCTTCAAAGATCTTATGTTAACTTGCCTTCCCTTGGTATAAGCTCCTAACCCTAATTCCTCTTCTTATTCCCAAGGTGGATTTACAAGCATGCGCAAATCAGATTGCATATTCATATCTTTGACAAATGACAAATAGGAATCCTCTAAATACAAATCCAAAGCCTAAAATTCAA
Organism: Torreya grandis; assembly: GCA_037957365.1. Taxonomy (NCBI): domain Eukaryota; kingdom Viridiplantae; phylum Streptophyta; class Pinopsida; order Cupressales; family Taxaceae; genus Torreya; species Torreya grandis. Next base: position 1,929,479 of record JARHVA010002968.1, on the reverse strand, counting down.
CACTCAATTTTATTCGACGTTCTAGGGCCAACTAATGGCATATAAAGAATTCCACATAAAATTGTCTTCAAACCGACCAATGATGTCAACTCAAATAGGGGGCACTACAACACATCATCGTCGGGCCGATGACATCAGATAGAAGCTTGCAAAGGAAAAAATCAGGACATAAGGTTGAATAGTAACCCATGAGGACAAGAAAAATTGATGTCATGATGATCAAACAGTGGTAGTACGAATCTCTCACAAAGTGCCAAGAGTTGGCCCACCTTGTTGGAGCCCAAATGCGCATCCCAGGATTTAGTGGATCAATAAAGAGAGAATGAGGATGAGTTGATGTAGCAACAAGGCTTATCAATTGTTCACACTAACATAAGGTGTGACTTGAGGCAACAGTAATGAGAGGTGGCATACTCTCGACCCTTCTAACTCTGATTGACCAAGGGAAGAGACCCTATATCAATCGCAAAGGTGAATACAATGCATAAGAGGCTTCAAAGAACACAAGTCTAAACAATATGCTTTACCACTGTGATTATTGTTGTCTCCAAATCTTGCACCCTGGAAGAGGGTTGTTCAGGCCTCCTGCAGATTTGGGCAACGTTGGGACATTTCCAAGCTTGTGGGTGTGCCTATAAGTGGAAATGAACCTCTAGGTTGAAAGGGCTAGCTCCCTGTATTAGCTTTTTGTGCAATAAAACTGCTGAACCAGCTTGTATGAATGAAAAGAGTCAGAAGTTTGCATAAATGAAAAGCCTAGTCTAAAATGGTGATACACCAAGAATTAGTATCCATATGTATGCCCTATACTTATGCACAATACAGCAAAATATAGTCTATACCTCAAGCTCTAGAAGATTCCAACATAAGTATTTCAATGTAGAGACAAAGTGAATGAGATCACACAAGGTAAATAATTGGAAAGACAACCTGTATAGTCCAAAAAAGGGTTACACATGCAAAATCTCATATAGCAAGAATGCACTCTACATGACCTGTTGGATCAACTCTTTGCTCAAAAGCATGAAGGACAGAGAAAAGAAAGATAAAACATCACTTGTTGTCACTCTGTGTCTCTTGCATGCCCAGGCAAATGTCCAAAACTTAGAAAGAAAACAGACTTATGCTTCTTTGCTCAAAGGCAAGAAAATGGCAAAACATTCCAGTAGGGCTTCATCGTACTATCTGTGGATGATAAAACAAGAGCCCAAGGGTCCTATTTATAGCAAAAGGAGAGAAGAGAGAGCTCTTGGGCGCCAAAATAGAAGCCTCCAAAACGGTTTGTTGTCGCCATCCTGGAGAAATTGATTCCAACTACTCTCTCATTTAGTTGGACAGTTTGTCCTTCTCTTTGATTCGCCCTCTTGAAATTACCAAGATCGTTGCAACACCAATAGTGAGATGACCCTCCATAAGAAATGGCTTGAATCGCTGCTGCGAACCTTAGATTCTTCCTGAAAGCTTCTGCGTTTTGCACTGCAGACCCATTCGGGTTTTCTGAATGGCTTTACTTATAAAACTAATAAGTCGAGCATGTTGGAAAACCCGATTTGCACTTAAGAAGGTTGCTTTTTGTTTCGGGGTTTTTGATTGCTTCTACTTATAAAATTTTATAAGCAAAGCTCTTTTGAAAACCCGATTTTGCTTTGCTTAAGACCCTTTCGGGTTTTCTGAGTCCTACTCCTTGCTTACTCCTTCGGGTTCTTTAAGGCTTCTTACTTATAAAATCTATAAGTCAAGCCTTTGACAAATCTTGATTTGCACTGCAGAGTCGTTCAGGTTTTCTGAATGGCTTTACTTCTTGCTTGAAGACTTTGGGCATGAACTTGACTTTGAACTCCAACAGCTAGTTGGCCACTCTGAATTTGACATCCTGCGGCACGTCATGTCTTTGAACTCCAACGGCTAGTTGGCCACCTTGAATTTGATGTCCTACGGCACGTCATGTCTTTGAACTCCAATGGCTAGTTGGCTACATCAAAATTGATGTTTTGCAGCACGTTATGGGAATCCATTTGGGTCGGGCTTATTGTTTCAGGGAAATTTTCCCGAAGTAATTCCTTTGGACAATTTGTCTGAAGGAATTCCTTCGAGAATTTTGGCTTCTGGGCAATGGCTAGTTTCCTTCAGGAACTTTTCCCGAAGGACACTTGGGAAAGTGTCCTTCGAAAAAGCTCTGGAGGACACCCGGGTAAAGGCACAATGTCCCTTCACAAAATTCCGAAGGGCATTTCCAAAGGTAATGGCCCTTCAGAACTTTTTCGAAAGGCAGGCTATGGAGAAAGGGCCCTTTGGGAAAAATCCCAAAGGGTAACCTTAGAGAAAACGGGCAAAAGTGCCCTTCAGAAAAAATCCAAAGGGACACTTGGGCAAAAAGTTCCCTTCGAAACTTTTTCGAAGGGTCACTTTGGAGGAAAGGACAAGGCAAAGTGCCCTTCGGAAAAGTTCCGAAGGGACACTTAGACGAAAAAGTGCCCTTTGGAACTTTTCCGAAGGGTCACTTGGACAAAAAGTGCCCTTCGAAAAATTTCTGAAGAGACACTTGGGGGAAAGACAAGGTAAGAATGGCCCTTTGGAACTTTTCGGAAGGGCACTTAGAAGTGAAGTGGCCCCTCGGAACATTTTCCGAAGGGCACTTCGGAGCAAAACAAAATAAGAAAGGTTGAGGCAAACAAGGCAAAGGAAAAAAAACAAAGAACAAGGGAGAAGAGCCCGAACCACAAGAGCCAAAGGGAAAACACAAACTGGTCATGCAAAAAATGGTCAACATTTACTTCACCCAATTTGTTCTCACTAGCAAACCAATCAGAACGTACTCAAACTTTAGACTAAGATTACAGCAGCTAAATGTGAATGGAGATATTTATAATTTATAGGCCTAGTGTTCACAAATTCACATGCATGTACCAAGCTAGATAAACATAGATGAATAAAAATGGAGACATCTATAAAATATACAAGAAAAGAAAAAGGAGGTCTCAAGGGCCAGCTGCTTAAAACAACGACAAATATACAAAATAGATCCTTGTGGAATTTACATTATAAACAAGTGGAAATCTCGTAGAACAAAGTGCTGAAAAAGATTATGAAAAAGTGTGATCTAGTGAACTATGGTTAGTGCCTTCATTCCAATTGGCCACAAAATCTCCTTACAATTTCAAATGAATGTATTAGTGATAACCAAAAGAACATAACAATTTACCCAACCCCTGCAATTCTTTCATAACTCAGACAAATAACAAAATAACCTAACCAATGATTTTATTATTCATCAGAACGATGCATCACAAAACATTGATAGCATAGCAATAACAAGATCTAATTAAGCCTAGTGCAACAACCTACACATTTGTTGCCTTTCACGATTCAAAAACAATAGAATAACCTATACAGAGACCTAATTATCTATCATAGTTATAAAATAAGACACTAAGGCCTCACAAGGATGTTTACAACTCAACTAGTTAGAAAGATTATACATCAAGCCTCATAGCTTCATGACCAAGTGAGAATCTCAGGAACTATGAACTCAAAAACTAATATAAAACATAACTCTGAGTTATGTGTTCTCTACAATCATTTCTCTACATTTATTTCATTTTTATGTGTTTTAGTGTATTTTATTAATTTATATATTTTTTTAAAGTAGCGATAAAGTTGCTGAGTCCCAAGTAAAGGTCAAAATTTTAGGTTGCTAAGTGATTGCCAAATACAAGTTTTAATACCTTGCAGAGTCCATCTCCACACCTTCAAAACTCAATCTATGACTCTATGGCATAGCACCATTCAAAGTAGGACACATGGACAAGGTCAATTGGCCACGCGGCCTGGACTTCACAAAGATCACTTTGCCTCAATTCAAACTGTGCAGACCCATGGATTCTTTCACTTAAATTTATATGTATTTGGGATCTACAACCAAAAAAATTATAATTCACCTAATTCTCCTATGTTTGGGCTCAAACCAAGGACCTTGTGAGAATACGACTAACCCACGACCAACTGAGCTATGACCAACCGCTAAACTCTATTGGGGCCATAAGTGATATAATATAAAGGAAACTCAAGAGACTCTTTGACGCTTTGCTATCCATAGGCTAAAGTGTAACAATGGCCACACAAACTTTATTAGAACATCGTGAACTTCAGACTTAGGCATGGAAAAGTTGCCATAAATAAAACTTTAAAAGGTGAACCTAGATCAAGTGGTCACAAATGATTTTGAAAAGGCAAAACTTGGACTTAGGAGACTTATTACGTGGTCCATTTAAATTTTAACTCAGTCACAACATAAGTGGGTTGGGATCACACATGAATTATCCCTAGAATGAGTTGTGACCATGGGAATGAATCACAAGGGGAAAATTTTACTATGGACAAGAGGAAAAGGTGACCAATGGGATACGGACATAAGGAACTATATCAAGGACACCAAAAAAGAATAATGAAGGCTAAAATAAACTTCATGATGGTGATCAAAACACTTATCATCCCTTTGAAAATTATGTATATCACGATCACAAGGATCCTAGAATGTCATGGGACATCTTGGGCTCCAACACACCCCAATCCTGGTATACTCCTTAGGATGTACACTCGAGGAGATTAATGTGGCGACAAGTCTTCCAAAAGAAAGTCTTAGCAAGCAAAAATAAGGTGTATATATATTGGTCCTATTTATTTCCATGTTCTAGACCTATTCACTTTGTTTTGCGGTGTTATCTATTTGATAAATTAGCTATTAATCTTGTTGTCTCTAATTCATTGCTTGCTCTCATAGATCATCATTTTCATACTTGTTCTTATTGTGGACATCAAGGTCATACCTCCAGTGATTGTTTTGACCTACATCCTTGCATATCATGTGCAAAAACACTCATGTATTGAGCACTGTTATATGTGAGATATGCATACAAAGTCCATCGGGCATGTACATTTTGGTTGGATTGATCATTCCAGATGGTGAATTGAGATTCACACACTATCCAAATCTTATAATAAAATTCAATCCACAGTCGATGATGATCATTTGTCTAATTTTGATGATGTCAATGTTGGTCTTTCTTTCCATGAGGATGATTAGCTTCGCCTTGTGGATCTTGTTGATCATTCTCATTTTATTGTTGCACTGGATTTGATGTTGATGCTGATGTTGATGTTCTTTATATGTCTCTTGGTATATTTGATGAGAGGCTCGTTGATGAGTGTATTGCAAAGTTGGAACAGATTCCCACAAATAATGTGTGTGCACCCCCTTCCTGTTTAGATGGTGTTCATGAGATCATTGAAATTTTTGTGGTCAATTAGAGTTCATGCTGAGTATTGTGATGTTTCTTCCACCTATGTTGATCAAGTTTTTGTGGTTTCTCATTTTGATTGGAACAATGATGATGATGATCTTTATGGTGAGAGCTGTGATATGTTTGTTGAGCAGTGAGATTGTCTTTTTTTGTTGAGAATGTTCGCTATGCAGCCCATGATGATCATGGTCCTAACTGTGTTGGTTTCTACTATTGCATGTATTTATTATGAGGATTTTGTGTACTTGGAGCTATGGAAATGAGAGTTTTGTCTCTTCTTATTGTATTGCTAGGGCAACTTAGGAGGCCTTCTTTTGTGCACTTGAGTTGTAAGTTGAAAACCTACTAGGGAGGCTTACAGACTCTTCCCATTAAGTTGAAACCCCTAAAGGGTGATTTGCCTCTTGTTATTTTCGTAGAGCAGCTTTGAAGGCCCTCTTTTGTGCACTTAAGTTGTAGGTTGAAAAACCGAAAGAAAGGCTTACAAACTCTTCACATTAAGTTGGAAACCCGAAAGGGCAGCATAATGGAGACTTGTAGTGAAAACCTGAGAGGTCATCATTGAGTTGTGTATTTTTCTGCACAAGTTCCAGTATGATTTGGATTTTGTATTCAGATTGCTTCCTTTCTAGCGGGGGTATATATAGAGGCTCTCTACACTCGTCTAATAGTGGGGAACATCAAGAGTCAAATTTCAAGTTTTGGATTGTTGATTGTCGAGTGATTTGATGTTGTGAACCCTAAGTTTGTGGACATAATCCTGTGTTTGTGGACATTTCAATGATATTGTAAATTGATACAGATTGTCGAGATCCTCCAAAATTACATCTAGACATATCAGCTTGTGAATACTTTTATTCATTGTTGATTGTGAGCAGATACTTCATTTGTGGATGATTTAGGATATGAGGTGTTTATTGGTGATTGATTAGCATATGACTAAGGCATTTACACTTGGTCGAGTCACCAAATGTTGATTTGTCTATTTATGCATCTGGTGGATTTTTTTTGCACGACTTGTAGTTTCCAGAGTACCTATATGTAGAGGATTAAGGCCATGTATGTGTGTCTTGTGACTCGAGATATTATGATTGTCATTGCACCTAGATGTTTGATGTTGGGATTGGATACTTGTAATCAACATGTATGTCGACTTGTGGTTGATTTGGCACATTTCCTATTGTGTTTGAGTGACTTCAGATTTGTGAGGATTTGTCCCAGATGTATTACCTTGAGACTCCTCATATTGGCCATTGAGGATTGGTCATATTTGATTGCAGCTTATTGGGGATTACAACATTGCATCTTATTATAGCATTGGACATAGATTGGTCTTGAGTATTGCAGCACTGAGGATGGGACATGAAAAATCCTAGGAGTTTTGTACATCCATATTTTGAGTGATGTTCAGACCAATAACTGACACATCAGATTTCAAAGATTGTGGATTGCATAGTTTGGCATTGTATCTTTGTGACAGTTGATTATGAGGCCTTTCAATGACCATGCATGGAGCTAATTCATCATATTTTGAGTTTTGCAACATTTTTTCTACCAAAGGAGCACTTTTTATGTGTGGACGTGCCTAAATTTTTTTTGAGTTCAACAGACTTGTGGAAGAGGATTGGTTCACATTTACAACTTGACAGAGATTGGGGAAGTAAGACATTATAGTGTAAGTGCAGCACATTGGGATGCTTGGATTACTTGTGAGAGTTACCTTGAGCTATCCTTTTTTTCTTTCTAACACAAGATTCAAAGGGATATGTTGTGAGTGGGTGTGATTCCTTGAAGGGTTGGAAATGGATCACGGAGTGATTTTATTATAATTTACAGCTATCAGAGTTTTGAGCGTGCCATTTGCATTGCAATATTTGTAGAGATTGATGGCTCAGCAGACTTAGGCTTATAGGGGGGTTTGTTAGGAATAATCCTAAGTCCTTTGTCTATAGTTTCTACACTATGGAATTAACACCTGAACATAATTAAATAGTTACCTTATGATTACAGGTTATTACATCCAAATTGATTCAAGTTTTACACTCAAATTGGTTTGGGTGGTTGTATTGATACATATTCATTTTGAGATAATAATAGAAAGACGCACATTGATTCAGTTTTCGTGAATCTATTTTCTTATGTCTTTCACGTTGGCATTAAACTTGTTTATATATGTTCTATTTATTTGACAAATTACTGAGGCTAGAATTTCTTGATGAAAAACACAATTGCATATTAATGCCTTGAGAAAATTGACTCATTTGAAAAGAAACAAATCGAAACAAATTGCTCCTTGAAAGGTAGAAACTTACAAGAGGCTTCGTCTTTCTAGGAGAAAAGAAATGGAGGGATTGGAGGCAGATATGAAGGAGCTCAAAGATCTGCAGTCTTCAACCCAAAACATTATATTAATGGACTTTTATATGAAGATGCGGCATATATGTGATGGATTTATCAAAGGTGGAAACATGGGGTAGTAAACATATGGCTCATCAAGAATGTCCCTAAATATGCAAAAAGAGAAATTGTAGGGGGTTTGTGTTCTATTACCCTCCTTTGTTTCCTATAAATTCTAGTAAAAGCGTAAATGTGCCAAAAGAGAAATGGCAGGAGGTTGGTGTTCTATTACCTTCCTCTGTTTCCTATGAAATTCTAGCAAAAGCACTAGCTATAAGAATATAATCGTGTAAGCTCTGAATACTAAAAAACAAGCTAACTTGTTTTACAAAAAATCAAATTTATTCTTGATAATCTCATAACATCATTGAACGGTATTGAATTGGCTTATGTGTGACCAAAAAAAATTATTTTTTAAAATAATGATTAATTGACCATATAACAAAATTGGATAGGATTTCATTTTGCATATGATAGATTACTTGGGATTTGGCTTTTCTTATCTTTGTATTAAAACCTGCAGCTATCCAGCAGTTTTTCACAGGTAACCAGCTTTCTTTTGTCAAACAGTTTTCTGGCCAACTTACTAGTGGCCTGGTCAATGCCCATTGCCCACAGTTTTTAACAAGTAACTAAAAGTTGTTACTAAATGAAAACTGCACGTAACGGGCATCGACCCAACAAGTGGAATTACATGTCAATTAGGGTGGAAAAATACGTTATTCAACTATTTTCTATCATTATTTTTTTGCTCTACAACTTTCCACCATAGATTTTATCATTGCCATCTAATCACGTGAAGAATCACAGCCTGCATCCATCATTTTGGTCACAATTTGGGCTTGCATCTTTGACACCAAGAGTGCCGACAAGTTTTGATAAAAAAGGATAGAAATTGTCCAAAAGCTATACATCCACAACCTGGTGAGGAGAGAGAAGGAAGCAAAAACAGTAACAGGTAGAGACAATCTAGCAAAGGGCATCCTAGACCTGCTCGACCTATCACCGAGTTTTATATTCTAGATTGTTGTAGACTATGATATTCTTCAATATATCTATTGTGCCTTGTTATAAACACAATGTCCTTTAAAGCTCCAGCCTCCACATTTTCCTACAGTTGCCAAAGCAAAGCACACATGAAAGACCCACAAAATTTGAACAGTTTGGAATGTGAATTTAAGAGGTAAGAAGATGGGTTGCACCTAGGGTTTTTCCCCCATTTTCTTCCTACTTCTAGGCTTCCAGCAGCTAAAACCTAAGGTTTTTTTTTTTTTAAAGGCTTGTTTTATAGGGTTTCGGCTTTCATGTTTCAACTTCAAAAATGGGATTTGGATCCCATAGGCCTAGGAAGTCTAATGAACCTGCATGGAAATATTGTTATGATGGCTCATAGAACAACTCCATCACATGCAACTATTGTGAGTTTAAGATGAGTGTGGGCGTCAATCATCTCAAATACCAAATAGCATGGTTCTAGGTAATGATGTGTGTCTATTCAACAAAGCGCCATCTAAGGCTCATAAAAAGAGATGACTATTGTTCATGTCGCTTATGAAGAGGGGAAAAAAAGGGAAAAAAAGAGGTATGCTGAAGATCTTGCAGACGTGATGAATAAGCGGTCAGAAAGAGTTAATTCTAATGAGTTAGGAGCCTCTGGCTCTTTTGTTGCCCCAAGGGTAGTTCAGGGATGAGGTTCATCTATTGGAAACAATTCAAGTTCACCTGGACATGGTTTTTTGGTTCCTCGAAATACCCTTGGGGCACAACCTTCACTCAAAGGTATTCCTTGAACCAAGAATTGCAAAAAGAAGCAAGGGTGGTTGTGGCAAACTTTGGTACTATAACAAAATTCCATTCAATGTGGCAAAAAGCCAATACTGGGAGAATTTGGTAACTACATTTACTATTGTTGGAAAGGATTCAAAGCCCATATTCCTCATGATTTGAGAGGCTCATTGTTGAAGGATGCCATAAAACATACACAAATTATTATAGATGGAAAACAATATGGCACAAAAGGGTTGCGGCATTTTATATGATGGGTGGATGGATGAAAGGAACCACACCTTAATTAACTTTTGAGCAGATTCAAGTGGGCATTTGGTGTTCTTGAAGTCAATTGATGCCTCCTACAAAGTAAAAATATAAAAAATTTGTCTAATATATTGGATGAAGCAGTCATGGAAGTGGGTGTGGAAAACGTCATCCAAATTGTGACTAACAATGCAGTAGCATATGAATAAATGGGGAGACTTCTTGAGGAAAGACACCATTCCCTTTTTTTTAACCCTTGCTCAATCCATTGCATTGATCTCCTACTTAAGGACATAGAGAAGATGACATGGATAAAAAATGTGGTTGAAAAGATGAGAAATATCACAAAATACATCCACAATCATCCTTGGGTGCTAAGCTTGATGAAAAAGCACACCAATGGAAAGGGGATTGTGCAATCGAAAGCCACACAATTCGCTATAAACTTCGTCAAAATACAAAGCATTGTAGCCTCACTACCATTTCCTAAGTAGAAGGTTGTGAGCACATGATGGTTGGAGTTTTCGTATAGTAGGTAGGCCAAAAGTTGAAGGGTCGTAAATATCATTTTTTATGATGTGTTTGAAAAGACCACAAATGAGGTCATCAAAGTAACTTTAGGCTTAACTATTTTTATTTATCACTTTTTTTTTATAATTTTTTTGGCCCAAATTTCTTTTAATTGTAATTTTAAATATGTATGTTATTTTGTTTTAGGTGTCAAAGCCTCTAGTTAGAGTTCTACAGTTGCTTGATACCAAAAAAAAAATCCAATGAGTTATTTCTATGAGGCCATGTGTAGAACGAAGGTGGCCATAGAAAATTATTATGGGCAAAAAAAATAAATACATGAGCTCATTTGGCACCTAATTGATTGGAGATGGAACAAGTAGCTCCACCAACATATACATGCAATGACCTATTACTTGAACCCTAAGATTTTATTTGCCAATTCATTTAGGGTCAATGAGGAGATTGTGGATAGCCTAAACACATGCATAGAGAGGATAGTCCTTGACAAAACTACTAGAGACATAATTATCAATGAGCTTCAGATTTACAAGGCTGCATAGCAGAGTCTTTTTTCTTCACCTCTATGCATTAGAAGGAGAATGACCCGGCAACTAGATCAAAACAAATTTTAAATTGAGCCATTTGATTGTAGTCTGATTACTTCTTTAATAAATGCAAGCCTAGTTAACTTACAAAGTTAAGAATGTCCTATTTGCAAATTTGTGGTGGGAAGATTATGTCACAAAAATACCAACTCTTCAGAAGTTAGCTATCCACATCTTGTCCAATCCATGTAGTGCTTATGGGTGTGAACAAACTTAGTTTAAAACCATTCACACAAAATTACCACAGGATGCCAACATAACACCTCAGTGACGTCATCTTTGTGTGGTACAATCTTCATCTTCGTGTGAGACAAGTGGAAGGTCAAGATAGTCACAAAGCAATTGACTTGGATGATATTGATTCATACGTAGACTGGATTGTTGAGTTTGAAGATGCATAGTACGAGCCCATGTTTACCGAAAAGAAGGTCGCAAATTCAAAGAGTGAAGCATAAGAAATTATAGCAGCAGGGGAAGCGGAGGCATCAAGAGAGGTTAGTAAGGATCTAGACAATACGTTTGCGAATGATGTTCCAAGGGAGGAATCTTTACCTTCCACATCCCCAACACAACAGAGGAGTTGCAGATGATTTTATGGTGCATTGATGACTAGTCTATGAGCATTGTAATTTGCTTTTTGTCTAAAGTTGAGCATTGTACACTTGTTTGGTTGAAAACTAACACAAAACATACTTATGTGTTATCTACATTCATTTCATTTTTTTGTGTGTTTTACACATTATTTCAATTTAATTTATGAATTTATATATTTTTAAAAGTAGTGATAAAGTTATCAAGTAATTTTCAAGAATTGAGTATGGATCAAAATTTTGGGCTGCAGAGTAATTGTCAAGTACAAGTTTTTAAACTATGCAAGTTCTGATAAATCAATAGAGTCAATTTTCTCAAGGGCCCTTGCAAGGGCTAGTTTGAATGGCGTTCTTTCAAGCCTTCCTCATTTATAGAGATCTACTTGGAAAGGATGTCCTCAAGCCCCGTTTCTCTATGTGATTTACACAAATACTCTTAGATACTTGTTGAGGAAACTACTTTACAAGGTCTAATCAAAGGAATCTCTTTACTAAGGGGCATAAAATTACTTAATGTTCATTTTGCTGATGATTCCGCCTTAGCACTAAAATTGATAAAGCAATCTATAGAGGGAACTCTTGTGTGCATCGACACTTTTGCAGAAGCAGTTGCAGCAGAAGTCACTAAGGAAAAGGCACGCAGCAGCAATCAGTGAGCAAAAGATGGGTTTTTATTAGTGGTCAGATGGGCATCCAAACTGGTTGAATCAAAATAGTAACTTGTAAGCCAAGGGAAATCATCTAGAACTTGGGGCACCCACCTTTCTATTGCTAATCAATGGAAGTGGATTGTGGCTAAATTTGAAAAGCGATTCAAGTTTGGAGTAGTCTTGATCTCACCCTTGCTAGGAAGGTTACAATCATTGATATAATTTCAGCTCAAGGGTACATCTCCTATTCCTCTTTCCTTTTCCTTCACATTTGGCCTATAAAATGTTAAAGGAGCTTATAAGCATTCTTTGGGGCAAGCAAGGTGGAGTTAATGATATTCCTTCAGTAGCTTGAGATATCTCCACAATGACAAGATATCAAGGGAATTTACAAATCCCCGAATAAGATCTTAATGGGTGGTCCTTGCTAGAAAATGGGTGGTGAGAAAAGTGGATAGAGATCCTCCATGGAAGATTATTGTTTATCACCAAATCCAAGATGCTCAACAAATCTAAGAAATCAAGCACCCCTTCCAGCTTTGTGTAATGGTAATGCTAAGGCTCTCAAAATTTCAAGTTCAATGCCACTTAAAAGAGTGAGGATGGCTTGGCACAATTTTTTTGTTTTCCTTCATTGGCACTATCAATAGTTTTGAATTGCTTGGGATCTAGCTTTAAGGCTGCTTTGGGCATTTCACTCCCTAAGTGGGCAGATAAATCTCCTACCTATGTTTTCTAGCAAACAATTGGCTAGAAAAAGGACTTTTTTGTTGGAGAGACCTTTGAGATCTTGAGCTTCAACAATCGCACACCTAGCACAAATATAGCCAAAAATCTAAATAAAGCGGGGAAATCTATATATCAAAGGCTTTGTAGAATGATACCCGATAATTGTATTTTCAAGATGCCCCTAATGGATGGATCGGAGGAGTAGTGGGAAAGATTCCCACTATTATGTGACATAATCTCTATGATGTTTCGTAAATACATTGACTCGTTGCCTCTTGGATAATAGGGTTATATCATAGCCATTCTAGTCTTCTTAGGGAGAGATTTCCCTTGTAACCCCATAGTTAAATTGATGCAATTATTTGTTTCATAGTATAATAAAGGATGCATTTGTCCAATAAAAAGGGGGAACTTATTAAAAAAACAAAACCTATCACAAAATAGGGTACAAATTGTTAAAGATGGTATATTCTTCAGTTCGAGAAGGAATTAAATAAACAATTAGGTATAGTAACAACAAAAGAATCTTTTCTCATTTCTAGTTGACAAATAATCCTGATATAAAGTGGGACGTTAAAGTTATTTATTAGCTATTAATTAATGTTTAGCTAATGGGCGGTATTAACCCTTCCCAATTGAATGTAACCACTTTATTCTTAACAAAAAGACAGACACACGTGTGTGTGTGTCATGTGCCCTCCAGTTTTCTCTTCATTCATTCAACATTCATATTTGTTAACATTGGTATCAAATCAATTGTTCGAGGATGCCCTAGGTGAAGGGTATAGATAACAAGTTGCAAAGTCAAGTTCAAGGAAGCCCTAGAAAAGGGGTACAGACTGTCAAGAAGAGGTTTGAGGTTCGACGAAGCCCTAGGAAGATTAGTATGGTACAAACTGGAGTCTATGAAAGAGCAGACCAGAGGTAGTCACAGACCAAACCAACTTCTAGAAGAAAAACACGAGACATTTTTGTGCTGACCATAATGAATTGCCCAAACCTTGCATAGGTTGTGGAAAGTCCAGCAACATAAGAACACCAAAATGGCTGAGGAAGAACATTGTAGACACATAGAAGAATGCCAAAACGGCATAGCAAAGCATTACATAAGAGAATCATGATAAGGAAAACACCATTACCAGGTTGTGAGGATATCATGCAGAGGAAGTTTAGTGCACATGTTGAAAGACTTGCAAAAATCAATGAGCAGTCCGAAAAGTTTCATGCAAACCAAAAGGAGGTTTTTTCGAATCATGCTAGGGCACGGGCAGGCTAAAGCGTCATTCATGTAGACCAAAGCACGTTAGGACATGAAAAATCACAGAAATAGGAAAAAAGAAATTTGAATTTATGTAAAATCCTGAAAATGCAATTTATAGTCATGTTAGGGGGCAAAGTCGGAGGAAAACTACCTAAACCAAACATAGTGCAGTCAAATAAAACGTAACCTGCAGACCAATTAAAGTTGTTCTACACTAGTTGTAAAGAACAAACCAAATCTCAAAATGTCTAAGGAACAAACAAACAAAAGATTGCACTCATAGTAAGTTCATAGACTTTGCATTTATTAATGCATTAGTTTTTGGATCATAAAATTGTACTTTATTGTTGCATTGATTTTTGGGTCAAAAGTGTTTATTTCCCTATTGCGTTGATTTCCAAGTCAAAAGTCAAAGACTATACATTTTCCTATTGCATTGGTTTCTATGTCAAAGGTCAAAATATTATATGGTTAAAGGCCAATATTCAAAATTTGTTTTTATCAAAACCGTAGAAGTTAACTAGACATTATTATAACATTTGGCATCATAAGATTTTAACAATCGCATAATATCGTGATTGTGATCAAATCGTTCTTGGCACTAAAGTGAGACCTACTACATATTTTGTGCATTATGACAAGCACCATAAGGAGGCCTTGATGTTGTTAAATTTATCTATGTCAAATGACATAATTCCTAAGGTCTGAAATGCCACTGTGGCAAGTGTGTTGTGGACCAGTTTGAAAAACAAGAATCAAATTTCGGAGAAAAGTTGGGTTTTGTCCCTAAAGAATCTATTATTTTCCACAAAGATGTTTGAGGATGAGTCTCTTCCAGAACACCTTCATTGGACGAAAGATCTCCGAGACCATTTAGGAGCCATTAACAAAAAGGTTGATGAAGACGACATGGTGGCTCTTGTTCTAAATGGCTTGAGGCCTCCAAATGAATCTTTTGTGGATGCTTTACCCTTGATGGCTAAAAGCCATAGCTTGACATTTGATAAAGTTAGTTCTTATTTGATGCAAAAGGAATGCAGACAGACACAAAATGAGTCCGGTGTTGGACAATCAGAGAGTGCACTTGTTGCTCAATAAAAAGGGGAGTGGAAACATATCCCTATTGATTCATCTTCCAAGTATTAGGTGAAGGGTTTTTATTGTCATAAGGTTGGGCATCTCAAAAAGGATTGTCGGAAGCAATAGTATGCACTTTCGCAGCAAAGCAGTCAAGCAACAAATGTGGCAGTAGTTGACAAAGGATAGGATTTTAATGAAGAGTATGCTTTTGTGGTATTATACTCAAACATTAGTACTACTAGTTTCTCGTTCATTTATTTCAGCACATCCCGACATCCCACACGTTGTAAGGCCTAGTATGTAAATTTATTGAAAGTATAATTTTTTTTTATTCAGTTTCATTAACTAAGGGTCAATCATATGCAATTGAGGGGATAGGATATTTTTGCATAGTATTGAAAAATCCTAGAAAAATCACAGTAACGAATGTTAGGTACATTCATAGCATGAATAGAAATCTATTTGATGTTAGTCAATTAACAAAAAATTCCAACATTGTTGTACATTTCTCTAAGAGATAGTGTATTGTGTCTAATGTCAAACAAGTCAGAGTGATTGCCCTAGGCTTTGGGCAAGGTAGCTTGTATAGGCTCATTGACTTTACCACAGTTGATGTAAATGCACATGTGGACGGAGACTCCACCATACAAAATGTGTCAAACGATGAAATTACCCATAGGCCTGTTGACCCTGCTCCAGTCAATTTACATGCACCAATTGTGGAGGGAATATCCACTATAAAGGATGTGCAAGAGGATACAATTCTTCAATCTCAATCAAATGCATGGGTAAATGTGTAGGAGGATGATATACCTTAGTCAAAGGCACTGGCTCAAAGGACCGCAAACAAGTATTGTTACTTAAGCATGGTCATTTTTGCTCTCACTCTTGACCTTTGTATGGTTCCTGAATAACCGATTATACAACCCATTGGATGCAAATGGGTGGACAAAATATGTACTCTGGACAAGTACAAGGCTCATCTTGTTGCAAAAGGCTTTTCCAAACAGGGGGGAATGGATGAGATGTTTTCTTCTCCTACTGTGGAGTTGGTTTTTACTCCCACTGCTACTACAAAGTTGGTTTATACTCCCTAGTTTATACTGCCACTGCTATTGCGAAGATGGTCACATTTCGATTACTTCCATAGGAGATATGGATGAGGAGGTTTACAAGGTGTTGCCTAAAGGTTTTTAGATACCTGATAGTGATCATCTAGTTTGTAAGATGATTAAGTCCCTATACGGACTTAAGCAGGATCCACGAGCCTCGTATACTTTGTTTGATCAGCATCTCTAGGATTCTGGATTCAGAACTATGGAGGTCAAGCTAAAGTTATCAGCCAATGATGATTCATCACCGATCATTGAATCGCCCTACAACAAATTAGTGGGCAGCTTGATACATTTTATGTCCACACGCCCGAATCTTTGTTTTGTTGTTGGCTCTCTTCTTTGGTTTTTGTCAACACCAAAGCTCCTACTTTGGATAGCAGCAAAATGTCAAAGCATTGTAGATTTCATGTTGATATCTTTAAAATACTCTATAAATGTAATAACTAAACTCTTTGGTCCCATTTTGTTTGTAAAATTTCAAGACAAACTTGGAGAAGTCTTTGGCTAAGTCATTAAAGAAGGGTGTTAAAGTTATTTATTAGCTATTAGTTAATGCTTAACTAATCGGCAGTTATCAATCTTCCCAACGAATGTAACCACTTTTTGCTTAGTAAAAAGGAAGACACACAAGTGTGTAAGTGTGTTGTGTGCCTTCAATTTTCTCTTCATTCATTAAGCATTCATATTTGCTAACATGGGATACCATTGTTTAAAATATTACATGACAATGATGAATACATAGTAGATACTTCTCCAGACCTGCTGACATTCTGGAATCCAAAAAGAAATTGTCCAAAAGAAAGCAAGATATTTTTGTTCCAAGGAATTTTAAAGTATTCATTAGTAATCAATATTTTTCATTATTATCTTATTTTTGTTCCAAGGAATTTTAAAGTATTGATTAGTCATCAATAATTTTCATCACAATCTATCTTTAAATCAAAAACTACTAACCAAGTTTCCTGAAAGAAATTCCTTTAGTTAGCTATAATTTTTAATGTTATGTTACCAGAAAAATATTTAGCAGAAAGATCAGCCAAAGAATAAAAGAAAAAGGAACGCTTGATTAGGAAGGCAATTATAAACATACACCGTATTGTTCCTCCAAATGTTGCATTGCCCTATCAAACTCCTGCAGACCATGGTACCTCAGGTACTCTGCATTACCCTGAAATACCAGCAAACATTCTGATAACACTAGAACCAAAAATATATATATTTCATTTTGTTTAAATTATTGAAACAAAGATACCAATGTGAATAGGATCTTGATTCTCAAGAAAACAACAAAATCTCTCTAGCACAGTTACATGGTTGCACATGCCAAACATATTATTGTAGAAAAGCACTGATCAAAATTACTCTTTTCTAGGTTAGCTTTGAGCCATTTTTACTTTCAAGCTGTAATTGCATGATGCATCTGGCATTTGTGATCTTTCACAGACATGCATTTTAACCATTCCAATCTTGTAAGACAATGTTTCCAGACCACCTATTCAGGGGTTAAGAGACAAACAAGATTATATAAAAAAAATTAAAAAAATGGCATCCGCCACCACCAGGATACATCAAACCAAAAATTGATGGTACCTACCGATGCAATCCTAGCTTGCCAAGGGCTGGTTGTCTTCTTCGGGATCAGAATGAGTTCTTCCTTGGTTGAGTTCTATATTTATTTGTAACACGATAAAAAATGAAGTGCAGGCCTTTGCACTTCTCAAAGCTATGAAGGTGGCAGCTGAGAAAGGAAACCAAAATGTTGTAGTTGAATAATACTATATGATCATTATAAATGCAATGAAATATAAAATGGATAAAACCCCCAGTTGGAAGATTAAAAGCATCTTGGGGGAGGAAAGAGTCCTAGCTCTCAGGTCCATCAATATCTCTCTCCTCCATTACTAAAAAGAATGAAATCATCATGCATATCTTTCGGAAAACACAGGCATGAATCAAAACCCAATCGCAACCTCAATTAGCATCTTGTCAGATGAATGAATGGGTCCCCCCTCCATCTTAATCCATGATATCTTAGCTATCTAATGCTTCATCACATTCAATTTTACAATCTTTTGATTATATGAAACATGGAAATCTGTACAGCAGCATAAAAAGACATGCCCAATTTTGTGAAGCAGATCTCTCAAACATCATCTCCTTTGGGCATACGAGCTTTGCATGCATAAGCTCTCTACCATCAATGCATGTTTATGAGATGTCATTCTTCTCCTTCCAAGGTTCAATTATGCATTTTGGGAATCATGGAGATCATTTTCTTGTAGCATTATTTCTAAGTTCTGTATGTGGGTATTTCTGTGCTTTGTGGTGGCAACTGTTAACAAGTATCCTTTGGGCCTGTTTTGGCGAAGCAAAGGTCTCTATTTGCATCTCCAGGATTATAATATGGCAGATGAAAAACTTCAGGACACCTCATAAACAATTGTGTCTGACCGAAGATTAAAGGGAGCATTCAAGATGGATCAATCGGACACTTCAGCAATGCTCATTCACATTCTTGAGAAAGATGGTGTTGAAAATACATGGGCGAAAAGAACCAGAGCCTGCATTGAAGTGGATTTTCAGTACAAGCCCACCACCTCAGTTAAAAATGAAGCACACTACAACCAGATTTTTGGCAGAGTTAAGTATAGAGTTAGATCCATCCCCTGTTAGATGCAAGCTGAGAATGAGGAAGAGAAGAATGAACATGGTGTCAGAGATTAGGTGACAGTGTTGAGAGAGGAAACTCATTCGGTGTATAAAAAATTAGAGGCAATGAGATGTCATTGCCTGGATTTTATCCAATATGTTAAGGACCTCCGGGTTGTACACCAGGATGGAAAGCTTGCAGTGTCTAGTTCCACTGCATTCCATGTTCTTGGGCAGCTAAATTCTATGTATCATCCCCTCCAAAACATACAGCCCAAAAACCTTATAGGGTGAATCTGGACATGTCTCTGAAATCCCCCAGGAAAATGGTTGAAGCTGGTCAGAATCGTGCTCTCATTTCCCTCTGTTTGATTCTAAAGTGGCTATGAATGTGGATGCAGCTTATGGTGATTAGGCTTCGACCGTCATCAATCTGGACTGATTAGAGATATTTCCTCAGCAGCAGGAGTCCCCAGTGCTAAACCTGCTATGTCAGTAAATGTTTGGCCTTCGGCCATTCTTTTAATTAATTTGTTTTTAGTGTTGTGGTATGGAACTGTGTGGTGTTGTTGATGCTTATTCAGTGTTTGTTTAAATCAAAGAAAATTGGTATAAATTTGGATACAAATGATCGGCCAGTCAAGGTGGATTTTTTGTGTAGGAGTCACTGTGAAACTTGAGGTGGTATGCCGCACTCTGAAAATGTAGAAAACTTATAAGTCTTCAGGCACTGCCAAGCCAAGGTTTTTGGTTGTTTGAAAGAGTGGGCTATGGTTCTCTATCCAGGTTCATCAGTTTGATGCCTGCAAGTAGGTAATGGCTGGTTTTGCTTTGTTTGTTGGAGGACTATAATTGTAGAGACATGCAATAGGAGATGCAACTCTTTGTTTCTGTAGCTGACAGTCAAGGAGCATAAATGTTTAAGAAGCAGTGTAGGGTCGGCTTATGCATGAACAGCATTGAGAAGAATTCTATCCCACCTCCTCATTCTGAAGGCCCATTACAAAACGAATGACCTGTCTCCTCCTTCAGATAGCATTCCTTTGACGAAAAATAGTGTGGGCAAGATGACATGTAAGGAGTTTGAATAGCATATGGCAAAAAGAATTTCTTCAGCAGGCCTATCCTCCCTCACTTATGTTTTATTTTATCTTTCATTGCCATCGAAGGCTTTGGTTGCATTGAAAAGAAAATACATTCTAATATCGATGGTTTAGTAATAGTTGCCACTTCTTCACGGATGAATCTTGTGTATGAAAATTGGTATGGTTGTGTTTATAAAATTTGATAATTTGAATGTGTTTGCCTCTTTTCCTGTTTGTGGAGGTTTTAAACTTTTATGCCTTTTTTATGGGTGAGAGACCCCTTGCAACCCCCAATTTACCCATTCAAAAGGTCAATGTTTCCAGAAATGTCAAGCATGTGAGAAAGTGTAAAATTAAATGGTACCTGAAATACAAGCAAAGAAGTTTCTAACAAAAGAAGTATTGAGGAAACTTTTCACATAGCAATGAGGAAACTTTTCACATAATAATGAGAAAAAACATCCATACAAACAATCATAAGCATTAATACTCACAACTTTTTTATTTATTGAAATATCGTTCACAAAAGACTAAATCACCCGAAGGTGAAAAAACAGTAGTACTACCATATAGGTAGTCAAATGTAACTGACCAAAAATATATCAAAGTTTAGCAAAAAACAAACGATATGTCAATATAAAAATGCCTTGCACAGGAGGCAACAACAAAAACTAAAACCAACATGTCCACTGGATGACAGAGTTACCCACAGATGCAATTAATTATTCAAATTTTCATTGATTCCAACAATGGAATCCAGATTGTCTCTATTAGGTCCCGCCCGTTGTGTTATCTCAAGTCCCTTTTGAGAATTCTCTTTAGAAACATCCTCGGGCAGAAAGTACCTATCAACTTTTTCCAACAATGGGCTAAAACTGTTATCTCGGATAAAATTCATTACTTCATTGGCTACGTGAATACCCCCTATGTCCACCATTTTTTCCAACTTGTTAGTCAGTTCTTGAAAGTTCCTGTGGAAGGTATGTCAAATCTGTTTTTGTTCTTCAATTGGAACCAAAGGAGAAACCAAACGAGCCTTAGTAGCATGTTGTAAGAAAGTCTTGTCCACCACAAGAACACCAGTGTCCAACTCCATTTCTTCTCCGACTGACATGCTACGACCGGAATTGGGTTTTGCAGTGCCGGAGCTTCGACTAATTTCCATACAGTCTTTTGAAGCTTCTATCCAACCCTTAGTGCCATTCTTATCAGAGTTGGAAGAATACATCCAAGAAGGAATAGGATCTTTTGCTTGCTCAAAGTAGGATTCTTTAATACGGGTCCAATCATATTCTGAAACAGTTATCTCGGCGACAGTTGGATGTGAAAGACTCCAATCTGGATGTGGACTAAGTTTTGGATATCTTCCAGTGTCCAAGATGTAATCAAAAGTGACTTTCAACAACCCTATCTGCAGGAAGCGCTCTAGCTGCTTCTATCGAATCTTCAGTTGTAAATATATTTGCACAGACACAATTCTTACAATGGCTTCAACTGTGAATTCAGTAAGTACCCTAGTTCTACCTTGAAAAATCTCATGGTTCCTTTGCTTCCATATAAACCACATAATCTCAATTGAGAAAACTAGCCAAAATTTGTGGAAAAAAGGATGAATTTTCTTTTTAGAACAGACACACCCAAAGGCAATATTATACCACTTAATTTCACAGTCAAAAACAATAGATCAACTATAAAGACAACATTTCCAAATCTTAGTAGCATATTGGCAAGAAAAGAAAAGATGTTCAATTGACTCAACATCACTGTACACAAGACAAAAGGGATGATAGTCTCCAAATTTAGCAAGCACTTTACCAACAGTTAACTTATCATACAACAACAGCCATCTAAAACAAGCTTTTTTTGGTTCAATACAGGAAGACCAGACCACTTGAAATCTACAAGCCCAACTACGGCAGGAGTCACAGACATTCCACACACGATTAAGCATTAAGTATGGGGGATGGGTCGAGGAAAGTTTAAGGTATAACATCTTGGTCGAAAACTCATGAAGGGGAGGCCCTTTGATTTATTTGATATTGTCCCAGAATTCATTATCATTATCAAGATGATTCACAAAGTTAGTCCCTAAGAGCTTTCCTTACCACGGAATGCGTCCTATGTTGTGTAGTAGGAATGTGATACTTGTGTCTACTGATGTCCTATGAGGCCCAACCCTCAGGCCCAAAGAAGTCATTGAAGTCCCTTAGACCTTTCCTGAACCATTCTAAAGCATAGCATCCCCTGGTAAGGGCCAATGGACAGTTATTGAGGTGACGATTCCACCATAATGATCTATATCCTTGGCAACAAGATCCCATCCAACTAAAAACATGTTTGGCTGTTACAAGATGTTTCACTAGGTCCCAACCCTTCCAAATAGATGCAAAAATAGGGGAGTCGGTTACTTTAAAAGAATACGGGGAAAGCAGAATGTCGGCAATGTGCAAACCTTTCCATCTGGCTTCACCTTTGGGGAATCCACTCAAAATGTTATTTCTAACCAATCCACGGTTCATCTCCCTTAAAGACCTTGATGATCCACTTAACTGCAAGGGTAATACCTTGAGTACATAGATCTTTCAGACCAAGACCACCAAGATTTCTTGGCCATGCAACTGCATGCCTTTTTTTGTTACCCTTTCCATCTGACCATAGGAATTCTCTAATAATTTTATGCAACAGAATGATATGACTTTTGTTGAAGATCCAGCAAGAAGCATAATACAGATTGTACGAAGAGAGAATTTTCTAACAAACCTAGATTCTACCCAGAAGCGAAAGCAGGTGGCCGTGCCACTTTTCAATTTTCTTGTTAATCTTGGTGTACACCCATTCCCACATCTGTTTGAGGGAAGGGTTAAGAGCAAATGGAATCCCCAGATATCTGACCAACTGACTGGGGCCCTTTCAATCCCACCCAAATTCATCTAGCCAGTCAAGTCGATTCTCCTCCCAACCAATAATACAAGACTTGTGATATGCAATTTTGGATCCCGAAGCCTGGCAATAGATATTCAATCTATCTCTAACTTTTGTCAGGTTGTCCTTGGAAAGTTTAGCAAACAGATTGGAATCATCAGCAAACAAGACATCAATCGTTTCCTTTTGATTAGGAAGTTGGATACCTTTCACAAGGGGGGCATTTCTTTCATACTTAGCAGATAATGTAGTGCTTCAGCAACCAAGACAAAGAGACAAGGGGCAAGTGGATACCCTTGCCTAATTGATATTTGAAGGGGAAGGGTTTCTGTAATTTCCCCGTTTACCTCCACAGCTATAGAGGCATCTTTGAATAAAACAAAAATCATTCTACAGACCCTGTCCTAACATCCAAAAGCCCTCAACATTCTTTCAATAAAGGGCCATTCTATTCTATCATATGCTTTTTCAAATTCAAGAAGAATCATCCCAATCTCTTACTAGGAATTTCTTGCCCAATGCATTCTCTCCCAGCTTGCAATGAGATTATCTAGTATATATCTTCCTTCCACAAACCCAGTCTAAGTTTCAGATATAGTCTCTTCACCAAAATCTTGGCCAAGATTTTAATAGAAACATTGAGCAGTGTAATTAGACACCAGTTTTTCACAATGGAGGGATCTCCTTCTTTTGGAATGAGCTTAATAACCCCTTTATTGATTTTCGGTCTAAGAGAGCCCACCCCAATTGCTTCTTTATACAATTCCAAGCAATCTGAAGAGATCCAGTCTTTATTTACTTTATAGAATACAGCGGGGAAGCCATCAATACTAGGGGCCTTGTCAGATTTCAAAGAGTCAATCACATTCCTGACCTCGTCTAATGCGATTTCACTATCCAAAATAGCTGCTTGAACTGAGGATATTTTCTTTGGAGTAACCTTCTCACACAACCTGCTCTGTTATATCCGTTCATTCGTTCCCTCAGTTAAAAACAAGTTTGAGTAGAAATCAAAAAGGCTTTTTTGATTGAGTCTTGGTCTTCTAAAATCTTATCATTCTCTTAATGCCTGTGATTTTTTGTTTTTGATGTTTTGACTTTAGAAACTGAAAGAAAATTTTGGAACCCTTATATCACCCAATTTGAGCCAGTTGAGCCTAGACCAAACTAGGGCACCCGTAGCACAGTAAATTTGATGTTGCCTTAAATCATGCTTGGCAGAGGAGAGCAAATTGAGCAAAGATATAATGCCCATGTCCCTTTGAAGGTCAACTTCCAACCTGATAAGCTCCTCTTGGGCAATTCTGAAAGCCTTCCTTTTCCTCTCTGCTTTAATTTGCCCATAAGACCTAGCAAACTTTTTAGACAAGTCCATAGAATTATTCCAGGTATCAATTTTAGAGTCATAACCTGAGGCAAACTTTCCTACATTCCAGATTGCTCGGTAACCATCTAAAACTTCTCTATCCTCAAGGTGGAACACATTGAGTTTATACAAGCCTTTCAAGGTGGTCTTCTCATCTTTTTCATCATTGCTAAGACAAAACTTTAATTCAATGGGGTGATGGTCTGAGATGGTGAACGAACAGACTTTGACTGCATTGCCATTATCTATAGGACAAATCTCAAAGGCATCTTTACTCAAATAGAATCTATCAAGCCTTGAGTGAAGTCGTCTAGGCCCAATCTAGTTGTTACACCAAGTATACCAAATTCCTTTACTTTGAGATTTACCTTTTTACAAGGGGTCTGCCAATTTGTGAATTCTTTTAAATTTGGACCAGAAAAACAACTCATTACCTTTCCATATATGTATATTTCCTCCTAGTTTATCCTCTTTTTCTTCAAACATATTAAAGTCACCTCCGAATATCCACGTAATGTTCTTCAAATTAGATGCAAGCTAGTTTCATAATTCCATTCTTTATCTATAGTCATTGGGAGCGTATATATTGCAAATCCCAAAACTCTTATCATGTTATTGATACCAACCCAGACCACCCTATTATAGGGAGAAACACCATGTTCTTCAATATTGTCCTTCCAAGACTGGTTAATTAGAGTAGAAGCACCCCCTTTACCTCTGTTGTGATTAGTTGAGAAGAGAATTGCATTAGGCCAAATAAAGTTAAGGGTGAAAGCGAGGATTGTCCTTGTAGCTTTGATCTCCTGAAGGAGAAAATCAAGATTAGCTCTGGAATGTCTGAACTGTCTGACAATTGGTTTCCTATCTGAGGATTCAAGCCCCCTTACATTTCAACTTACAATCTACATAAACAAGTATGGTATTACTTGGTTTTATTGGGGGACTTACTTCCCCCTTTATTTTCATACAATCTAGAATAACATTCAGGAACCTTATTTTCTATATTCTTTTTTTTATTGTTGTTGACAATTTTGACCCTACAGGTCAAAATTGCGACCTTTATCATTCAAAACTTTGCTTAAACATGCCTTTCGAAGAAGGAGACGAGAACCAAGCCGGGGATACTTTGAAAAGGCTTAAAGACAGAATTCCTTCGAACAAAATACAAGAGGAATGATCAATTTTCCAAAGGCCGAATGACTATTACATTTTCTCTAAGGGTACTCAGGAAGGGCTTGTCACGATTCCAAAGGGACATTACGGAAATCCCGAAGGGTAATTGCCCTTTGGGAAAGTTCAAAAACAGAGGATCCAAAGGGACATTTCCTTCGAACTTTTTGTCTGAAGAAATTGTCCGCGAGAGAGATGTCCGAAAGAAAAGTCTTTTGAAAAAGCCGAAGCGCAGTTTCGTGTGCCAGAGGCACAATTCAAAAATCCGAGGTGGCCATTTGCAGAAAACTAAAGGGTATCTACCCTTCAGAAAGGTTCATTTGCATAACACCGAAGGGTTACTGTTGTCAACCTAGAGCTGCGCCCCGAATCGAAGACGTGCATGAAATGGCCAATCCTCTATCTAGTTGAAACAATGGGATCTTTTCACGAGGGTGGGTGCCTCAATGGTGAGAAGAACCTCCAGAGAAGGCTGGTTCCTGTAAGATGTATCAATGAGGATCTCTACTCTATGTTGTGGACTACCATGGAAAAGGGAGAAGGAAACCTTAAGGGGAAATCCTACCTAATAACGGTGATACACCAAAAGATTGATTCACTCTACTTGGAACCTTCAACACTGAACAAACAAGGGAAAAGGAAGACCTTCGATTTCAGTCGACCACTATGCATAAGTATTTCGTGAGAAGGTTCAATCCAATGACCAAAACATGAGGGAAAACGATGGAGAGAGGTCTAATACAAGACACTTTGCAGCCACCTAACATCCACTTATAGCGTCAGTAACAGACATAAAGAACACTTAACATGACCTGCATAATATAATAAGCTAGCAACTAGGTACAATTCAAAATTTGGGAAGGGAGAGAAATCTACCACATATGCAAATTGCTGAATGAATATACACTATGCCAACACTTGAAATCTGAAAGTACAGTCCTTCTATTGATCGAAGAGGTTACACAACTCACCAATGGCAGAGTCTGGTCTTGCCAAGAGAGGGATGATTTTAATCAAGGCTGAAAGCCCTTTTATAGAGAATTACCAAAGCCAAAGATTGGCGTTAAAATAAAAAGAGGAGAATCAACTTAGATTAACTCAAGGCTGACTTTGCCTTTCAATAAAATACGTTTTCCCTTTGTTTTTGTATGAAGCTCCTTGCGCTTGAGGAAGTGGACTTGTCTTTTGTTTATTGAAACGCCCACCTCTCTTTGCATGGAAATCCATGCCAACGTCAATTTTAGCTTCTACATGAGCTGCTGGAACGTTTGAAAGTATGAGATGATAATATCATGCATGAAATCCAACGCCAATGTCAATTTTAGAACTCTAACTTGATCCGTTGGAAGCCGAGTTGGAACGTTTGAAAGGCTGAGTTAACCATTTGATAAGCTGAGTTGGACGAAGAGATCATTCTCTTTTGCATGGAAAACTCCTAGTAGATGCGGCGTTTAACAATTAGTCAACTCTAAATCTAGAACAGTCAACTCAACGTCCGAATTTGGAACTCCTGTTGAGCTATTGGAACGTTACGAGCTTGAGACAGACGAAAGTGCTTGCATGGAAAACTCCTTGCTGAGTGAGAGATAAATTCAGGTTAAATTTATTACCTGTCTATCTATTTTCTATTTCTGTTTGTGTGCATGCGTTGCTCTTGGGTTTATTCCCATGGACTTATCTTTGGTCTTGGATTTTTCTTCAAATACTTTGTTAGTCCACTTTCCCACGGACAGTTTGTCAGATATCTCCTTCGTCTTTTTTGTTTGCAACTTTTTCAAAGCTTTGGATTTCCTTCGGAATTTATGCTTTCGGTCTATCTCGTTCGGATCTTTTGTTCTTGGCTGCATTTGCCTCGGGTTATCTACTTCGGACCTTGCCTTTGGCTTTACCCTTCGAAGGATTTCCTTCGGACAAATTGTCCACTTGAATTGTCCTTACTTTTCCCACAGCCTTTTGTCTCTGTTTATCCTCCAAAGTATTCCTTCGGACTTTTTCCTGAAGGATATATTCCTTTGTTATTTCCTTTGCTTTGTTGGTTTCGGACTTTATTCTGTTAGGTTTTTTGTCTTTTGGCGGACCTCTCCAAATTTCTTCAGACTTTTTGTCCGAAGGAATTCCTTCGGACAAAAAGTCCAAAGGTATTTTCTTTTGTCTTTGCTTTTACCTTGTTGGCTTCATTCCACGGATTTGTCTTTTTCTTCCTTGTAATTTCTCCTAATTTCTTCGGACAAAAATTCCGAAGGAATTAATCCTTTGTCTTTGTCTTTACCATTGGCAGAATGCCCTTCGGAAAATGCACAAAAGTCCTGTCACCGACCAAGTGCCCTCTGCAAGGGCTTGTGTCTCTCAAGAATGGCTTTTTGGAAAAATTGTAGGGCACCCGGGCTTTTTGTAGGACACCCGGGATTTTTGTAGGACACCCAGGTTTTTGCAAGTGTCCTTATTCCTTTGACCATTTTGGATTTTCTGACTTCTCTCTCGGATTTCTTCAGACTTTTGTTCGAAGGAATTCCTTCAGACAAAAAGTCCGAAGGAATTACTCCTTGGCCTTTATTTGTTTTTGGCGGACTTTTCTCTTTTGAATTCTTCGAAGTATTCCTTCGGACAAAAAGTCCAAAGGAATTACTTCCTTTGTTGTAGGCTCTTTCCTTTGTTTTTTCATTGCTTTGTGTAATTTCTAACCCTGCCCTTTTGATTTTATGGCTCCTCCTTGGTCCTTTATCCTTGTCTAATTTTCCGCAGAAGTCCTTTGCAAATGAGTTATTTCAATTGGTTTACCACTTACCCAATGTATTATTTCTTCTTTGGCTAGAGACGTGAATTTTTCGAATGGCAAGAGACAATCCTGACCTGTGGAAGAATTGTCAACAGTTACTTCCTTTCGAAAAGGGGCATTTGGAAGCTTCCAAAGGGTCACTTTCCCTTTGGGAAAGTTCAAGTCAAAATCCCGAAGGGTACATGTCTTTCGAAAGAGGACATTGGCAAGAATCCCGAAGGATATCTACCCTTCGGGAAGGTTCACTTCACAAACTTCAAAGGGAATGCCGAAGGGTTCATTCAGTTTTCAAAAAGTCATTACAAAAATCCCGAAGGGTATGTGCCCTTCAGGAAAGTCACTACAAGGAAGGGCTCGGAAGAGAGGGAAAGCCCAAGAGAATTCCCGCGGACAAAATTGTCCGCGGCAAAAAAGGGAAATACATGAACAAGAAGTCGAAAGGAATTCCTTGGGTCAAATTGTCCAAAGGAATTCCTTCGGAAGATTCACCCGAGGAAATGTACAAAGAAAGGCTGGGCAAGATAAGTCTCGGACTTTTTGTCTGAAGAGCGAAGTCCGAGACAATTCCTGCAGACAGTTTGTCCGTGGAAAAATGACTTGACAAATAGCCCGAAGAAAAGAGGCCAATAGCCCAATGGATAAGGCCGTAGATAGGCAACAATAGACAGTAAGTCCGAGAAAGATAAAGCCAAAGGAAATTCCACAGGAAAAATATAGCGTAGACAAACAATAGGACATGCACAGAAACGAAGAGCCAAATAAAGCGAGGGATTTCAACAGTCAATAAACAGGTTAATAAGCATGCAAACAGCAATAAACAGGATTAGACATGTCCAATATGTGCAACCATTTTAAACATGACATCTTCAGTTCTAAAATGGAGGCTCGCTTTGCATGAAGAACTCAAGTTGTTTAACGTTGGGAGCTTAACGTAAATTACATGCATTCACTCTTGTTAATCCAAGTTTCAAACGTTTTAGCAATTTAAGTGTAGACCATTGGAGGTTGACTAGTCTTGAGCTCTAGTTGACTAATTGTCAAGTGCCACATCTACTCATTTTCATGCAAAGGAAAGCCTTTCAAACATTCTAGCAGCTCAAGAGGAGTTCCATATTTGGAGGTGGGCGTAGATTTCATGCATGTTAAAAGAACAACCCAAGATGAGCTCACCGTCCACTTTCAACACCAAAAGATTTTTTATGCAAGACAAAAGACAAGAAAAGACAAATTTAGAAGCCTTTGTTATCTTGGCATAATGGAAATTAGACTTGGGCTAATGAAAGAGTTGTCTTCTTCTATTTTCATTGTCAACCTCTTGGCTATTGTGTATTTTTCTATATAAGTTGGCTTTTCAGCCTTGAATTGTATCCCTCTTTTGGCAAGACAAATTCTGCCAAAAATTGAGTTGTAACCTTTTTTCAGATTAATAGAAATACTGTTGTTTTCAGATTCCAGCTACTGGTATAGTGTATTTATGTCATTGATTTGCATAAGTGATAAGAGTTTTTTTCCTTGTCAAGTCTTGATTCTTACCTAGTTACTAGTTGGTTAGATTATGCAGGGCATGTTTTGTGTTTAATGTCTTTTGATTGAGCTTACAGTGGATCCAAGTCGCTGGTCAATGCTTTGAATCAAGGCTATTCCATCATTTCCCTCAAGTTTTGATCACAAGATTGAACCTTTTCATGAAATACTTATGCATATTGGTCAATTGGAGTTGAAAGTTCAGCCTTTCTCTTGTCCAAATATGTGTTTTTAGGAGCTCTAATGGAGTGGATCAACCAATCATTCAGGGGTATCACCATCATTAGATAGGATTTTCTCTCTCTTTTCCCAGACAATTTGTAGCGTAGAGCAAAGATCTTAATTGATACACCAAATGGAGCTAGCCCTTATAATCTAAAGATTCAATCCACCGATTAAGTCACCCACAACCTAGAATTGTTTCTATGTTTCAGCAAACTGTGAAGGCCTGAAACTACCTTCATAGGGGTGCAAGTCTGATTGACAACAATTGTTATTGATGACCATTTTGGGTCCAATAGGCCAAAAATCGGTCCCCTTCTTCCCCTGTAGTTCTAAGCTATTTCATTTTTTGATTTCGCACAAGTCCAGGATTTTCTACGGACTCTGCAGGGCTATTTCTACGGACTCTGTAGGTGAAGTTTCTATGGATTCTGCAAAGAAGATTTTTCTACGAACTCTGCAGGCGAGTCTTTTGGCACATGAAGAACCAGTTCAAAGAGTGCAAGGTTTTGCAAAGTTTCTTTGGACTTTTGTCTAAAAAATTCACAATGAAGGTTAGCATCTTTGAACCGTTGAACCATTGAACCGGTTCAATGCCAAAGTTCAAAGCCTTGGTTCAATCGGTGAAGTTCATCGCCTTGGTTCAACGCCTCAATTCATCGGCAAAATTCAAAGCCTTGGTTCAATCGGCAAAGTTCATCGTTTCGGTTCACTCAGTCGGTTCATCAGCTTGGTTCAACGCATTGGTTCAACGTTTTGGTTCAATGCTTTGGTTCAATCGGATGGTTCAATCACTTGGTTCACTCAGTTGGTTCATCGGCTTGGTTCAATGTGTTGGTTCAACGCCTTGGTTCAATCGGCAAAGTTCAACGCAAAGTTCATCGACAAAGTTCAAAGGGTCAACTCAATTCAAATGGTTCAACGTTTTGGTTCAACGCTCGGTTCAACGTTCGGTTCAATGCCTTGGTTCAAAGGAGCGGTTCAATGCGAAAAGTCAAGAGAGCCTCTCGAAGGACAAGTGCCCTTGCGGAGGGCACGTGGTCGGCAAAAGCACCCTTCGGAAGGGTCGATTTCAATAAACCCGAAGGGCACTTTGAAGGCAGCCGAAGGAATTTCAAAACGCACAGAAAGGCTAACATAAAGAAAGATAATTTCTTCGGACTTTTGTTCGAAGGAATTCCTTTGGACAAAAAGTCCGAAGAAATTCAGGAAGCCGCGAGCTCAAAAGGACCCGAGGAAAACTCCGAAAAAGGTGACGAGACAATTCTCGCGGACTTTTTGTCCGCAGAAAAATTGTTCACGAAAAAAAACCGCGAGGAAGAAATCCGAAGGAAAAGAGTCCGCAGAAAAGGCCGAAGCGGGAAGCCGACAGAAGGTCCAAGGGGTGACGGGCCCGAGGACGTCAAAATCAAGCACGGCGGACTAGTTGTTTTTCAAACAGCGACGGACCCACGAACGTCATTTTTTCAGCA
Source organism: Torreya grandis (assembly GCA_037957365.1). Taxonomy (NCBI): domain Eukaryota; kingdom Viridiplantae; phylum Streptophyta; class Pinopsida; order Cupressales; family Taxaceae; genus Torreya; species Torreya grandis. The sequence goes on along the minus strand of JARHVA010002968.1, from coordinate 1,898,019 downwards.
GGAGAATAGTCGTTTGATTTTTTTTTAAATGCTTGAGCGCCAACCAGAAAAGGGCCGAAGGAGCCAGCGACCCACCAAAAGGTAGCCCCTGAGGGCCAAAGGAGCCAGAGTGTGAAAAGCACCAAGTGGCAACCGCGGGAGGCTTTGACATGTTTTCTCTAAAAGAAGCGGAACGCGCCACGTATCCCCTGCAAGGCTCGGCGAAAGCCGACAAGTGTCAATACCCGTCGTCTCTCCCTTTTGTCCCACGAGCACTGTGCTGGGCTCCGACGAACTGCTAAAGAGAGCGGAAGCCGCCATGCGTCCTTTTCTGCAAAACTCTCCAAAGGTGTTTGAAGCTTCTATAAATTCAGTGGACACTGCTACGTGTCCTGCCTGTTTCAACAGCGAAACACGGCACATGTCACTTATTGGAATCAGCAGAAAACAGCCAAGGCAAGCAGGAAAGACATGAATAAATTGTCAAGAACGACGGACCCGAGGACGTAAAATTTGTGGAAGTGAAGTAGCTATTGATCTTCGCAAACTTAAGCGCAAACCCTAAGAAATTCAAAGGCTTAAACGTAGAAGAAGGACCAAGTGCAGAAACGGACAAAGCAGTCCAAGTGGCAAAAGAAGGCGTCGACTCAAGCAGTTACTCCAGCAGGTGATATAGTGTCTGCGAATTGATCATCAAGAGGCACAAACGGCTAACGGTGCGACCCAATTTCTTTATTTTGCATTAATGATCAGACAAGCCGCGTAATCACCTTGAAGGAGCGGTCTTGTTTGCAGACAAACGGCGCGGCCCATAATTTCTCATATGATGTTTAAGCGGCTTGCTCTTCCCAATGATCGGAAGGCACATGGGTCATTTGTAAAAAAGGGCGCCAAAAGGCCCCCCTTTCTTCCTCTATATATTGTAGACTTGTCATTTGGAAAAGGATCTTTCACATTTGTAAGGCAAAGCCCTGGCAAATTTTCACCTAGAATCAATAAAACGCATTTTTACCTCTATTCTAGTTAGATATCTCTGTGTGTGTCTGAGTGTTTATCTTGTGTTTAGTCATTGCTTCCTGATGCTTTCACAGGGTTGACACCAACGCATCTGGTATCTATAAGGCGTCTTTCCTGCAGGTGACAAGAAGAGCTATACCTAGAGCGTAGAGACAGAAGGAAGTCATTACACAGTGTGCTTTTCCTACAGCACCTATGGTGAGTCCCTGCTCCTGTGTGTTCCATTAAAGCCTCCCTGTTAAGCTCCTTGCAATCTGGTCCTTTTACATGTTAAAGTGTATGTATGTGTCTTATGGTTCAGAGTGTGAGTGTGAATAGGTCGAGTCATTTTGGTGCATCACCCTCCTAGAGTAGGTTTTGTTTTCATGTAATCCTTCTCCCTTTTCATCCCCCCATATATATATATATATATATATATATATATATATATATATATATATATATATATATATGTATATATATATATATGTATATATATATATATGTATATATATATATATATATATATATATATATGTATGTATTAGCACTTATTGGAACAACTCAGATGCATCAAAGGGAGCTAGCCCTTATCTAGAGACTCTCCCCTCCAGCTTCGCCAGTCCCACAGGCGAGAGGGGAGTTTCCATTTTGACGTGTGGAAGGCAGGAGCTAGGCGTCCTGCCTCGAGTGCAATCCACTGCGTCAACAGTTATTATCACTATCATCCAATACCCCACTTCTTACCCCTCTTTCCTCTTTGACACTAGGGCCGTCTAGGGGAATATTTTTAGTAACAACATTTTTCAATCTTTTTCTAGAGCCTTTGGGGGTCCAATTGTCCCCTTTATCATGATTGGGGGTGGTAGTTTTATCGGTATCACCACTGGGCATGACCTTTAGAGGCTCCTTATTAGGAGAAATGTCCATCAAGGGTTCTATTTGCTCAAAAAGATTATCAGGCAGAAACACTATTCCATTGTACACCCTATCCCCATATTCATCCCCATGAACATTCAGAGTGCCCTTCAAAGCGACCAAGGGTTCCCCTTTAGAAAGGGGATCAACATCTATCATTACCTCATTACACAGGACTAGATCATTTCCTAAATCAGAGGGAATCTTGGTCTGTTTTGCCAACTCACCCTGCTTAGCATCTTCCTCAATAATTGTTGCATCAAAATTGATGGGAACAGGATTACAAGTTGGTAGAGATTCCCCACTATCAATCCCATGGGAAGTGGAAACCACTCTCACCAGGTTTTAATCCATTTTGAAAACCAAGGCCATTATCAGGTGATGTTCTACCTTCCTCAAATTCAAAGTAAAAAACTGGATTTTCTATGTTTTCTAGGTCCTCCATTTGAGACGGGAGGGGATTAAAAAGAAAATCTTTGCTACTAGGTTTAGGGCCCCGTTTGGAGACAGTATCATTGTTTTTATTGGCAGGAAGTAGAGGGCAATTTTTCTTTATGTGACTATCCTTTTTACAAAAAAAACAGGCATTTAAACCACCTAATCCTTGGATAGGGCATATACATGAATTCTCGTTCAATTCAAAGACAAGGGATTCAAGAAATGTATCTAGAGGGTCTAAAAAGACTAGACCCCTCGCGTTCATATGGGCCAAAGAACGCCTGGTATCTTCAACCCTACGCACTTCACCACAACGACGAAGTGCTTGAGGGATTAAATTCCACAATTAAAGGGAGACATTTTCGATATCAACCCATTTAGGGGCCATTTTGAACACCAAATCTTGACTTTCCACATTAGGGTTCCAAGAGACCACCTTGAACAACAATTGACCAACATTCCAAAGGGTTTTGTTTATGACTCTTCTATGCATATTAGAACTTTTAAACAGGACCAAGAAAACTCCTTTTAAAACATTCTGCAAAAACTGACATAAATACCCATTTTCTTTCCCCAAACCAAGTTTAACCAATTATCAAAAAAAATTATTGAGGGGAAAGAGTTTCTATTCAAACAGACAAAGAAAAATCCCAACATTTTTAAGCCGAGACTCTTCTCTAGCCAAATCTTTTTCCATAGGCATATTGGGTTGAAGAAAAAGGGTTTTACCAAAGCCAGGCCACTTACCTTTATGTCCCTCGCAACCATTTCTGACTCCATCCTCAGGCATGCCGCTTGAGCCAGCAACAAACTCAACACCTTCTGAATGGCTTGCAAACTCCTCGTCTCAGAACTTCGCTGAATAGCTTCCCATTTTGACCGATTTTTCCACTATTCTTCTCAATATGAGGCTCCGAGCCACAAGAGTCGGGACATTCATTACTTGTTGCTTTTTCATTTCTATTTCCATTAATACCAACATCTCCAAGACACTTTGCATGATTCGGCACTCTTCGATCATCGCCTTCCATAGGCAATTACCATTAAATACACTTACCATAAACTAACTAGCACGTATCAACGAATCAAGGGTAGGGTAAGGAAACGTAGATGACACGCACAACAAGACTACGAGGACACAACCAATGCCCATACAGGGAAATAATGTCATATCCCCTTCCAGTTGACATCTCTCAGAGCTGATGATTAGCCTATTATGCGACCCTTGTAGGCTGATAGGATGGATAGAGGGTCTTGATGGAGTTGGCTTGGCTTCGACTATCAGAATTTTTCCAGTTGGCTTTCGTTCGAGCTCTTCCGGACACCGTTTGCCCGAGTTGCTATTTTTTAGGGGTATTTGACACTCAGCGAAGCACCCCTGCTATGGTCTGGTCATGTGCGGAATCACCCCTTTGTTCGTCAGCTTTAGATGGTTTGAGAATCGAATACTTTTTTAGGGAGATATTAATATTTAATTGATTTAATTAAATATTAATTATTTGGAGCTATATTATAAAGTTATAATATTTAATATTATAACTTAAGGGTTGACTCAACGGGGGGGCCATCATTGTAATAGGGCCATTTTTTATTATATTTTTATAATAAAAAATGTGATTTTTGAACTATGGGAAAAATTAAAAGAAAAAATCCGAATTTTTATTAATGAAACCCTAATTAGGGGAAATCGCACTTTTTGAAGAATATAAGGGTTTCTCTTTGGGAATCGAGCCATTCATGTTTGAAGTCAATTTTTTGCTAAATATTTTCTTCAAAGACAGAGCCAAGGGTTCCAGTATACAATTTGCATTGAAGAACATGCAATCTTCAGTGTGTGCAATTCAGAAGTTGTGAAATACCAGCTGATCTATTGCCAGGCAGAGAGATAATTTCGTACAGAGGTTATCACAGAGATTCACAGGTATTTATATTTTCAGGGTTTTGGTCTGGAAATCGTCCAGAAAGAGATCTTCAGTATTGGCGCTAATAGAATCAAGATCTGGCACTCAAAAATCAAGTCGTATTGTATTTATTGCTGCTGTTACACAGGCCATAAGTTCTGTACCAGGCCGTACCATCACTAGCAGGGGAGTATTTTTCTTCTGGTGCAAAACGCCTTCTCTTTGACCAATCAGCTGATACCAATCAGGGTGCATACACATCTGGAATCATTTTGGATCATCAGAAGGAGGGAGAAAGGGTTATTTATTGCAGCCATACCATATCTAGGTCATCTTCAGCTTGCAGCAAATCAGGTTTTTGAGACAATATTTTATATTATTTTTGTATGCATGACAGAGATCTCTTATTGTAATCATCTGAAATAAATAATAGAATCATAGATTAGCCAGTTACAAGGTTTACTACTTCAATATTCAATTGTTTTGAATTTATGTAAATTTCTTGCAAAATCGCATTCATTTTTTATTCATGCAAAAAACACCAAAAAAATCAAAATACACAAAAATAGTCCAAAAACATACAGTTCCAAAATTCAGAAGAAACAGGGGTTTCTACAGTGGTATCAGAGCTAAGTCCTGTCATCCTGAGGGTTTAGCAATCTTATGCAGCCACAAGAGTTAGGACCACACAGGTATTACACACGCAGGAGAGCCTTGCTTGAAGGCGACTAGGGTTTAGAACAGCAGGGGGTCATCATGAGTGACAGGCGTGAGGGTAGCCCACCCAGGGGCCACAGGAATAATGAGGATCAGGACACCAAAAACTTCTTCCATGCTATGGTTACAGGACAGTAGCAGATGGCGCAGGCATTACAGGTACTTACTACTATGGTAGAAAAGATGAACCCCCCTGTTAGACATAATGGGGAACAAGGAGATAACAGGAGCGCTACAAATAATCAGAGACCACAGCTGACCCATTCCAGGACCGACGTCCTACATTTGTTCAGGAGGAACCAGAAGAAGCTCCAACAGAGGAGGCGGCAGGAGACCCCCTATTTGCACTCCTCATGGCTACAAATGAGGAGTGGGAATTATTAGCTCCTCAGGTTCGGGAGAGGATGTCCTTTGATCGTTTTGTAAATCAGAGGAGAGAGCATTACAGGTCATTTAGACAGGATAGGAGGCCTAGAGGTCAGCGTAGTGAGCTGAAGAAGGCTATAGGCAAGCTTTCTTTGACTACTTTTGACGGTAGTGATAAGATGACAGCTCAAGCTTGGATTCATAAGCTTGACACATTTTTGGCATTGAGGCCAATGACAGAGATAGAAGCTATCAAATACGCCGCTTTGCACTTGGGGGGAGTAGCACATGATTGGTGGTACCATGGTATGGTAACACTTCAGCATAATCAGGTGACAGAGTACCAAGACTTCATGGATAGGTTGGTTGAGAGGTTTGACAAGAAAGATCCAGAGGTTTACTTTCGGGATTTGGCACAGTTGAAACAAACAGGCAACTTGGAGTCCTTCATAGGTGAATTTCAGAGATTGCCAGTCATGGTGCCCAACATTTCAGAGCATAGATTGATAGTTCTTTTCATTGAGGGCCTATCCGAACCATTGAGAGGTTGGATCAAAGCCTTTGATCCTCCTTCGTTACAGGAAGCTAAGAAGAAGGCGCGTAGTATGGAGTTGGCAGCCCCATCCAGTAAATTCAACTCTAGAGGTACTTCTTCATTCAGGGACAATAAGGGCTTCAACAGAAATAGAGAGAAATCAGATTTTAACAAAGACAAATCAGAGTTTAAGAATGATTCAAAGGGCAAACCAGCAACACCACCTTTGGATCGAGAGGCTCTTAACAATCTACATAAGAAGAAGCTTTGCTTCTACTGCAAAGGTCCCTATGATGCCAATCACGATTGTCCCTTGAGGCCTAAGGGCAAGGCAAATCGGGTGATGTGGGCTTATTATGAGGATTCGGAATCAGAAAATTCCGAACAGCAGGAGAGTTCTGAGGAGTCAGAGTCAGAGGCTTCAGAGCCTAAGGTAGAGGCAGAGTCAGAGCTTCAGATTCAGGAGGCACGCCTATCTAGCATCCAGCAGGAGGGTTCATTCAGACTCCGTGGAGTTTTGGCAGGACAGAGGGTCATAACCCTTCTTGACACAGGAGCCACACATAATTTTATCGATGCTAGATTTGTGGAGAAGCGTGGACTGATTACCGAAGAGTTTGACGGCATTAGAGTTAAGGTGGCCGACGGTTACACCCTTAGGTGTGAGCAGATGATTAGAGATCTTCCCTTGCACTTGAACAACTATGAGTTCAAGGCTGATTATTACGTGGTGAACATGGGGGATATCGATTTAGTCTTGGGCATGAAGTGGCTTCACTTGAGAAAGTCACTCTTCGTCTCAAGGACATGGAGATTCGTTTTGATGTTGATGGGAAGACACATATTCTGAAGGCAATACGGGACAGCAACATCAAAACTATTTCTTTTCATCGGATGGAGAGGCTCATGCGACACGACATGGTAGAGTGGGCTGCCGAGTGCACATTGGCACCAATACAGGAGGGACAGCAGAAGCCTATCATCTTGACATTCAGCAGTTGAGAGTCAAGCATGATAAGGTATTCAATGATATTCCACCAGGGAGACCTCCAGACAGGGGCATTGAGCACATTATTGAGCTTGAGGAGGGCGCTAAGCCTGTTATGATTACTCCTTATCGGCATCCTAAGCGGTTGAAAGATGAGATCGAGAAAACAATCAAGGAGTTAACTTGTTATGGGTCACATTCAACCTAGCAAATCACCATTCGCTTCTTCAGTTGTTCTGGTGAAGAAGGATGGCACCCTACGCATGTGCATAGACTACAGAGTCCTGAATAAGAGGACTATTAAAAACAGATATCCAATACCTCGTATCGATGAGCTTATTGATGAGCTCCATGGTGCATGCTACTTCACGAAGATAGACTTAAGGTCAAGATATCATCAGATCAGGGTTCGTGAGTAGGACATTGAGAAGACTGTTTTCCGTTGTCATTGTGGACACTATGAGTTTGTGGTGATGCCATTTGGGCTCACTAATGCGCCAGCGACATTTCAGTCCACCATGAACAGTCTTCCATTCACTGCTGAGGAGATTTGTACTTGTTTTCTTCGATGACATTCTTATATACAGCAGGACTTGGCAGGAGCATTTGGCTCATTTGGAGACCATGCTCAGTATTTTGGAGAGGGAGTCCTTGTACGCCAAGGAGTCCAAATGTGATTTGGGGATGACCGTATTGTTATACTTAGGTCATATTATCAGTGCGGATGGATCCTGAGAAGATCCGCGCTATCATAGACTGGCCTATTCCGGCGAATCTTACACAGCTGCGGGGATTTCTAGGTTTGTGTGGGTTTTATTGTAGATTCGTGAATGGTTATTCACGTCATGTAGCCCCTATGACAGATTTGTTGAAAAAAGGTGCATTTTGTTGGACTCCTGAGGCACAGGAGTGTTTCGTGAGGTTTAAGGAGTTGATGACTACGTGCCCAGTGTTGGCACTACCAGATTTTTCGAAGCCTTTTGAGCTTCAGTGTGATGCTTCAAGTGAGGGCATTGGAGCGGTGCTTATGCAGGACAAGCACCCTATAGTGTATGAGAGCCGTAAACTCAGGGGACCAGAGAGGCTTTACAGCATTTACAATAAGGAGATGCTCGCTATAATGCATGCCTTGGCAAAATTTAGGCAATATCTTGTTGGCAGCAAATTTTGCATCAAAACGGACCACAACAGCTTGAGGCATTTCTTGGGAGCGAGATCTCAATGATCGTCAGCAGAAGTGGGTGAGCAAATTACAGGCATATGACATTGACATCTCTTTCATCAAGGGCACCCAGAATGTAGTGGCCGACGCTCTCTCACGCAGGCCTTATTTGAGTACTATGGTTCACATTACAGAGGATTGGAGACATATGATTGTCGCAGAGTATGCCAAGGATTCATGGGCATCCAGTATTGTTGAGGGATCGATGATTGATACCAGATATGCGCTTGTGAATGACTTGATCATTTACAAGAACAAGGTTTATTTGATCCCAGGATCAGAGGTGAAGAATATTGTCATGCGAGCCTTTCATGATATACCTACTGCAGCGCATCCCGGGTATTTCAAAACCTATAGACTGATTCGAGAGAGATTCACATGGAAAGGACTTAAGGCATATGTTCTTCAGTATGTGTGTGAGTGCCCTGTTTGTCAGCAGAACAAGCAGGAGAACACGTACCCGGCAAGATTATTGCAGCCACTTCCAATTCCTGACAGGAAGTGGGAATGCCTGTCGATGGATTTCATTACGGGCTTGCCTAAAGCCCAAGGACGGGATTGCATATATGTAGTCGTGGATCGGTTAACGAAGTATGCCCACTTTTTTTCGATTACCACCACTTACACAACTACACAGGTAGCAGAGGTCTTTTGAGAGGTATTCAGATTGCATGGGTTGCCTCGAAGCATAGTGAGCGATAGGGACAGTCGGTTCTTGAGTCACTTTTGGCAGGAGGTGTTCAAACTCTGTGGGACCGAGCTTACACCGAGCACTAGTTACCACCCGCAGACCGATGGATAGACAGAGATAGTGAATAAATGGGTGGAAGGTTACCTCAGGAACTATATTGCAGGGCAGCAAAAGGCATGGGTCAAGTGGATTCATTTGTGTGAATATTTCTACAACACGACCTTCCATATGACCATTCAGATGTCCCCTTTTATGGCGTTGTACGGATATGAGGCGCCGAGTTCTCTGGATTTGCTACTGAGTGACAGTAGAGTGCCGAGTGCTAGAGACTTGTTGCAAGAGAGTCAGGATACTATGAAGGCTCTCAAGGAGAATATTGCCAAGGCACAGAATCAGCAAAAGCAGTACGCAACTCAGAGGAGGACAGATAGGTCATTTGATGTGGGTGACATGGTTTATCTTATGTTGCACCCCTACCGTCAGTCTACTCTTAGAAAGAGTGGGTCAGAGAAACTTAAGCCACGATATTACAGTCCTTTCAGGATCCTGAGGTGTGTTGGAGAAGTGGCTTATGAGCTAGAGCTTCCGGCAAAGAGCAGGGTACACAATGTTTTTTATGTGTCACGCCTCAAGAAGGCGTTGGGACACCGTGTGGTACCTTCTATAGTTTTACCTCCCTTAGATGATGAGGGAAGGTTGATTTTAGTACCTGAGTCTATCCTAGAGTACAGAGAGAGACAGTTGCATAGGAGAACTATCAGGGAATATTTGGTAAAATGGAGAGATTTGCCAGTGGAGGATGCTACATGGGAGAGCGAGGATATTTTGCAGCATCCAGAGTTGAGATTGCTTGAGGACAAGCAATTTCAGGAGGGGCGGACTGTCATGTCCCCTTCCAGTTGACATCTCTCAGCGCTGATGATTAGCCTATTATGCGACCCTCGTAGGCTGATAGGATGGATAGAGGGTCTTGATGGAGCTTGGCTTGGCTTCGACTATCAGAATTTTTCCAGTTGGCTTTCGTTCGGGCTCTTTCGGACACCGTTTGCCTGAGTTGCTATTTTTTAGGGGTATTTGACACTCAGCGGAGCACCCCTGCTATGGTCTGGTCATGTGCAAAATCACCCCTTTGTTTGTCAGCTTCAGACGGTTTGAGAATCGGATACTTTTTGAGGGAGATATTAATATTTAATTGATTTAATTAAATATTAATTATTTGGAGCTATATTATAAAGTTATAATATTTAATATTATAACTTAAGGGTTGACTCAAGGGGGGGGCGACCATCATTGTAATGGGGCCATTTTTAATTATATTTTTATAATTAAAAATGTGATTTTTGAACTATGGGAAAAATTAAAAGAAAAAATCCGAATTTTTATTAATGAAACCCTAATTAGGAGAAATCGCACTTTTTGAAGAATATAAGGGTTTCTCTTTGGGAATCGAGCCATTCATGTTTGAAGTCAATTTTTTGCTAAGTATTTTCTTCGAAGACAGAGCCAAGGGTTCTAGTATACAATTTGCATTGGAGAACATGCAATCTTCAGTGTGTGCAATTCAGAGGTTGTGAAATACCAGCTGATCTATTGCCAGGCAGAGAGATAATTTCATACAGAGGTTATCACAGAGATTCACAGGAATTTATATTTTCACGGTTTTGGTCTGGAAATCGTCTAGAAAGAGATCTTCAGTATTGGCGCTAATAGAATCAAGATCTGGCACTCAAAAATCAAGTCGTACTGTATTTATTGCTGCTGTTACACAGGCCATACAGTTCTGTACCAAGCCGTACCATCACTAGCAGGGGCGTATTTTTCTTCTGGTGCAAAACGCCTTCTCTTTGACCAATCAGCTGATACCAATCAGGGCGCCTACACATCTGGGATCATTTTGGATCATCAGGAGGGAGAAAGGGTTATTTATTGCAGCCATACCATATCTAGGTCATCTTCAGTGTGCAGCAAATCAGGGTTTTGAGACAATATTTTATATTATTTTTGTATGCATGACAAAGATCTCCTATTGTAATCCTCTGAAATAAATAATAGAATCATAGATTAGCCAGTTACAAGGTTTATTGCTTCAATATTCAATTGTTTTGAATTTATATAAATTTCTTGCAAAATCGCATTCATTTTTTATTCATGCAAAAAATACCAAAAAAATCATAATACACAAAAACAGTCCAAAAAACATTCAGTTCCAGAATTCAGAGGAAACAGGGGTTTCTACAAATAAACACATGGTCAAGCACAATAACAATTAGAACCTTAATTAACCAAGATAGATGAAACAAAACAATGTTAACATTGACCCTTTACATCCACATGACAAAGAACCATACTCATACCAAAGAAGCAAAGGGGACCAAGGAAGAAGGAAGCAAGCATGAAACACTAACAATGGAGAGTGACTATTCATCTCCCCATTGTAGAGCTCCACCTTGTTTTTTTCAAATTCAATCACAATAGATTAGAAATCAATCGATGGTATCTTAATACTCACAACTTAAATATGAACATAAATCTAAAACAAAATCATCCAGCGCTCTGAACATAAACACCATCAAAAGCTTGGCATCGACCATACCATCCTAGGATTCATCGACACCTGAAAATGAGTTAAATATAAATCGGGCATGAAACATGAGATTCGAGTCATGAGTCCAATACCAGGTTTTGAAGATACATGCCACTAAAGTTTTCACACTATATTCTTGCAGGTATGTTAGGAAAAAATTACAATGTATTAGTCATATCAAATTCGTCTTTACGGTTCAACAGTTAACACAGTAATCCTTACATATATCCTTTTTCAACTACCTTTTGCATGCACTTGGACACAAGAATAATGAATGATGATAAGAACACGTATAAATTCCATGCGGAAATTAATTCCATCAATAGATAATCATGTTGACGAATGAATAAATCTTCCTTGTGTATAAAAACGGGAACAAAGGCATCACTCAATCAAATCTAGAGTAAAGAATACTCCTATCAATGTGGTAACTTATGAGGAACGACAATATCTAATATTTTAGAGTTAAGGTTTTACAATGAAGATGAGTATGAACCAAGCACAACAAAATTATGAAAAAATAGTAGAATGTATGTCATATCAAATTTGTCTTTCCAGTTCAGCAATTAACACACTAATCCTGACATATGTCCTTTTTCAACTGCCTTTTACATCCCTTGGACTCAGAGTGAATGGTGATAAGAACATGTATAAATTCGTTGTAGAAATTAATTCAATCAATATATCATTATATTGAAGAATGAATAAATCTTCCTCGAGTATCAGACACAACCTAAAATTGTCAATTATGCAAACCAGTAGAGGTGGTAATAAACACAGTTTCAGAACAAATAGGAACAACAACATCACTCAATGAAAACTAGAATAAAAAATACTCTTATCAATGTTGTAAGGAAACTCTGAGGAAGGGCAATATCCTAAATATCAAAGTTAAGAAAGTTTTAAAAGAAAGATGATTATGAACCAAGCACAACCATACATCTGAAAAAACAATGGCAAAGTTTGAAACTGATTGTCATGTCCCCTTTTTCGAATAAGCGAAGGAAATAATATTTTAAGATGTTCAAGTGACTTACTTTATTAAAATGACAATTTAATATTATGTTATTAAAAGTTCAAGTCCAGTAAAGTGTTTTTAAAAGGGGGCCTAAATTGATGTTATTAAGTGACACTAGGCATGGGGTACAAAGTAATATTATTTTAAAAGGTTCCTAAGTCACTTTGAATCATATTTTGGGGAAAAGTAAAAATAGAAAATATTATTTTATTTTCTCAAAATTGTCTATAAAATAAGGGCATTGGACTCATATGGAAAGTATTCTATTTTTCCATTCAGTTTTTCAACTTGTGTAAGTTTTGAGCAGTTTGCTTTAGCTTTCAACATTAGAGAACGAAAACCCTCTGGTGGATTCAGGCTAGAGGACAAAAACCCTCCAGTCTTTTGTGGTGGTTCCATTCAAGGGCTGCAATTGGGCATCAAACATCAGATTTCTGCATTTTCAGCACAACTAATGAAGCATTGGATATTTTCGAGTCAACCATATCAGCTAGGGCATCATCTATAGTAGCCAGAGCATCATTTAATACAACTGGAACATCATCCCAAGGGTTGACATCACCATCCCAAAGGCTGACATCACACTTTGGAAGGGTGACACAATCATTTGGACTATTTTTAGGCCAGTATTATGTTGGTACGGTTTGCTGTAATTTTTTGAAATTTTCAATTACGAAAATAAATAAAAATTCGGATCTTTCCTTATCTAAAATTTCTCAAAAATTATTGTTTACAGTATTTATTCATGGCTGAAATTATTTATTAAAACTCGAAAATTGGTAAGGGTTTTATCTATAAAATACAGCCATTGGATTTTCAATTGTAAGGGTTTTAAATAAAAATTCAAAATTCTATTTTCTATTGTGAGGGTTTATTTTAAAGGATTCCGATTAATCTGGAATTATTTAAAATATTTGTTTAGGTATATTTCATAAGTATTAGAGTTATGATCTTGCCACCCTGTGAATCATGAGGATAGTGCAAGAATCCATGTCAGAGATGTTGCAAGCTTTGCAAGAATATCAGAAAGATCTAAAGGCATGGATAGAAATTAAAAAAATGAAAAAGTCAAAATTTGAGCCTCAAAAATCTACAAAGGAGCCAAAGGCATTCAGCATGCAAGTCAAAGGTAAGGAGATCTTATCTAAAAAGGAACCAAAGAATGTGGTTGAAAAGAAACTAACCACATTCCAGACAAGCACAGAGGATGTAATCAAGACCCATAAAAGGTGTGATGAATGGCTAAAAAGATATAAGGAAGCTAAGTTGATAGCCACTTAAGCAAAACAACACCTACAAAACATTAAGGGAAAGAATTCTCCAATTATAATGGTGGAGCATAAAGAAAAATTTGAGTTGCAAGAAAATTAAAAAAAAACAAATCGTGGAGGAATCAACCATGCAGATAGAAGGTATGAAATTTAATGTAGGAAAAGATATTTTATTGAATTTTGTATTGTCAATCAAAAAAAGAATTATCTTAAGAAAATCAAGGAAAAGGAATCACTAGCTGAATGCAAAGAGCCAAAGATGGAAATAGATGTGTCAATCCATGAGCTATCCAAGGATCTTCCGAAAGGCAAGTCATTATCATATATGACTAAATTCCATGATAGCCATGTTGATAAGCATGGTGGAGTGACTCCAAGCTTGGATATTTGTTTGAAGGATCACCAACAAGACATGAAGGGAATGCGGGGCGATGGGATACTACCATCAAGTGATAGAGGAAAGATACCCAGGGCAGCTATGAACCAAATTGCTACCATTCATGTTGCTATCATCACCATTTTCAGCCACCAATTTATTTCAGCTGCACTCATACGATTGGATATGCAGTTTTGCATCTATTGTGCTAGCGTCATGTTGCCAATTTTCATAATTTCAAATCATGAGCTGCTATTATTAGTGATTAACAACTTCAAGTTTGCACATTTTAAGGAGGTTTATGCTTCTTTCAATAAATATATTCAAGTTAAAGACGAGGATGATTTGCAAACTCTTTCTAGATCCCAACTGATTCATGATTCAACTATCATGGATTCACTCAATAAGACTATTGGAGAAGCATCACTTGGTGTAGGGATTCCAATTCCTAATTATATCAGAGTAGCGCAGCAGAAGCCAACTACATCACAAGGAATGGAAGAAACAAAAATATTGGTTTTGAACCCTGAAATTTGGAGTCATGAAGTGAACCAGCATTGCTTGAGAACAAGCAATCTTTGGGAAGGGCAGACTGTCATGTCCCCTTTTTTAAATAAGAAAATAATAAAAATAATATTTTAAGTTGTTCCAATGACTTACTTTATTAAAGAGACAGCTTAATATTATTTTATTATTAAAATTACAAGTCCAGTAAAGTGTTTTTAAAAAGGGGCCTAAAGTGATGTTATTAAGTGATGCTAGGTACCCCGCGGTACAAAGTGATATTATTTTAAAAGGTTCCTAAGTCACTTGGAATTATATTTTGGAGAAAATGAGAAAATAGAAAAAAAATATATATTTTCTCAAAAGCATCTATAAAAGGACATTGGGCTCATTTAGAAAGTATTCTATTTTGCCATTCATATTTTCAACTTCTGAAGTTTTGAATAGTTTGCTTCAAATTTCAACATCAACGGACGAAAACCCTCCGGTAGATTCAGGCTAGAGGGCGAAAACCCTCCAATCTTTTGTGGTGGTTCCATCTAGGGGCTACAATTGGGCATCAACCATCAGATTTTTCGATTTCCACAACTAGGGAAGCATTGGATATTTTCGGGTCAGCCATATCAGCTAGGGCATCATCTACAGTAGCTAGGACATCATTTGATGCAGATAGAACATCATCCCAAGGGCTGACATCACACTTTGAAAGGGTGACACCATCATTTGGGCTACTTTTAGGCCAATATTAACATTGGTATGGTTTGTTGTAATTTTTTAAATTTTTCCATTAAAAAAATAAATAAAAATTCTGATATTTCCTTATTTAAAATTCCACAAAAATTATTGATTATAATATTTATTCATGGCTAAAAACTGAAATTATTTATTAAAACTCATAAATTGGCAAGGGTTTTATCAATAAAATACAGCCATTAGATTTTCAGTTGTAAGGGTTTTAAATAAAAATTCAGAACTCTATTTTCTATTGTAAGGGTTTATTGTAAAGGATTCCAATAAATCTGGAATTATTTAAAATATCCGTTTAGGTATATTTCACTGATACCTATTAAGTACAAGTTTGATAAGATTAAAGACAATGGTTAATCATTGAAATTGAGGAAATTGAACTAGAAAAATATTAATTTAAAAATGTCATATCCTTAGCCAAATCATCAATGGTAGCATGTGCCATTGAATAATATGAAGATAATAGGAGACCCATGCACTGGGATGTTCAGTTTTGAGCATTGCACTTCAATTAAATGATATACAGCCGACAATAGACTCCATGCGATGCCATTATCACATATATACAGAAGAGAGAGATGGATGAAACGAATATGACATGTATTGAATTTGGAATCAGAAAACATATAGAGCACATTTAAGTGATCAAATCATACCTGAAAACTAAGAGTTATGAAGGAGAAACATCAGCGTAAATAGAGAGATAAAGAGAATAAATCTAAGGCTTGGCACAAGTTACAACAATGTATTATGCTTAATATAGATGAGGATATTGCATCTGCATATTTTGACAGTTGAAAATCCTGTCGCTGGTTCCAACAATGTGTCCCAACAGGCAATTATTACCAGCATTTCCATTAAGGAACTATATCTAACTAGTCAAAAAACTTAAAGAGAAAGACAAGCCCCTAAAAATTTAAATAACTCATAGATTAACTTACTAAGTCAAATCTACGTCGGCATTTATCAAAGCTATTATTGTTTCCAGGGACAAACTTTCCATCTGGAAGATATTGGTCACCTCTTGGAAAATCAATCCACTCTGCATGTAAGACACCATCACGAACCAAATTCTTATTAATATGTATAGGTTAAATATTAGCATGTCTGAATATTTGAGCTCAATGCAATGTGCACAGCTGAAGGATAATATTAGCACCTGGGTGTCCAAATTCATTTCCCATGAAAGTTAGATACCCTTCGCCACCTAACCCCATTGTGATAAGTCGAATCATCTTGTGAAGAGCTATTCCACGATCTATAGTTGGAGTTGCAGGCTGATCAACTGCCATATAGTCATACATATCCTGCAGTATAAAGTCCAACATCTTTGGAATCAGAAAAAGAATTATCCCACAGTTTCAACTTCCGTGATAAATCCACATTACTGAACCATCCACAGTACTCTTTTATTTGCTTTAACATTTCACCTTAAATAACTGGATATAAATTCTCATGTTTACACATGGTACTAAAAATCAAGTAGAGAGGATCACATTTACAATATCCTTGATAAACATGGATGGCTTCTTCTAGAAATAATTTACTTTAAGATTCAAAGAAAGAAATGCCAATTAACCAGTTGTTCACGGTCAAAGCTGTCATTCCAAGCCAGGGATCAATACTGATATAGTCCATCCCAAGAATTTTCATTAATCATTGTATACAGGAAAATAATCAAAATGAAGATATCTTCACATTCTTAGAACTTATGCATAACTTGCAGTCAAAAGGAATCCTTCAACTTCACAAAATAACACACACTACAACATACAAGAATGATTTTCATGAAGTATATTAAGAAGAATATTACAAATACTTCAACTTCACAAAATAACACATGCTATACTATACAAAAATTATTTTCATTAAGAAAGGTATTAAAAATGTTAAACGATAGAAAAAGAAACAAATATTAATGTAGTAAGGACATATTTTACTTCTTAGTACAGCATGTTAACATTTCTCAACAAAATTCAATGTATCAACAAAACGCTACATTACACTTGTCAAGATTAAGAAAAAACATAGAAATTGTGCATATATACAATAGGTAACTAATAAGGCATAGTATTGGTGTTACATTTAACGGAAATAAGAGAGAGGACTTAGGGGGAGCTCAGATAGTTATGTTTCAATTCTATAACACTAAAAAACCAAAATTACTTCCACATTAATTATACCGCTCAGAAAAAATTACAAGTTTTAACACATGGCAGCAGTTGTAAAATAGATATTCAAACAAAAACCAATAAGAAAATTGAAACTCGACTACAAAGGGGACGAGACTGATTTGACGGCTTCTAAATACATCACAATTTTAAGGCCATTTAGATTTACTTGTCAGATTTTTCAAATCTCTTACATCATTGTAATTTGGAAAGTATGTATTTGATAAGTATTAAAAAAAATCCCAACTCAAGGGAAAAATAGCAAAGGACATTAGCTCTACCTTATCCATAAGCCAAAAGGCTATTGTCTTATCACCAACAAGAGCTTGATCATGACTCTCTGCATATACTACACACTTCTCCAACCATCGTCTATTTGTGAGTGTGAATACAATATCACTCATTTGCCAATCCTCATCTTTCTTTCTACGTCAAAGAATGATGGTAGAAACAATAATGAGAAACAAATAAATAAAGAAATTAGAATAATGTACACAGATGACCAAAAGAAGGTCAATGGGATTCAAAAAGTCCATTCACTTACAAGAGAGATGCAAGAAAACAAATGATTTAAATAAATTACATATCATAGATAGTGTAGTGCACACACAAACTACTCGTATCAAGACCCCCATAATAAGAAAATATGACAAATACCTAGCCAAAAGATGCATTTATACCAGCCAAACACTATGTATATCCCATCAAATAGTTTTGCAATAAGCTTACAAACTATAGAAAGGCTTCTACATTATATAAACATTACCACAGCAATATGTTCAAAAGTACATGCAAAAGACAGCATTATCATGAAGAACTCACTCTGAAAGTAGTTCAATCCATTTATCAGCCACCGCCATATGAAGTCGATAATCAAATCCAACCCCACCATCTTTTACAGGAAGACAAAAGGTTGGCATGCCACTCACCTATTGCACAATGAGATTATCACACATTTAATATTTTTAACAGCATCTAGAAAGCATATCACACCCAAATAAATCACAGTGCTTAGCTTGAACAAGG
The DNA here is from genome assembly GCA_037957365.1 of Torreya grandis. Classification (NCBI taxonomy): domain Eukaryota; kingdom Viridiplantae; phylum Streptophyta; class Pinopsida; order Cupressales; family Taxaceae; genus Torreya; species Torreya grandis. The sequence goes on along the minus strand of JARHVA010002968.1, from coordinate 1,879,571 downwards.
GCTACATAGTATAAACTAAACATACACCCCCATGAAAAGCACAAAAAGAGCCTCAGCTTATGAATTCGGTTTTTCATAATAACTTTGTCAACCAAATGAAAAGATGTGCAGAAAACAGTTTCTCGAGCATGAAGTCCAATATGTGATCATATCAAATTACACCCCACCATCTTGTACAGGAAGACAAAAGATTTGAATTTCACTCACCTATTGCATAATGAAATTATCACATACATAATTCCATTAACAGCATCCAGAAAACATATCACATCCAAATAAGTCACTGTTATAGGTTGAACAAGAACTATAAACTAAGCATACATCCACAGGAAAAGTACAGACAACCCAACATAATAAAACCTTCTTTTCATAATAATTTGACCATTTCTCAAGCATGAGGTCCAATTTATGACCACATATCATTCGACCCCTGTTATCAAGGTCATAAATGTCATGGGCCACATTAAATGATAATGCCAACATTACATGTTAGTGGGTTAATAATATATGTTACTAAGTTATGCAACTTCCTCCTTGGCATGTACAAGTACGATATTATTTCAGTAGTTATACCACTCCAAAATAATACTATATTGGTATTTTTTTCCCTCTTTCTCGTGTATATTAATGCACTAAGACAGACATTAGTTTTTTAATAGAAGCCAATTTTTAACTTAAAAATGATCTTTCTGTACAAAAAAACCTGGACCCTGGAGGACATTACCCATCGGGTCTGGTATAAAACTTTGAAGGTGATTGAACATCACATTTTCTTCTTTTTCCTTAAAGATAACAAGACCCGAAAAACTGAAATTTCAAACACCTAGATAGAGCTGATACAGATTTATTTACCATGTATGTACAATTATAAAGTAAAACTGACAAACTCCTTGTGCATTTGTCAAACCATAGCCTTCACCTTGAGATGCATGCAACTTAGGGGGTGACAAAGCCAATCCCATTTCCTCCATGATTTCCTCTATTTGTATTTTTGCAATCCCCAAGCTGAATCTTCTCAATAATTTCAGTTCTTTTTTTGTTGGTGAAAAACACATGAACAATTTGTATAGTGAGCAAATATGGTCGAGAATATAAACATGAGCCTCTAATATAGGAAAGAGAGAAGACCATACTAGGACCAAATACATACAAAAATGTTGCGCCACAAAGCGGAATAGGGACCAAGAGTTGTTTGTAAAAGAAATATCAAGAATATAATAAGGAAAAAGCATGCAAAGAACTAACAAAGAATGGCAACCTAGATCCAAGATGGTAAGAAGCTAAGCTAACAAGATATAAATACCAAATGTCTATAAGGGATTGTGACCACATGCAATGCTAGTGAAAACTAACCTAGGCATGGATAAAGAATCCAACTATGGATGTATATGCAGGCCTAGATAACATACACTAGCATAAGCATAAAGATAATCTAAGCAAGGAGATAACTGACAACAACATACTAATCTAACAATATGCAAAATATATCTATCTACAAAAGTAAATAAAATAAAGAGATTAGGGATAGGGGTACTTACCTTGAGTCAACTTGCCAGCACATCAATCTCCCCCTTGGTTGTAGTGGCACTTTGCAAAAGATATTGTAGGTAAAGGCATCAAATGGCAAGGATGAAGACCCAACCGTCCTTAATTGGGGACACCAAAGACTTAGGAGCACCTCCTTGGTTTAGCTTCCTTATATTGAACTTCAATGACCTTAAGCAAGAATAGACCTCCACAAGAACAAGATCTTATATCTCAATTCCTCTTATATACTTAGAGAAGACTTTTCATGTGCAAATATAGCATATGTGTGTTGTTCTCCTATGAAAATGATATTTAGGAACCTATAGATGCAGGTCAAAGTCCTAAAATTGACCTAGCTAAAATGCAAACCGAATTGATCCGATCAATTCAATATAATGAACTGGGAACAACACAATACTAGGTTCGCCATGCCAATCTAGTACAAAGAAGCAAACAACTAAATCAATCGGGATCGATTTAGTAGGAAAGCATCATAGTCAAGAAAAAACTAAATTGATCATGATCAATTTAGTGGGAAATATAAGAAGACATACAGAACTAGATTGATAAGGATCAATCTAGTAGGAAAGAGTCATAAAATGAGCAAAAGACAACCAAAGAAGCATAGATCAGCTAGTATGTATAAGTTTACATTTAGATATGGACATTTAGTTTCTCGTACTTTTAAGTTATATTTTATATATATATATATATATATATACTTTCAAGATGTTTGAGAGTGGTTCTGGACCTCTAGGAGCTATAATGCAGATTCTAGGTTTTGGAGGATCCTCTCAAATTTCAGATTTAGCAAGATTTTAGTGTTTCGGGAAAACATCATAGGAGGTATGACAATTGCATGAAGGAATAGACAGGTGTAACATGATAGCATGTGAACACCTCTCACAAAGCACCACAAACCGACCCCACCCCTTTCCCGGTGCACTCCTTAGGACGTGCACTCCCGGAGATTATTGCACCAATGAGTCCTATGAGAGAGATTGTTAGTAACTGGAAAAAAAGGTGTAATGCATTTTTCCACCATAGGATTGAGTGCCATGCTCTCCTATATTGTTACTCAAGACATGGGTTATGGAGCCCTTTTTAGAGCTGGCACTGACCATGCAACACGGAGGGATTCCCATCAAATAGGTTTCCAATGGGAATGCCAAAAGTCCACTGAAAAGTGTTTTCCTAATCCACAATATTGTCCAAGTCCACATTGTGGGCAGAGGAACTACTCAAAGGATTGTGTGAAGTAAAGAGGATCTACTAGCTATTGGTAGAAGGAGAAGGCGGACTTCTCAAATGTGGGGGCATGGTTGCAAGGCTCTACTAAATATTGAACTTGTACATGAGGTTTGGATGAAGGTGAAGATTTGAATGAACAGTGGGAGGAATGGGATGGCTTGTAATCCCTGGATTTCTAATCAAAGAGATAAAGGCATGCTTTCTCTGGATACTAGGAGGGGGGACTTGATGTTGCTGAAGCAAAGTACGCATTTGGGGGACAATGAGATTATCCTAATCATCTATGCTCATGGGTCGCTGAACTCTGGGAGCTTGTTGAATCATTCAAATAGCCCTCAACTATTAATTCACACTTTTTGGTTGCATCTTGCTTCTATCATTATTCCTTCTATAGAATTGAATAATTTTGGAGGCAAGGAAGAACAAACTCATTTTCAGAATTTACCCTTCTGGTTTATAGCAAGAGCAAGTAACCTAGGGCTCCACCTCAGCTGTGCCAATGATTGCACTTAAGTAATGGATCTATCCTTAGATTTGAGGACAAGACCACATCTAAGACAAGCAAAAGAATGAGTCTTGATAGAAACTTGTGCGCCACCAAAATGATTTTGCTGATGATAAGGATAAACACATCTGAGGTGAGTTTGTGTAGCATATACAACTCCATGGCATACGTTGTGCAGGATTGCCATCTATTCTTGCATGTACCATCACTATTGCCTCTTGCAAAATAAGTATGTTGCATCCAGTTTGATTTACTTTTGTCCTTTGCCATTAGTGCTGTTGAAAGTCTACGATTACTGCATGTTAGTGGTCTGTTTCATATGTTAAAAAACAAGAAAAAGAAAAAAAGTGGGTAGCATTGATTTTCCTATTGTGTTTATTTTCAATCTTGCATTTCCACAATGCAAGAGAAGGACAACAGGTGTTAAGGAGAAGCATAAGGAAAACATTTGTGAATAGCTAGACAAGTCTACGAAAGAGGTTTGGATGTGTTTGGTAGGAAAATATTAAATGAAAAAGAAGGGTATGTGCATTGTGAAGGGGGGAAGAAAAATGAAAAGCAGGCAACAAGATATTTGTTTGCTAAGGAAGGGGACATAGATGTTAGGAGAGGGGCGAGGTGGGTGAGTGGTGTTAGACATAAGGGATAAACAGTATTTGGCTGGATGTGTGTTAGGGAATAAGTTGTGGGATATGGCACAAAGGGTTAAGGGGAATAGTAAGGCGATTATGTGGGGATGCAAACATAGTTATTTGCTAATATGTCCAAAAAAGTCATGTGGCATAGAGCTGTAGTCATGAATGAAAGCATCGATATTTTCTATCACAAACAAGCAAGACATGTCGTGGAGCTTGTAAGAGTGGTCTATTATAGTATAGGTCAAAAAGAGGGGGATGTATTGTTGTATGTACCCACGTATGGGGTGCCTTTGGGAAAATGAGTTATTGACTTGGAAATCATGGACTTGGGTTACTTGGTTTCCCCTATTTTTTATTAATATTATATTCTAGCCCATATCTATCTATTTGAGACATTCTTAGAAGTGGTTGATTTCTCTAAGATAATCATTGGTTATGACACGATTAGGAAGAGTGGTTATCCCTTTGTAGACAACAAAGTTTATGGTGAGGGCTGCCATTCTCCCTCTATTTCGTTTGGACTTTTCTTGCTTTGGTGACACTATGAATGAATATCTCTGGGTCCCCTTCTATAAGAAGCCGAGATATAAAACTTCATTTCTCCAATTGGAATCCTCTATGAAAGGCCAATAGTTTAACAAAATTATTTCTTTGGAGCCCAAGGCCTTGATGATAGCAAATTATTGCCTCCCCTCTTGTGTTGCAGATGATGCCATCAATTCCTTTTGTTCATAGGTTTCCTTTGGCTTCCCCGTCAAAATTCAGTTTGTAGTATCCCAAGGGAGGGTATGCTTATTGTTGTCATACTTGTGTTACGCAATAAAAAATCTTGTAGTGATACGGTATATCCAATTCATGGAAAATTTGAAGATGTATCATACTTGGAAGTAATTTGAAGATCTTTCATACCTTGTCATTGCACTTGTTGCATATATCATAGTAATGGCTCAAACCTGTGCTTGATTATCCCAGTGAGTGTTGAGCAATATTTCTTTCTATCCTAAAATATCCTTATGTTACTTTCTATCCAAAGACTTCAAAAGGTGAAAACCATTACTAATAAGTGGATGTGGTAACCTATTTCCATCTTTGAATCCAACTTGGTCAAGTAGAATATACAAAACCCGATTTGTTAGCAAAAAATTCTACAAGCCACTAGGAACTTGCCTGGTCAAGTAAAATTTATACATACTCAATTTGGATGTGGTGATAGAAGAATGGATTTTCCATGACGGCAAAAAAATTCCCATCTATTGGGGACGAGGTGGGAGGAGCAGCTATTAAAATATTATAAAAATGAATATTTAAACATTTTAACTTTATTCAATTAAATATAGGGGTTTAAAGTTTATTTAATGTTTTTCAGGGTACTTTCAGGATTAGGGTTCAATTTTTAGTAAAAATAACAATTTTTAAATGGATTTTGTTTTAAATTAAAAGTGTCAAATAAATTTGAAAATTAAAAAAATAGGGGACATCACCAAAATCTAGGGGACGTGTCTCTGCATAACAATACCTATTTCCATTTGGGAGGAAGGTGCAAATATAACTTCAACATAATGAAGAAAAATATTGATGGTAGAACAAGGACAGCACAAATCATCATGGTGCAATGAATGGAAATTATTTAGGAAAATCATTTCTACATGGTGGGGACATCAAACCCAATTTTAATCTTGCAAGGCACCAGGTTGGAGCAACATACTCCAAAGGAAGAAATCAAATTCACTCTTCATGAGGAAGAGGTTATGTCACCAATCTTTCATTGAGAATGAGGAAGGGGGAAACTTTAGTATCATATAAGTACAAGAATAGGTTTCAAGTATGAATTATTTCTTATAAGACCTCCATGTTCGATGAGGAGCATTACTACCTTCCATGGAAGACATTTCCTTGGAATGAACAAGCGAAGTGAGAGGAGGGCATTGTATTTCACAAGGAAAGTATTGTACTACACAAGGACATAGAAACCACAAAAAGGCCACAAAGAATCTTTGCAAGTTGGGTCAAGGCCAAACACCAACAACTCGCAAAAACTACCGAGCATAAACAGGTTGAAATCCTTCCACATGTCATAAGGGACTAAGCTTTTGTGAGACCAAAAGTTTCCTAAGAAAAGACGGTATGATCCGTAAATAATCAAGATAAACAACCGCACATTGAAAAATCTATCACACATCAATTTTCCAACTTAGATGGAGAAATTGTCAAAATCCTACTCTAGAAAGCAGCAGTTGCGGAATTGCAAGAACAAGTTATGGAATTGTAAATGGTGGTTTCAGAATTGTCAGTGGTGATCATGCCTTGCAAACCGGCGGTCCTACCCTGCAAACTAGTGGCCTTGCCTTCCAAGCTAGTGGCCCTGCCGAAATGCCACAAAATACAAATTTAACAGTTGTAAAACATTGTCTCTCCAGCTTCTTGACGATTTGGGGTCCTTTCATGTATGAGGATAAACCACGTGCATTGTTTAAGTAGGCAAGGGCTATGGACTATGCAATATGAGCATATGAGGGTATTGATGTATAAGCCAGTAATAGCAACACAAAGTTGATAGAATAACCAACAATATAATGCTAGTTTAATTGTAACATTGAGCTCTTTGTATGTTTCCCATTTGATGAAGGAAAAGTGGTGATCAATTCAGACTAATAAGTTGGTTTTCCTTATCCGTAATCAACATGGAAATTCCATTGTACAATTGATGAATAAGGATATACTTTTCCAATGTGTTGTTCCCAAGTTCTATGTTATTGAAACAACACCTAAAATGATGTAAATTGATGCTTCCTAGCTCTTATGACTATCATCTACAGCATATATCCCATTAGGGAAACCTTCACATGTGACATACATTGGATATCATGCTTACATTCTAAACATGCTACTACACATCATGCTTACATTCTAAACATGGTTTCACTTGTATAGTTTGCATAAGGTACTTTATCACAGCAATAATTTGAGGGTTTATGCCTAATTTATTTGAAGGTTTACAATGCAAATTTCAGTGGTTATATCCTTCACATGCCTTGGAATTATTTGTGTAAATATTGGCACCTGAGGTTTGTTATGCATATGGTGTTGTGAGCATATTTATGTCAGCTAGGGTTTGTTGATTTTAATTTCCAGATTTCAGTGTATAAGTTGATTAAGGGTTTTTGTTGGAAAATCCTCTTTTATGTTCATTGTCCCAAGTTGCGAACATTACAGTGGTATCAGAGCCATATCTTGGCTATTTTATGGGGCGAAGTTTTGATACATGAGTGGCAACAAAGAAGTTAAGTATTATTTGAGTAGCAAGAGGGAAGCTTCCACCAGTTGGTTCATCCCAGCAGGCCAGGGTATGACTAACATGGAGCATCAAGGGACTGAGAGTGAGAGGAGAGACAGGTTGGCTAAGGAGAGATTTGATAAGTATTCTCAAACACAGGATAAGATGACAGCGGTGATGGAGGGGTTACTTTGTTCCCTCAGTGAGATGGGTGGCTTCAAGCCACTCAATGGAGATAACGGTGCCTCTGAGAGTAGGCCAGGTACACACACACCCCCTCGAGGAATGGGGCATCCACACATAGGACCACACAAGCTACATCTATTCAGAGAGAGGAGACAGCACCAGTGAGAGAGGGGTTATTCAACCCACGCAAGGAGTTAGAGAGAGATATGGATGAGTATGTTACTTTGTTTGAGACAGTTAGGGGGCTATAACATTTTTCGAGTTTTCAGCTTGGAAACGAGGGCAGGTTGGACCCAGGATCGATCAGAGGCAGAGGAGCAGCCAGGAAGAGCTCCAACATGCATTGGGGAAGTTATCTCTTTTCACTTTTGATGGATCATAGAGGAGTTCAGTGTTGGAATATTGTCATTGATGTCAAAGGGAAACATCAACGAAAATGTCTAATAAGAACGGAAGTGTCAAAGGAAATTATTACAGAAGTGTTTTTGAAGGTAAACGAAATTCTTGACAGAAGTGACTGGATCCGTCAAAAAGTAATGAAAATATTGGACAGAAATTTTTTGTAACAAGTTTGTCATTTTCGAAATCTAAAGGCGACCCATTTGAGGATAAAATACATATATTCTAGTGCTCAAATTCTGAAGGGACCAACATTCATGAAAGGACAATTTTTTAAAAGGCACATATACAGCTGTGTTTTTAATTAAAGACCATCATTAATGAAAAACTCATGGCAGCCCATGTGAAAAGGCACCTCTTGAGGAAGGACACCCCCTTTGGAAAGTTTTTAAGGCTAAAATAGTCCCCAACCTTGGCACACCTATTGGAAGGAGTTGTGACCGTTCGAATGGACCTTTTCGTTTGAAGAGTCACGACCTTAATTTGTGGCTTTCCGTGGGTTACAATTAAGTGCATAACAAGTGGCAAATTTGTAGATTTGAAAGTGGAAGATATAAAAGAAGATGAGCAAAAATATTTGAAGGCAGATTTTTGTGAGAATATTGAAAGAAAAAATCAGCAAGTATAAGGCAAAGCATAGCAGCGAAAACACTCAAGTGTATATCGAATCAAAAAAAAATAAAGTAGTGTTCGATCATTCATTGTGTTAGCAACAAATCAGAGATAGAAGAGTAATTATGTGAGAAGGTTGGTGCCTTCGTTTTGAAGAGATTGGTGTCACTCTCTGAGTTGGTGCTCCGTGAAAGGGGTTGGTGCTCCTGTAGGTTGGTGCCTACAAAATTGTATTTGGGGTTGGTGATCCAGTAGGTTGGTGCCTACGAATATTTATATTGAGAAATTTTCACCATGGTTTTCTCCCTAAAGGGTTTCCACGTATATCTGGTGTCACTTTGCATTGTGTTATCTTGTGTTGTGATTTGATTGCTTTGAATATTTTAATTGGAATAAGTGATTAAGTATTAGAAAAGAAAAGAATATTTAATACTGATTCACCCCCCTTCTCAGTATTAACATGTGCTCAACATTCAGCTAGGGCTTGGATTCAGAAGATGGATATCTTCTTTTCACTTCGATTGATGGCAGAGGGAGAAGCCATCCAGTTTGTCACCTTACACTTAAAGTGAGCAACCCACGATTGGTGGTATCATGGTTTGATCACACAGGTACATCAACACTTACTCCTACGAGGAGTTTAGTAGGCGATTGATTGAAAGATTCGATAGATCAGATCCGGAGCTTCACTTTCATGATTTAGCTCAATTGAGGCAGAGGACTTCAGTGGATGATTATGTCACAGAGTTTCAGCGACTTTCAGTTATGCTGACCGATATTTCAGATAGGAGATTCATGGTACTATTCATAGAGGCTCTGATTGACTCCCTAAGGGAATTGGTCAAAGGTTTTGATCCACCTACATTGAGGGAGGCCATTCAGAAGGCCTACGATTTGGAGTCTTCTACTCCAAGGGGCAGATTTCCGCCTTTAAGACAGCCAAAGGGTACCTTTTTCCCACCTACTGGGTAGCAGAGAGATGGCGGTTTGGGACATCCCAAGGGTAGCTTTTTAGGGCCTCCTAAGACCAATCATGTGGGCCCTTTGATTAGACCAAACCAACCAGGTTTGGGGCAGCAGGAGTTACCAAGAAGTAGCTTTGATATGAGGAAAGGTCTTTGCTTCACATGCAAGGACCCTTAGGAAAAAGGCCACAATTGTTGTGGCAAAGGACAGGGTCACTACATTGAGGTCCTATCTGATGAGGAAAATGAGGAAGAATTTGGGACAGCCAACTATGAGGAAGATACTTTGGAAATAGCAGGGGAGGAACAATTGAGTGGCACTTTAGCATCACTTTCCAGGGCTCCTCGATACTATCCTTTTAGAGTTAAGGGCTCATTAAAAGGAACACCTATTACTGTACTTATTGATAATGGAGCAACTCACAATTTTATTGATAGGGGATTGGTAACCTTTTGTGTGTTACAATCAGTAGAGTTCAAGGGTTTCAAAGTTACTGTAGCGGATGGATTCATCATCCCTTGCACAACCAAGATTCCAAAGCTTAGCCTCATTTTGGAAAAGCATGTGATTGAGGATGATTTTTATGCGGTGGTCATAAGGGAGACCAATATGGTCCTTGGTATTCAATGGTTGCATTCACTTGGAGAATACACACAAAATTACCAAACTATGGAGCTCAAATTCAAAATAGCAGGTAAAGAGGTTGTTTGGAATGGTTTTAGTGATGGAGAGGCCTCCACCTCCAAGGCCAACAAATTGATAGGAGGATGTATCATGAGCATGAAGATAGTAAAAGAAAAGGCTGCCCCTAAACATGAAACACAGCCCCTTCATCCAAATCTTGAGACTTCTCTCAAACAATTGGTAAGCATTGAAAATTGTCATTTCTCTCATAAATTATTTGAAGAAGATGGGAAGGAAATGGGATGCCAATGGCCACCTACAATATGCTTAGGGCAGCACCCTATTCCCTCTTGCACAAAGGGAAATAGTGAAACATGGGGAAAGAGGGGACATCCCATTAATTTTGGAAGACAAAGAATATTTAGCAGCTATCCACAGGACCCCAATGGCATAGAGAAAATCCTATTCCTTGCAAAAGAAGGATGAACATGAAAGGATTTACCCATGGGACATTGGAGGCATCACCACCTATTTTTTCTCCACATGGCAGCCAAAAGAAGAGTAGAAATAAGTGGTAAGAAGTCTGAATTTTTTTGTTCCTTATTTTTTGAGTCAAAAAAAAAGGTCCAGCCACATATGGAGGGGAAAAAATGGCAATATATGGCCCTTTACCAGCCCACTTTGGGGAAAGTTGCTGCCAAGACACATTCAGGAAATGTTCACATAATAAATTCTGATTGTTATGATCAAATACAGCAGCGTATACAAGGCCAAAAATCTGAAATTTTGGGAAAAACACAGCCAAGGGTACAATTTGGAAATGCATTTGGAAGAACATACTTTTGGTATAAGGCAATAAAGAAGGTACGATTTTGTATGGAGGAGTCGCATAGGCTTTTAATTGATCAAAACTACACCTTCCTTATGCTTGAAAGGAATGGTAGAAGACTCACACAAGATAGATTGTGCATAAGCATCTCTCAAGCTATGTGGTATAACGAGGTTTGCATGATTAATTTCAGATTGGTGAACATTGCCTTTGGAGGCACGTCACACACTTGGAGGTACTATACCTGTTAACAATTTTGCCCCATAGGTCAAATTGTCACCCCTACCATTCGAAACTTTGTATATCATGCCTATTTGTCTTGTGAGTCAATTTTTGGTCTTTTAAAAAAAAAAAAAAAACCTTGAAGAATCCATGGTTAACGGGTCGTGAAGTTGTGTAGGTGTTTTAGGGTCTTTTCTTTCACTTGTCTTGTTCTTTGCAGAAAAGTATTGACGTTGATCAAAGCAGTGAAAGGAGCAAGCTTTTGGAAGATGCCCAAAGTAAGAAGAAAAGGAAGACCCAATGAAGCGAGAGTACCAGTCTATTTCCTTTCAGTATTCTTTTTCACCAAGTGTTGGAATTTCTTCGGACTTTTTGTCTGAGGGAAAGGCTCTGAAGGGTCATTTGCAATATTCCCGAAATATATCTTTCCGAAGGAATCGTTTCGGACTTTTGTCTGAAACAACTTGGGTACTTCATTTTCCAAATGGTCCTTTACAAAACAAGCCAAAGGGTCACTTTCTTTTCAAAGTGGACCATTGCAACTTTTCCGAAGGTATTTTGCAAAGGTAAAAGGACTCTTTCATCTTTTTCGAAAGATCCATTTCGATTTTTCCGAAGGGCACTTCTCGAAGAAAGGGGCACTTTTCAAAAATCCAAAGGTCCATTCAAGTCAAAGGTCAAAGAATGAATTCTTTCAGGAAAATTGTCCGAGTGAATTCTTTCGGAAGAATTGTCCGCAAGATATGGTCCATTGCAACTTCTCTGAAGGGTCATTTTCTTCTCCAAATGGACCATTTTAGGAAAGCCGAAGGGCACTTTTCTCGGCAAAGTGGTCCACTTCAAAATTTCCGAATGGCACTTTCTTTGGAGAAGTGGACCAATACAAGAATTCCAAAGAGTATCTTTTCTTTGAACAAATGGTCCATTTCAACTTTGCCAAAGGGTCACTTTCTTTTCAAAGTGGACCATTGCAACTTTTTCAAAGGGAAATGGACCATTGCAATTTTGCCAAAGGCTCATTTCAAAGGTTCAAAGGACCATTTCAAAAATCCCAAAAGGTACTTTTCCTTCAGACAAGGCACTTACAACTTTTCCGAAGGGTTATTTTTTCATCGAAAAAGTCAATTCAAATTTGTCGAAAGGTCACTTTTCAAAAGTTGGAAAGGTATCTTTCCCTTTGGAAAGCCCTTTTCAACAAAGTTAGAGGGTCATTTCTTTAAATTCCTTCGAACAAATTGTCTATAGGAAATGTCCATTGCAAAAAATCCGAAGACCTCATCCCTTCGAACAAAATGTCCAAAGAAATCGGTCAAAGCAAAAAGTCCAAAAAAGTAGCCGTTGGGATTCAAATATCCCGTGACGGGCCCGCAAACGTCAAAATCTAGCCCCAACAAATAGCCCTTTGAATTTGAAATCCTGAGATGTTCTTGCAAACGTCAAAGATGGGTCTCGTCAAATAGTCATTTCTATTCAAAAGTGGTCAAAGAGAGTCAACGAATCTTGAGGGCAAAGATGTACATAACAAGTGTCAAGGACGCATTCACCTGGCAGGAGATCAACAACTCGCGGGCATCCATGCACGAACAGATCAACAATGCGAATCAAGGATCCGAGTCAGTTTCCAATGACCAATCAAAACAAAGGAAAACCCAAGAGACTAGCAGGAGCTGGTAGGTGCGAATTGATGGAGAAGCCTTCGTCCTTCGGTATGGCTCTCACCTCTGACAAGCGGCCGCTCGATCAAAGATAGCATGGCTAGGCCCAGATTCATCGATATGATGATTTCGTCCTTATCCAAGCAAAGGGAAGGAGCACGCCAAGTTTTAAACGCAAAGATCGACTCATTCACATCAGGCAGGGACATGTAGCTACCTTCGATATGGCCGTGTCAATTCAAAAGGAAGGGACTTGAATGCATGAGTAGCTAAAAGAGATTTACGGTGAGATTTGTAGTGATTTCAGAGTCAAACGGGTTGCATCCTTTCAATGCTAAGGAGCTCAAGAACAACGAGGCATCTGCAATTATTGGTAACTTCTCTCTCAGTTCCCCACCCTAACACGTAAGTCCCTCTTCTGTCATGTCCTCTTCTATATATAAGGGCTTTCGAGCCATTGTAAAGGATTCCTTCTCTTCGGATATCGATTTTTCTATGTTTGGAGAACATCTATATTTTGCCTCTTTTGATGAATAAGACAGAATAGACATCTCCTCAAAAGGTTTGTGTTTTTGTGTATTTTCATGGTCTATTGGGAGGTGAAAGTGATAGCTAAGGCTTCCTTTCATCTTATCCTTTCCATCATACCTATTTGCAGGTGTTAAGCTTGTCCTTTCAGGTCGCATAGTGTACTCTATCATCTTGTTTGTATGGTAAGTGTAAACTCTCTCTAGTGTCTTTGACAGACCTATTGAACTATTGCCTTAGATCATGCACAAGTCCAAACCCCTATGCAAAATATTGATGCTCAGAGGCTACCGTTTGAATATTATAGTCAGATTCATGTCCTTGTTCATCTTCTCAGTGCAGCCAAGCAGATGAAGGCCATATTTTCAATGTATCACCATCATAGTTAGGATTTCCCTTCGAGTTTCTTTCTTACCTTTTCCTTCCCTTTTCCTCAGCAATCTATGGCGTAGTGTAGGAATCCTAAATGATACACCAAAGGGAGCTAGCCCTTAGAATCTAGAGATTCAATCCACTGATTAGGCCACCCACTGCCTAGGATTGTTTCCATGTTTTAGCAGACTGTGAAGGCCTGAAGCTACCTTCACAAGGGTGCGAGTCTGATTGACAACAATTTCTGGCACACCCGGTGGGACCAGTACTCCTTGGCATAGCTGAAGTTTGGAGCTAAGGAGAAGTATTTATGGTAAAGAAGAATATCCATCTTCATCACGAGCTAAGGACTCTTCAAGTAGCAAAGTTCATAACATCATTCACGCAATTCTTTCATGCCAAAAGTTACCACAAGGTCAACTAGTAAAGGTATTCCTTTTGAATTTATATCATATAAGAGATCAAGGTTTAGGAGGGCAAATCCATATCCTCAAAAGATATATTTGTCTCCTGGTTATCCTATTGTTCTAGGCACTAAAGTCCCCACCATCCGAATGGCTATCAGAAACCAGGTGTTTGTTCCATTTAATAGAGATAGCCCACTGAATTTAGCCCAATTTGATGACATTCATGTGTCTGCTCTTAAGAAAATCCATTTCTTTTCAGGTGAAAATCAAACAACTCTTGTTGAGCATATAAAAGATGTAGCTAATCTTTGTTCAGTCCATAATGTTGTTGAAGATAATGTTGCTATTAGATTGCTTGTTGCTTCCTTTAAAGGAAAAACGTTACAGTGGTATAGAATCTTGCCATTGAACTCTAATTCTACCTATGATGAATTGGGTGTAACCTTGGTCAAGCAATTTGAAGACAAATATGATCACCTCTCTTTGGTTGAATAGTTAACTACCGTAAAGAGAGCTCCTCATGAGTTCATGTCCGATTTCAATCTCAGATTCCAAAGGACATGGACTAGGATACCTGTGTTGATTAAGCCATCCCCTGAATATGCATTCTTGTACTATTTGAAAGCCCTTAATTCTAACATTAATGTGATGATACAGTCAATGGGTGGTGTTACCTCACCAAATGCTTATGAGGTTGCAATAAGGGTAGAGAACAGTTTGATACAAGTTGGTAAGCTTTCTCCAAGACCTCCAATGCCTATATTCCCAGAATTGAGGTCTATTCCAGCCCCTCAAATTCCTCAAGTTCCATCCTTATCTCCTATACCATCCCCTCAAGCTCAAATTGCAGCCCCTACTAGCCAAGCTAGTGAGATAGGAGAGTTAAAAAGCTTGCTAAAGTCCTTTGGGAATGAAATAGTACAACTCAAGCGGCAACAATTTTAGGCTAATAGACCTTATCAACAACAAAATCAAACTACTTATCAGCGCTTCAAGGATCAAAGGCCTCCTTATCAAAATTTCAGAGAGAATAGACCACCTTATCAAACACAAGGAGCCATAACTCCAACTAAGCCATATGTTGTCCTCGATCCAAATGCTCCTTCTACTTCAAAGGCCATTGTTCCCATCCCACCTCAAAACAACTTGATGCAAGATTCAGGTTGACAATCCTCAAATCTCAATGATGCTCAAAACCAAGCCTTGGTATCACAAAATATCACTATGCCACAAATGACAAGAAAAGTTTTCTTTCCAAAAAGGTCAGTACCAAGATACAAGTTTAGCATCACAATGAGAGACTCAACAGGTTCAAGGGCAGATTGATGTCATTAATGTAAATTGGCAAGTGGATGATCATGTTGCTTTTACTTAGGGTGTTGAAACTAGCTATACAAGTGGTCAAGTTGCAGCTGTAACTAAAGCTAAAAGGAGAACCATTGATGAGGCTCGTGAGATGACAAATGCTTCATGTACTCCTAATGTTGTTTTTAAGATTACAAAAAAACATCTTGCTGCCCCTACAACTTAGAAAAATCAGAGTATCGAGGTTAGTAAAGTTCATCAAATACCTCTAGTTCGTGAGCAGCCAGTGTTTCAGAAAGTGCAACCAAAGGTTGGTGGGTCTCTTTTCAATGTAGTGAATCAAATGAAGAGGTCTAATATCAACATTAGCATGTGGGATTCTCTTTTCATCGCAGGACAAAAGGATATGCTCATCCAAGAGCTTTCAGCTCTTGAATTTTCTCCAAAACCTATTGAGAAGGAAACTGTTGTCTTAACTAATTCGGATCAGCCAACTAAGCAACAAATACATCAAGAAAATAAGATGATAAAGGTGGACAAAACTGAGGTAAAGTCAAATAAAAATCCTCCTTTCTACCTTTTTTTGATAGTGGGTGATACATTGGTTCATAATTGTATGGTGGATAGTGGAGCTAGTAGTACAGTCATGCCTAAGGAGATTGTAGACAAGCTCGACCTTGCTTATAAGCCAAACACTAGGGGTATTGCAATTGGATGGGTCACCAACAAAGACCTTAAACATCATCAAAGATCTGAAATTGACATTATATGTTTGTCCCAATGTTACTATTCAGCAGGATGTTGTTTAGGTAGACTTGCCTCCTTACTTTTTTATGTGCCTTTCAAGGGACTTCACCTCAAAGATTGAGAGATATTTATCAGTTCATTAGACTTATTTGATGATCTGACCCTGGTATGGTACCAAAGTAACAATTCATTCTGAACCTATTGCACGTTTTCATATGGAACCATATATGCTAAGTGTTGTGAACACCAACTGTATCATCTTGGATGATCTATTAGAAACTAGTGGAGCAGAACCTAGATCACCTTTGGATGGAGTTCCAAATTTGTTTCTTGATGAGTGGGCTTCCACTTTGCATGAGCATGATCCTCATAAGCTGATTCAAGGACTTGGTGTGTTTTGCCTTCATGAGAATGATACACTAATTCTGGCCTTGGTTAAGGAAGATGAATCCAATGAAAGTTTGTGGCAATTGTCATTTGATGGATCAAAGAATAAACATGGTACTGAAGCTAGAATGATGTTGGTTTATCCAACAAAGCAGAAGTATTTCTCTTCTATTAAGTTTCAGTTTGATTGTTCAAACAATGTTGCTAAGTATGAGGCGTTAGTCCACTGTTTACAGTGGGCTAGGAAGATGAAAGTCAACACCTTGCAAGTCTTTGGTGATAGTGAACTTGTAGTCCACCAAGTAAAAGGTTCAAATGCATGTAAAAATTTATTGCTTAAGTCTTACAAGCATAGAATATGGGACTTGCTTGAAGATTTCCAAGCTTCTAACATTCAGGCAATACCAAGAGGTAAAAATACACATGCAGATAAGTTGGCTACTGTTTGAGCACAATTAAGTATCCCAGCTGATATAAAAAGTGAAAGAATCCAATCACATATAAAGGTGGTTGTAAGGCCCTCTATTCCAGATAATCATGAGAATTGGCAAGTGTTCGAAGATGACAATCAAATTGTGAGATTCTTGCAAGAAGACGCCGAGTTTTCTTCAAAAAAACCAAGCAAAGTATTTGCAGCAATATGGCAATCACACTGTGCAACTAAAAACAAATAAGTTGCCCAAGGGATTGATCACACTTGAGAACATTTTCAGTGGTGATGATGAATTAAGGAAGGAGAAGTCATCCTTGTCAACAAAGGAAGAGCACTATGCCAATGTAGAGATTGCAGCTGATAAGATTTTGAAGTTGGGTAAGGTATGCACTCCTTCACAAAAGGAGGCTTTCATTGAGTTATGCACAAGTTTTGCTAATGTATTTGCATGGCAATATAGTGACCTCAAGGGGTTTGACCCAAGTTTAGCTTAACTCACCATTGAGTTAGACGCTAAAACTAAACCACTGAGACAAAGACAAAGGCCCATTAATCCTAAGCTTGAGCCTTTGATGAGAGCTGAGCTTCACAAGCTCATAGAGTCAGCTATTATATTTCCAATCAAGCACTCAACTTGGGTGGCAAATCTTGTTTCAGTACGGAAGAATGGTGAGATTAGATTGTGTGTTGACTTTCGTGATTTGAACAGGGCTTCACTTAAAGATCACTATCCATTGCCATCAATGGAACAAATTTTACAGCTGGTTGCAGGTTCAGAGAGGTTTTCTTTGTTGGATGGATATAATGGCTACAATCAGATTTTGGTCAAAGAAGAGGACCAATGTAAGACAACCTTCACAACCAAGTGGGGGACATTTGCATACAAAAATATGCCCTTCAGTTTATCCAATGCCGGAGCAACCTTTCAGAGAGCTATAGATATGACATTCCAAGGCCTTCTTAACAAGTTTATACTTGTTTCTTTGGATGATATAATGGTGTTTTTAAAGAGTGCAGATGATCACTTGGTTCATCTCAGACAAGTGTTCCAAAGATGTAGACAATTTGGAGTATCTCTAAATCCCAAAAAGTGTGTCTTCTCGGTTCATGAAGGTAAGCTTCTTGGACATGTGGTTTCAAAGTATGGATTAAGCATAGATTCTGAAAAGGTAGACTCCATTCTTGCACTCCCTTACCTAAACACAAAAAGGCTCTGCAAAGCTTTTAGGGAAAATCAATTTTATAAGGAGATATATCTCAGATTTTGCCATTTTAGTTAAGTCATTTACAGCCATGTTAAAGAAGAATCAGAGCTTCAACTGGTCTTAAAAATGAATAAAAGGTTTTGAAGATATTAAGAAGGCCATAGCTAGTGCTCTACACTTATAAATTCAGATTTCACAAAAGATTTCATTTTGTATACATATGCTAACATGGACACCATTTCAAGCATTCTTATGCAACGAAATCATGAGGCTTTGGAGCAGCCAATAGTCTTCTTTAGTCAAGGCTTGGAAGACTATGAAACAAGGTACTCTTTTATTGAAAAACATATACTCTCAGTTATAGGGTCTCTTAAAAAATTTAGATACTATCTAACAATAAAATACCCCTGATGGTTTCTCATCAGAGCATCAAGGAGTTCCTTTTGAACAAAGACATAAACGAGAAGAGAGCTGGTTGGATAACCAAGGTAATGGAGTATGATGTTTAAATTAAGATCATAAAGTTGGTTAGAGGTAAGGGATTTTGTGAGCATTTAACTCAGGATTTGCAAGAAACTAATAAGGTTGTTTTGGTGTCAAATGATGAAGAGGTTGCAGTGGGTCATACCTCACCTTCCAGCTAGTTTCATGACTTGGTAAGATATCTCCAAAATAGTATTTATCCCTCTCATCTAGGTGCTTCAAAGAGAAGATATTTCAGGTTGCAATCAATTTCTTTTTTGCTTGTTGATGGTGTTCTGTTCAAGAAAGATATCAATGGTATGTTGCTAAAGTGTATTGAGCCAGGCTAAACTCAGCGATTGCTTGAAGAATTTCATGATGGATATGGTGGACATTTTTTCACAAGAACTACAGCCCTTAAGATCATGAGAGGTGGGTACTATTGGCCTAGTGCATTTGGTGATTGCCATGCACGGGTTAGGAAGTGCAAACAGTGTGTTATGTTTGTAGGAAAAGTGAAACTTGCAGCCTTACCTCTTCAATCAATTGTGGTAGATCAGCGCTTTGTCCAATGAGGATTGGACTTCATTGGTATCATAAATCCTCCTTCAAGTTGAGGGCATAAATGGATTTTAATCACTACAAATTACTTCACATGTTGGACAAAAGTAGTGGCATTGCAAAAAGCAAACGAAACCAATGTTTTAAATTTCTATGAAGGTTTGTTTACCAAATTTGAAGTTCCTTCAACTATTATTTTTGATAATGCAATGGCTCTTGTAGGAACTAGGATCAGCCAATGGGCTGTCCAACATGAGATTTATCTTAGCACTTCATCAAACTATTATCCACAAGGCAATAGCCTTGCTGAATCTACAAATAAGAACCTCTTGAAGATCATAAGGACTATTGAAGACAATCAGAGGTCATGGTATCTCAGGTTGAAGTCAACTCTATGGGCTGATAGGATCACTTACAAAAGATCAAAAGCCAACTCTCTATACAAGTTGGTATATGGTAAAGAAGCAAGGTTACCTATTTCTCTTGAGTTTCATGCTTTAGAACTAATGCATCAACTTGAGTTGGAAAATGAGCCTATGGAGATCAGGTATGTTGAGCTTATGAAGTTGGAGGAAGTAAGAAATCAGTTCATGCTAGCCATGAAAATTCATCAAGCACAAGTAAAGAGAGCTTTTGACAAAAGAGATTCTTCACGAAATTTCAAAGAAGGAGATTTGGTCCTTAAGTGGGATGAGAATAGAGCTAAACCAGGAAGGCACACAAAATTTGACTCACTTTGGAGTGGCCCATACACAATCTCTAGCTGCAAATCCCACAATGCCTTCCAACTTGTAAAGATGGATGGCAAAGAGTTTCCAATCCCAATCAATGGGATTCATTTAAAACATTGCAAGTGATGAGCTAGGTTCCTTGTACATAGTTTGTTTGTTTTCCTCCAAGTGTTGTTCAAGCACATTAGTTTTGTCAGGCCTTGTTTTTGCTTTTGCTTTGTTTAGTTAGTTTTCCCTGCTTTGTGTGTTTCCCTTCTTGTTTTAGGGAATAGGTTGTCTTATTTCAATCAAAGGTTGTTCTTTTCAGTCATGGACCAGATTTGCCATTATTTTCTGAGTCCAAATGTCACGTATATGGTCTGGTTCTACAGCATAGTAGGCATGCTTCCCAATTGAGTCAAAATGTTGACAATTTTGCCCCATAGGTCAAATTGTCACCCCTACCATTCGAAACATCGTATATCATGCCAATTTGTCTTATGAGTCAATTTTTGGTCCTTTAAAAAAAACCCTTGAAGAATCCATGGTTAACAGGTCGTTAGGTTGTTTAGGTGTTTCAGGGTCTTGTCTTTCACTTGTCTTATTCTTTGCAAAGAAGTATTGACATTGATCAAAGTAGTGAAAGGAGCAAGCTTTTGGAAGATGCCCAAAGTAAGAAGAAGAGAAAGACCCAATGAAGCGAGAGTTCCAATCTATTTCCTTTCATTATTTTTTTCACCAAGTGTCGGAATTTCTTCAGACTTTTTGTCTGAGGGAAAGGCTCTGAAGGGTCATTTGCAATATTCCCGAAAGATATCTATTCGAAGGAATTGTTCGGACTTTTGCCTGAAACAACTTGGGTACTTCATTTTCCAAATGGTCATTTACAAAAAAAGCCAAAGGGTCACTTTCTTTTCAAAGTGTACCATTGCAACTTTTCCGAAGGTATTTTGCAAAGGGAAAAGGACTCTTTCATCTTTTCCAAAAGATCCATTTCGATTTTTTCGAAGGGCACTTCTCGGAGAAAGGGGCACTTTTCAAAAATCCGAAGATCCATTCAAGTCAAAGTTCAAAGAATGAATTCTTTTAGAAAAATTGTCCGAGTGAATTCTTTCGGAAGAATTGTCCGGAAGATATGGTCCATTGCAACTTCTCTGAATGGTCATTTTCTTCTCCGAATGGACCATTTCAGGAAAGCCAAAGGGCACTTTTCTCGGCAAAGTGGTCCACTTCAAAATTTCCGAATGGCACTTTCTTTGGAGAAGTGGACCAATACAAGAATTCCAAACGGTATCTTTTCTTTGAACAAATGGTCCATTTCAACTTTGCCAAAGGGCCACTTTCTTTTCAAAGTGGACCATTGCAACTTTTTCAAAGGTATTTTTCAAAGGGAAATGGACCGTTGCAATTTTGCCAAAGGCTCATTTCAAAGGTTCAAAGGACCATTTCAAAAATCCCGAAAGGTATTTTTCCTTCAGACAAGGCACTTACAACTTTTCCGAAGGGTTCTTTTTTCATCGAAAAAGTCAATTTCAAATTTGTCGAAATGTCACTTTTCAAAAGTCCGAAGGGTATCTTTCCCTTCGGAAAGCCCTTTTCAACAAAGCTGGAGGGTCATTTATTTAAATTTCTTTGGACAAATTGTCTGCAGGAAATGTCCATTGCAAAAAACCCGAAGACCTCATCCCTTCGAACAAAATGTCCGAAGAAATTGGTCAAAGCAAAAAGTCCAGAAAAGTAGCCATTGGGATTCAAATATCCCGTGATGGGCCCGCAAACGTCAAAATCTAGCCCTAGAAAATAGCCGTTTGAATTTGAAATCCTGAGATATTCCCGCAAACGTCAAAGATGGGTCTCGTCAAATAGTCATTTCTATTCAAAAGTGGTCAAAGAGAGTCAACGAATCTCAAGGGCAAAGGTGTACATGACAAGTGTCAAGGACGCATTCAACTGGCAGGAGATCAACGACTCATGGGCATCCATGCACGAGCAGATCGACGGTGCGAATCAAGGATCCGAGTCAATTTCCAATGACCAATCAAAACAAAGGAAAACCCAAGAGACTGGCAAGTGTTGGTAGGTGTGAATTGATGGAGAAGCCTTCGTCCTTCGGTATGGCTCTCACCTCCGACAAGCGGCCGCTCGATCAAAGACAGCATGGCTAGGCCCAGATTCATAGATATGATGATTTCGTCCTTATCCAGGCAGAGTGAAGGAGCACGCCAAGTTTTAAACGCAAAGATCGACTCATTCACATTAGGCAGGGACATGTAGCTACCTTCGATATGGCCCTGTCAATTCAAAAGGAAGGGACTTGAATGCATGAGGGGCTAAAAGAGATTTATGGTGAGATTTGCAGTGATTTCAGAGTCAAACCAGTTGCATCCTTTCAATGCTAAGGAGCTCGAGAACGAGGGATCTGCAGTTATTGGTAACTTCTCTCTCAGTTCCCCACCCTAACACGTAATTCCCTCTTCTGTCTTGTCCTCTTCTTCTATATATAAGGGCTTTCGAGCCATTGTAAAGGGTTCCTTCTCTTCGGATATCAATTTTTTCATGTTTGGAGAACATCTGTATTTTGCCTCTTTTGATGAATAAGACAGAATAGACATCTCCTCAAAAGGTTTGTGTTTTAGTGTATTTGCATGGTCTGTTGGGAGGTGAAAGTGATAGCTAAGGCTTCCTTTCATCTTATCCTTTCCATCATACCTATTTGCAGGTGTTAAGCTCGTCCTTGCAGGTCGCATAGTGTACTCTATCATCTTGTTTGTATGGTAAGTGTAAACTCTCTCTAGTGTCTTTGACAGACCTATTGAACTATTGCGTTAGATCATGCAGAAGTCTGAACCCATATGCGAAACACTGATGCTCGGAGGTTGTTGTTTGAGTAGTATAGTCAAACTCATGTCCTTGTTCATCTTCTCGGTGCACGCCCAACAGATCAAGGCCATATTTTCAGTGTATCACCATCATAGATAGGATTTCCCTTCGAGTTTCTTTCTTACCTTTTCCTTCTTCCCTTTTCCTCAGCAATCTGTGGCGTAGACTAGGAATCCTAAATGATACACCAAAGGGAGCTTGCCCTTAGAGTCTTGAGACTCAATCCGCTGATCAGGCCACCCACAGCCTAGGATTGTTTCCATGTTTCAGTAGACTGTGAAGCCCTGAAGCTACTTTCACAAGGGTGCGAGTCTGATTGACAACAATACCCACCGCAAGCAACTATAGCATATCTTTGGAGAGTATGAAAGTTGGTTGAAAGATAAGTTTAATCTCTCAAATCTAAAGGGGCAGCCCACAAGGAATGTGATTGGCAAACAAGGAACACAAATTGGAGATTCGTTGCAATGGGAATTATTTTCATAAAAAGATGTGCTACTAAGGAAATAGGAACAGCTCCTTGGCTTCTACAATTACTTGACAACAAGTAATTTTGGGTAGGGAGGACTGCATTGTCCCTCTTTTTTAGCTAATCCTTGGATGAGACCCTTAGCTTGAGCATTCCCTAAGGCTAAGGATTTAAAAACAAAAAGGGGAACATTAGTAAGCTTCATTGTTATTTTGATAAAGTACTCTATTATCCAAATTTGGAGCCTTTTTAAGCGCCATTTTATAAGTACTTTATTATCCAAATTTGGAGCCTTTTTAAGGGCCATTCTAGAAGTGCTTTTCATAAGGAAGCTTGTGTATGTCTTTTTACTAAAATTAAAGTAACCCTTCCTCACTAATTTTGGCGCCACACTTGGAGGAAGTTTATAAAAAGAAAGTGAGGCTCATTCGAAGAGGAGATGTTGAATATTGAATTCGTAAATTGGATCAAGTATGTCAAGCTTGGTTTCCACCTCTTGAGGATGAAAACCTTCAAAAAGTGCCATAAATTTGGAGACGAAAACCTCCATCCCTTTTTCTTGTGCAACTCTACTCAAGGGTGTGATTGAGCATCAAAGTGCATGTTTTCATGCAAGTGGATCATTCAAAGTGTTTTTAAACACCACCTCATCATGGAAGTATTGCATACTTCTATCGAAACAGGTTTAATGAATTTTAGAGTTGTTCAAAAGAAGCGAATCATCTGGGAGATTGTTCGTGTGGCAAAATACCATCCCCAAGGGTGGCAACTTGCCTAGGAGGCTAGGCAAACCACTTGTAGGGGTCCTTGAAGGTCATAGGGAGTGGTTCGTGTCTTCATGCTATTTTTCCAGCTAGGGCAATTGGTGGGAGAAGTGGATTTCAAAGATTTGAAGAGGGTTTGAACTTTGAAGTGCCAAAGATGTATAAAATATTTACTAATATTTTATACCATTAATTTTGCATTGCGCGACTTGCTTGGGATACATTGGAAGGCCAATCAGAAGGGTTTTTGGTGAGTTTAATATTCTGAATTTTTATCCCTAATTTTCTAAATAAGGGCGAACCAGTTGAGAAGAAGAAATAAGCTCATCGGAGGGTTTTTGGACTCCTTTCGACAAGGTACTTGTGGTTTTCTATTTTCTGCATTTTTTTGTGATAAATTATCATAAGGTTTGGATGAATTTTGGAGGTGAAAAGACTAGGGTTTCGTCATAAAAGATCTGCTAAAATTTGGGGAGTGGGGCGATTCAATTGGAGAGCCTTTTCTGAATTTTCTAGGGTGTTATTAGGCCCTAAAAGGTACACAAATAATATTAGAATTATTTGTGTATTTTAAGTGCAATTTTTCTATGCTCCATTGACATACTTGAGTGTGAATTTCAAAGAGGAAATTGATTTATTTAATTTAGTAATTTTCTGCACTTGGACAAATTGATTGTGAAGGCTTTGAGGAGGTTTTGGAGAGGCTAAAATTAGATATATTTCTATGTAAAATATTTCTATATTTTTAATATATATTTGCAAGGGTTTGAGGCTTGATTGTGAAAAGAAAATACAGCTGTAATTAAAGAAGGAAAAATCATATTTTGTTGGCAAGATACTCATAAAAGTACATGCATCTTTTCCCACATATACAAGGTATTTTATCACAGTAGTAATTTGAGGGTTTATGCATGATTTATTTGAAAGTTTAAAGTGCAAATTTTAGTGGTTATATCCTTCACATGCCTTGGAATTATCCATGCAAATATTGGCACCTAGGGTTTGTTGTGCATATGGTGTTGTTAACATATTTATGTCAGCGAGGGTTTGCTGATTTTAATTTCCAGATTTCAGTGTGTGTGAGTTAATTAAGGGTTTTTTTTGGGAAAACCTCTTTTATCTTCATTGTCCTAAGTTGGGGGCATTACATATTATTAAGACTTGGCACTTTTTAGATAAAACAACCAAGATCTCACAACAGAATTTGATAATTCATAACAATAATCATTTATCACCAAATACCGAACTGGCTCACCACATTTGATATCAGATAATTTACTAGCCATAAGTTATCAAAATAGCATATCAGTTTCACTTGGTCAAATTTCAAGTTTCAAAAAATACAGTATGCACATGAATCATACATTTAATGAATGTCACAAACATTTTCAACAAACAAAAACCTCTTAAATCCTTTACAATTTGAAAGTATTATTTTGTTTCACATTGCATTCAAGGATATTTGCTCGTTCTTGGATTCTTTCTGTAATTTTTGGATGTGCTAGAGACAGCGAAAGAATAAATGAAGGAAATGACTGATCGCTGTGCCTTAAGCTGCTCGTTCTTGGATTCTTTCTGTAATTTTTGGATGTGCTAGAGACAGCGAAAGAATAAATGAAGGAAATGACTGATCACTGTGCCTTCAGCAGAGCATTGCATTATAATTCATTTGAACTTGAAGCAATGAAATTCAACATCGGAACGGGATAAAGGAAACTAGGTGCAGGTTAATAACTCACATCTTCTCCAATTGTTATGGCCTCAGAAAAAATCCCATGTATCATGTCATTTACTAGCATCAAATAAACTACCGCATCCACATCCGTAGCAAACCCAAAGTATTCAGCATAGTTTCCTGTGAATGCCACCTGTACAGGTCCCAAAAAAATCATCAGTTGAAGACAGTGTGTAGTTTTGAAGGATCTTCTAACATGAACAACCAGCGGCAAGTCCAAGAGATCTGCCAAGTTACACATTTACCAGCTACAAGCAAGTAAAAGCATCTACAAATAGCATCACCGTAGGAAAATATATCATTTATAAATTCATTTTAAGATAGACATTACTGTTGCATAAAGAGAACAAGCTTAGAGACAATATTTGAAACCAAATATTTCTTAAAAGTTGATTCCTCTTGCAGTTAAGGAACCATGAAGCCATTATTAAATCGTCTTAAGTTCAAAGATAACAATATAAAGGCAACATAAATCAATAAGGCTAAGGAAATATAGAGAACAATTATTCTAAATGGCAATGAAGTTATAAAAAATTGAAAATGTGGATATCCATGCTGCAGTATGTGGTGTTTACCATTTTAACTTTTGCATAAAAAGCAGTGAATACATATTGCATAGTTTAGAAAGAAGATTCATTAGAAAACATCTAAATATTAGAATGGTGTAAAAGATGGTTGAGAAAGTAGACAAAAAAGATCTGACTTTTAGCTATCAGTCTAATAATTTGGATAAAGAATTAATACGAATAGATATACTACACCAATAACAAGAAGCATCTAGTAAGCATGAACTTTTTTAGTATGTATGCCTAGAGTTCATCCAACAATCAACCAAAGTTATACATGAATATTGTTAGCATGTATGCCTAGAGTTTGTCCAACAATCAACCAATGTTATATACTATGGCCTTCCTCAAATACGAAAATATATAAATGTCACCTTAGTATAGAACACATTTTAGTGCATATTTTATGTTAGTTTCCATCCTTACTTTAAGGACAAATTTCTCAAAATTAGATGAGCACCAATTTTGATTTTTTCATTGAAGCATTTGTAATGTCCCCTTCTCAGGTCTAGTCAGTTTGGTGACTGTTAGCCTATTCCCCGAGTTCCCATAGGCTAATTGATGTGGTAATGGGACTCCAAAGATGTTGGAGAGCACCATTTTTGTTTTTTGTTTTCTATTTGCGGCTTTGAACTCAGTTGGCATTATGGATCACAGTGATTCTTTTAGAAACATTTTCAGACTCTTTGTTTGTGCTCCACATTTCTTGGAGAGTACATCTATTTTTAATAAGTTGCCACCTGTCATCATCCCATTGCTTTAGTTACATCTTGGCATGTTCAATTTCAGACGCCTTGGAAGTTCTTTCCCCAACTCAGATGGAGTATTTAAATTATACACTTAAGTTTCTAATGTTTAATGTTTGATTATTCACTTGAGTGTTATAATTTATAATGTTGTTTTATGACCCCTCCTTAAGTGGGTGCCTAGGGAGTGAGAGGGAATATGTTATTAATATTATTTTATATTTTAAAATTGTTTTTCCCTCCCAGAGGCTATAAAAGGAGGTTTGGGCTCTCATTTTTGGTATGTTGAAGATTTCTTATGCCATTATGTGCAGGATTGAACCTGTGTGTTCTCTTATGGTCTTTTGAGGATGAAAACCCTCGTGAGATTTCTAGTTTCGGATTTGAAAGACAATCCCTAGCTAGTTTGGAGTGGTTCTATTCAAGGATCACCATTGTTATTCACGGATTTCTAGTTTTAGGATTCATGATCAAGATTTTTTTAAACTTTTCAATTGTAGCTTTCAGGGCTTGAGCAAAAGAGTTTATTTAGATCAAATTTATTGGATTTTTTGCAAAATATAAATTTGTAGGGTTGGAGATTAATTTTCATATCGAAGGGTTTGAAGAGGTACGAAGTTTGGCATTCAAATTTGAGTTTGCTTGATTTGAATATAATGATATTTTATCTTCTGAGTGGGACATGGGGAGTTTGTGGTTGGGGCACTGCCTCAAATAAGGAGTTTGGGATTTTTTTTGCCAGCTGCCACTCTTTGGGGTGATTTGGATGTCACTTGAAAAGAAATGGTTGTGTAAACTCTGCTTCATTTAGATTGTCCAGCCATACATGAAATTGATAAATTTGTTACAACAATGTACAAGGAGTTGAGCATTTATTGCAAGCATTATTTCTATACATTTCTAGTGTTTGGTACCATAGTACAGATCCAAATTTGCAGTCACAGCAACCAGGGTATCATTTCAATCATCAAGAGGAAATCCAAGACAAGTTTGTAAGGTTAGACATCTTCAAGTTTATCATCTCAGTAATTCTGATTTATATCACCCAGTTGTATTGTGCTTCGTATTTAAATTGCATTTATATAAAGGGCTGCAAATTGTTTGACAAAATATCTCTATGAAATCATTGAACATTGGCATGGTTTAATGAGGAATATGTGATTCAAAATTTTAGTTGCAGCCATTATGATTGTTAGTATTCAGAAACTCTTCATATTTAGTGGTATGCAAATTGTTTGACGAAATGCCAATAAGCCAAAAATCAGAAATATTGCAAGTTTGAAATAGAATTTTTGGGTAGGGCATTACAGTGGTATCAGATCCAGTTTTCTTGCTAGCCTGTTGGGTAGTTGGTATTTATTGCACATCAGAGGCAACAATTGCACTTGCATTCAACAGTTATATGGCAATATTCAGTGGCTACATGTGCTAAAAGGCCAGCTCAACAGTTCCAATTTATTGTTCAGTGAATTCATTTCAGCTTCAGCAAAAATTTGATCTTCATTTATCATTTGAATCATGGAAGATAGAAAAACGATAGATTCTTTGCTTGAATCTCTTAGACAAAGTCGGGATGAATTGGAAAAATCATTTCAAAAAGTGCTTGGAGTAGGTTTAATCAGAACAAGAGTCCTTTAGAAAAATATCAGACTGTGATCAATTACACACCCAAGCCTTTTCAACTTAGATCCTTACAAAAAGAAAAGGATTTGGGAAATAGGCTTTACACAGTGGGAAAGAATCTTGAGTTTCTGCATCAGCCAAAGGATGTTTTACTCAGCTTGAAGGACGTGGAGAGTTGTTTGTCTATGATAGACCAGTCATATTCTAAGAATTTGTTATGGGCAATGAAGCCATCAATGACTTATTTGGTTAAACCCAAGCTTATGAGACACTCAAATAAAGAGGTGAAACTTGGAGTCACTATATGCCTCAGTGAAATCACAATGATAACATCACCTAAAACTCCATACAATGCTGACATAATGAAGGTGGTATTTCAGCTGATTATAGAAAGCTTATGTGGGTTGACTGAAATTGAAAGTTCTTCCTTTGCTAAGAGGGTAATAATTCTAGAAACTATTGCAAAAATCAGATCTTGTGTTATTATGTTGGATCTTTATTGTGAAGCTCTTATTCTTGAAATGTTTCAACACTTCTTGGCTATTGTCCGTGAGAAGCATACAAAAAATGTTATATCTTCTATGCAAAAAATTATGTCTTTGATTAAAAATGAGAGTGATGATATCTCCCAACCACTCGTATCTATTCTATAGGTTGTTATGAGGCAAGAACAAGTTACTTCTTCAGTTGCACAGGAATTGGTTAACAACGTTGTCAAACAATGTGAGCAGAAGTTGATGTCATACTTATCATCACGAGTTGCATCCACAAGAGAGGAGTACATGAGTCTCCATGACGATGATGAGTTTGAAGGGTATATTGATTTAGAGTTTGTGATTGATAAGCCATATGAAGATATGGATTCTCTTGATGATACTTTGCTTGATCATAACACTATCCCAACATTCATGCATGATGATTGCAAGGCATCAATTAATGAGATAACTAATTTTGATGGTGATATTGTTCCTACAAATGAAGGCAAATCAAAGAAATTGTTTGATGAGCAATTCTACTTTGTTGATTTTGATCAAAGCCTAGAGAGTTATAAGTTTTGAAGAACCAATTGATGGTCACTGAAGAAAAGGTTGTGCAAGACATTTTGATAGCACACACAAATTCATTGAAGACCTCGTTTGGAAGGTTCAAGTTGAAGAAAGACATAAAGGTTTAAAGGATGGAGCCTCTTTATCAAATCTGCAAACTATCATAGGTGCTTTGGAAATAATGAAATCAGATTACTTGCATTTGCTTACAGATGGAGATCATGCCATTAAGTATGAAGAAGAGACCTTGGATGCGTACCAAGAGAAGGAGAATAAGGTTGATGAGCTTTACCTTCAACTTAGCCCAGCTGACTACTAGCTATACAAAGCTGAAAGTCAATCAATTGTTGCAGCTATATCGAAGGAACAAGATTGTGACACAAGGACTATGGAGGTCAAACAGATAATTGAAGGAATTAATGAGCTCCATAAGGACTGTGATTTGAAGCCAAGCTACCCTTGGAGACATGAAGAAGGATTTAGGAGTGTTGAAGTACCGCTCAATGATTTCAACAATCCTAGTATCATGGATATACAAGATGATAGCGCTTGGGAAAAATCAATCTCATTGGGCTTGGAAGGCAAATTTTTCATGATGATACATCTATTTTAAATGCAAAATTATCTTTTGATAATCTGATTTGTGAGACACTTCTTGATTCAAGAAACATTGATGGCGAAAATAGCAAGATATGGGATCCTAGTGATTGTTTGTTCACATCGCTTAATTCAAAATGAGAAGCTCACACTTGTAGTTTGTTGAGGTATGCTCATCTTTTTGCTTTCAGCCCACATGAAAATAATTTGGTCATGTTTCTGATGACTCATAAGAGTGGGATAGATAAAATATTTCATAAAACACTCTGTTATGAGGTGCTTTCTTCTACACATGAAGATTCCAGATTTTGTGAGTATTTCAGCTTGGTTCATTATTATGGGAAACAAGAAATGAAAACAGAAAGAATCTACATTGATATCACTGTTTTAATTAGAGTTGAACAGCATAAGCATGATGGAGTTGTTTCATTGATGGACAATCATGCAAAAGGTCTCCAATTGAGTTTGTTAGAGTTTCTTGATGAAGAAAGAAATAATTCAAGAAGGATTAAGAATCAAAATTTCAGAATTAATGTTGCTGTCCTCTTTTCAATCAGCGATCAAATGATTCCATTTATTTTCTTACAAGTGGATCAGAGAGAAATTTTAATCAAGAATTGGAGCATTTCTCAACTGGTGAATTTATGGAATTTATTTTTGGCTAATACAATGCTCAGTTTACTTGTTTCTATTAAAAGATTTCAGTTATGCTGCAGTTGTTCCATCTTCAAGGTGCTGATTATGAGAAAATCAGATTATAAGTTGCCAATTTCAGACTTGAACAGCTGCAAGAATATGCATTTTCAGGCCACTCAATCATGGGAAAAGGTAGGTTTATGGTTTCAGTTGAAGAGGATGAATCTTTCAGCTAAACGAGCTTTGTATTGAGTAGAAATTCAAGCACCAAACAACTGTTATGATTTGTTTTCCGCTTGCACACAAGCTGATTTGTGTCCTATCTTGGAAGGGTACCTCAAGAATTATGTTTCAGGGCAGTAGAAGGCATAGGTGAGATGGTTGCATTTGGGTGAGTACTGTTATAATTCTACTTACCACATGTCTATCAAGATGTCACCATTTATGGCATTGTATGGATATGAAGCCCCTAGCTTCATAGATTTACTGTTTGTGATAGTAGAGTGCCCAAAGCTAATGATTTATTGCACCAAAGCCAAGACATAATGAAATCCTTTAAAGAACCTCCAACATGCTCAGAAGCAACATAAATTGTGTGCAGATCAACACCATATAGAGCGTGCATTTGAGGAGGGTGACATGGTATATTTGAGATTGCAGCCCTACAGGCAGTCCACTCTCAAGAAGAGTGGATCAGAGAAGTTGAAGCCACGATTTAATGGTCCATTTAGTATCTCCAAAAGGATTGGAGAAGTGGCATATGAGTCAAAGCTACCTAAGAGTAGCAAGGTGCATAATGTCTTCCACGTGTCTCGCCTCAAGAAGGCGCCTAGTCATAATGTTGTTCTTTCTTCTGAGTTGCCCCCTTTGGATGAGGATGAGAAACTTGTGTTGGTTTCAGAGGCAATTATTGATTACAGGGAGCGTACCTTGAGGAAAAGAACCATCGGGGAGTATTTGGTGAACTGGAAGAACTTACCAATGGAAGATGCTACTTGAGAGAGTGAGCAGATTTTACAACATCCAGATTTGCAATTACTTGGGGACAAGCAATTCTAAGGAGGGAGCACTGTAATGTCCCCTTCTTATGCCTAGTCAGTTTGGTTACCATTACCCTATTCCCCGAGTTCCCATAGGCTAATTGGTGTGAGAAGGGGCCTCCAAAAGTCTTGGAGAGCACCGGTTTTGTTTTTCTTGTTTTCTATTTGCGGCTTTGAGCTCAGTTGGCGTTATGGATCATAGTGATGCTTTTAGAAGCATTTTCAGACTCTTGGTTTGTGCTCCACATTTTTTGAAGAGCACATCTATTTTTAATAAGTTACTAAGTTGCCACATGTCATCATCCCATTGCTTCAGTTACGTCTTGGCATATTCAATTTCAGTTTCCGACGCCTTGGTGATCTTTCCACAACTCGGATGGAGTATTTAAAATATACACTTAAGTTTCTAATGTTTAATGTTTGATTATTCACTTAAGTGTTATAATTTATAAAGTTATTTTCTGCCCCTCCTTAAGTGGGCGCCAAGGGAGTGAGAGGGAATATGTTATTAATATTATTTTATATTTTAAAAATTGTTTTTCCCTCCTAGAGGCTATAAAAGGAGGTTTGGGCTCTCATTTTTTGTATGCTAAAGATTTCTTATGCTGTTATGTGCCAGATTGAACCTATGTGTTCTCCTATGGTCTTTTGAGGATGGAAACCCTCGTGAGATTTATATTTTAGGATTTGAAAGACAATCCCTAGCTAGTTTGGAGTGGTTTTATTCAAGAATCACCATTATTATTCACGGATTTCCAGTTTCAGGGTTCATGATCAAGATTTCTTTGAAGTTTTTGATTGCAGCTTTTAGGGCTTGAGCAAAAGAGTTTTATATAGATCAAATTTATTAAAGTTTTTGCAAATAATAAATTTGTAGGGTTGGAGATTAATTTTCATATCGAAGGGTTTGAACAGCTAGGAAGTCTGGCATCCAAATTTGAGTTTGTTTGATTTGAATATAATAATATTTTATCCTCTGAGTGGGATGTGGGGAGTTTGTTGTTGGGGCGTTGCCTCCAATAAGGAGTTTGGGATTTTTTTGCCAGCTGCCACTCTTTTGGGTGATTTGGATGTTATTTGAAAAGAAATGGTTGTGTAAACTCTGCTTCACTTAGATTGTCCAGCCATACATAAAATTGATAAATTTGTTACAACAATGTACAAGGGGTTGAGTATTTATTGCAAGCATTATTTCTATACATTTCTAGTGTTTGGTACCATAGTACAGATCCAAATTTGCAGTCACAGCAACCAGGTTATCATTTCAATCATCAAGAGGAAATCCAAGACAAGTTTGTAAGGTTAGACATCTTCAAGTTTATCATCTCAGTAATTCTGATTTATATCACCCAGTTGTATTGTGCTCTGTATTTAAATTGCATTTATATAAAGGGCTGCAAATTGTTTGACAAAATATCTCTATGAAATCCTTGAACATTGGCATGGTTTAATGAGGAATATGTGATTCAAAATTTTAGTTGTAGCCATTATGATTGTTAGTATTCAGAAACTCTTCATATTTGGTGGTATGCAAATTGTTTGACGAAATGTCAATAAGCTAAAAATCAAAAATATTGCAAGTTTGAAACAAAATTTTTGGGTAGGGCATTACAGCGTCAGAGTATGTTCCAACAGCTGTTGAAGAAGAAAAAAGACTTGAATTGAGATTTCCAAATGGGAATAAATATATTCTAGCTCCAGTCACATGGATTCTCAAGATATGCTATAGCTGGATCTACAAAAGATCTTCCGAACTCATCCACACTCATTGCAGAAAATAGGAAAGGATATTAACCCTTTGTAACTAAGAATGCTTCGCAGCAATGAATACACTGCCTTTCTTTAGCTTCACTGATGTTTTCTTTCAGCCATCCATAAGTTTTGTTTTTCACAATCTAACTCAGATTGGAGGGTAACCAGCTACTCCCCAAAATTTGGGAGGTATTTTCTGATATGCAAAAGGTCTGCAACATAAACTTCTCAACCATGCCATTAGAAAAGAAGTAGGACTTACATTAATAGGCAATGCGACCATGAGAATTCAATGACCTTGCACAATAATGAATTTCCCAAAAGCTATTTCATAAACTCGCAATCCCAATCTTTGACAGCTTAATATTTTAAAAAAATATTTTGGGAAACAAGTGAATACAAAGTTTGAATTTTTTACCAGTTGATATTTCAGACCACTCAAGTGGTCCATCATCAGGATAGATTGTACATAATTTTTTTCCCAAAAGCTTTTCTACTAATAATATGGACTGCGGAAGCTTCAGATCTTTAAATAGCTTAATATTTGTAACTTGGGTTTACGATTTTGACAAGACACTAGGAATTCTTAAGACTACTTTTATAATCATTCTATAATCTATAAAGAAAGTTATAAAAAGCTAACTCGTTCTTACTGCAATGAGAATTTACAAGAGTTGAGACTGAGCTGATTCATACTAAGTAGCACACATATACTTTGATATTTCTTATAACAATAATGATTCATTATCATAGACCTTAGCTGTAACAATCAACATTATCAACACAAAATCTAAATGTCACTTTGCTGTGAACAATGGATTGATTTTGCAGGGTTTCCCTGAGGACTCAATGTTAGTTCTTTTTCTATTATTGCAAGAACATTTACAAAATACTATACGTCCAAAGACGAACAACCATAGAACCAGCCAGCAAGGCTTCAAAATATCACAGCATCAAGTCAAGCAACGTATGTAAGTAACATTATAACAATATAAAAAAGCCACCACAAACGTGGCACGAGAAAACCAACAAAAAAAAGAACCAAATAGACCAACAAAGGAAAAAGCTACATATTATCAAAAGGCTCATTACCATCATCCCCTTGTTTATCCTTCACAATCCCACGTTCGTCAACAGGTCCCAAGTGGCCACTGTCCGTCTGCTCAAGTCCCAATTACCCATCAATATTTTTGAAATTTCTATCAGAGGGACTGAAATATTCAGCCTAGGCAAGCAGCCTTCTCATATTAAAGTTTTAAATAAATATTAGCAGCTCATTTATTTCAGCATTGCCACCTTTCTCAATGAACTTTTGAAGTTTTGTAACCAATCCATTAACATTAGTCTCAATCATATTACCCACCATCGACTTCAAGGCCCTTCCATGAGAGCCCAAATTATCACCACTCCCTGGAACCAAAAATTGAGGTGATTCAACATCACCAACAGAAATCTTGTCAAGACCTAATCCAGCGTGTTCATTGCCACTCAAGCTCTTACTATTATGCTCCTATTGTAATTGTTGAAGAGAGCCCTGCAAAGTCGAGAGCACAACTTCATTGTTTGTTGTGCAATCATCTTTCACTTCTCTTTTAGAATCAAACATCCCAACCAATGTTGGGTCAAGGCCATCAATTTGCTCAAAACAGGCATCATTCATCCATGTCCATTCATACTCAGTGATCTGAAGATTAGCCGTTAAATCAAGACAACTCCTCCAATCAAGGGTAGGACTCATCCTTGGAAAACCACCTATGTCCAGCAGGTTGTTGGAAGTTATCTTCACCATGCCGTTTTGAGAAACTATTTTATTTCCACTTGTGGCACCTTCAATTGGAGATATATCTACAAGGAAACAATACTAACGATAACTTCAACTATGAAGTTAGTAAGCACTAAGGCCTTGAACTAAAAACCCTCCATATTCCTTTGCTTCCATAAAAACCAGAGAATTTCAAATGAAAAAACCAACCAAAGTTTATAATAAAAAAATGTGAACTTTTTTTGGGCACACACATACCCGAAAGCAATATTAAACCAAGAGATATCACAGGCAAACAAACAAGACCAACTGCTTAAGCAATATTTCTAGACTTTGGCAGCATAGGGACATTTAAAAAAAAGGTGCTCGGTAGTTTCCAAGTCACCACATAATCAAAAAGGTTTACTCAAACCACCCTTTAAAAAAACAATTCCAACAACAAGCTTGTTATGAAGAAGCAACCATCTAAAACAGGGCTTTTTAGGTTCAAGACATGAGGCCCAAATCAAATCAAACCTAAACTTCCAGGAATATAGTGAGTCACAAGCATTCCACAAATGATTAAGGTTAAGGTATAGATTTTTGGTAAAAGAAAGTTTATTGTATAACATCTTCATAGTAAATTCATTAAAAGGACTATTAATCCATTTAATGGTTTCCCAAAGCTCATCTTCATCTTCTAAAATAAAAACAGAACTGGCATTATGTAGAGAATTTGTGAGCAAGGTATAGGTCCTTTGTTCAGAGGACAAAATTTGAAATATATTCTTAACAGCATTCCAAGAAGCCCAACAATCCTGAAAGAAGAGGTCACTAAAGGTCTTCAAGCTCTTATAAAACCAAACAAAAGCAAAACAACCACTGATTAGAGCCAATGGACACCTGTTAACAGTGAGGTTCCATCAAATGGATCTATACCCCTAACACCTTGACCCTAGCTAGTTGACCACTAGTTTCACAATGACAAGATGTTTACCCTACTCCCAAGCTTTCCATATTGATCGAAAAATGGGAGATCCCGCAACCTTAACAAAGAAGGATCCAGTTAAGAGATCGAAAATGTGCAAACCTTTCTACTTAGGGAAGCCTCTCAAAATATTATGCCTAATAAAAAAATTCCAAGGCTCGTCACCTTTTAGAGCTATAATGATCCATTTAAATGCCAGTGTAATCCCCTAAATTCTCACGTCTTTCAAACCAAGACCCAAAAGATTTCTCAGCTTACAAAATAATTCCCAAGCCACTACATGTCTTTTCTTGTTTCCCTTACCATCAGACCACAAAAATCTCTAATGATCTTATGCAAGAGGTCATATGAGTTTTATTGAACAACCAACAAGAAGCATAGTAGATACCATAGTTGCAGGGATCACGATCAATCACGATTACTCTTGAAGCATGCAGCAAAACGCGTTTTTTCGCCATTAAACCATGGGTTTTTGCCGGTCAATGCATCAACCTTCAGGGAGCATTGAAAATCGTGATAAAATTGCGAGTTTAAGGAAATAAGCGGGAAAAAATCGCGATTTTTCCTTTATAAGAGCAGGAAATGGCGAGATAACAACACACTTTTGGAGATTTTAAATCATTTTTATCAGCAAAAATTTGTCTTCAACTTTCTTCAGGCAGATTGGTAGCAGTTGATCAATCTCGTAACTTCACGACAGCAGTATCAGAAAGGTGGGATACATATTTCATCATACTTTTCAACAGGGAATTCATATGATATTTCCATGTAACTTCACCACAACTTTTGTTGTCACCTATCCCTTCACTAGCTTTGGTGTTTATTGACTGATCTTTGGATACGCCATACACATAAAGTCCCCCATTTATACTTACACTTTAAATTGAGATATTGAAATGGATTTCATTTGTTTTTCCTCGTACAACATTGAATAAAGTTTTCTTTTCAATCTCTGTGTTGTATTTTTTTGCTATTAGTCATACGACATTGAATAAAGATTTCATCATCTTTCTATTATTTTAATTTTAGCTAGCTAGGTTATGCAAACAGAGCACTATAATTAATTCAACAAAATGCTATGCACATGATGGTCAAGTGCACATGATGGTCAAGATCCAAATATGTGCTTTTGGGGTCCAAGATTGACACGTCACCCATTATATATATATATATATATATATATATATATATATA
The DNA here is from genome assembly GCA_037957365.1 of Torreya grandis. NCBI lineage: Eukaryota > Viridiplantae > Streptophyta > Pinopsida > Cupressales > Taxaceae > Torreya > Torreya grandis. The sequence goes on along the minus strand of JARHVA010002968.1, from coordinate 1,841,989 downwards.
TATATATAACGTTTGTTTCATTAAATTATATTTCCTATTGTAGATCCCATGACCAAACAGAAAAGGGTGGCCCCAAAAAAAGCCAAGTTACCTCATTTCTTCGCTCCAAGACTGCGTTCTTGATCGACCAATTTGTTGATTTTAGTTAGTATAATTTTGTAAGATAGCAAGGTGGAAGCCACCTACCAATACCTTCATCCATGCATAATGCAAAATATTGTGGATTGAGCCTCTTTGGGAACATCCCCTCTACCTCACAATCATGGATATCATGCAGGAAAGGCAGACATTAGGCCAAAGTCTTTGCCCTTGTCTCTTTACGTCGGTCCACTAGAAAACTAACTCGTCTATACGGGAGCTGTCATCACTATATTTACCACGATGTTCACATTTGTTGCCTTTCCCACATCTCCATAGCTTATAAACATAGATCCCTCACAACACCTGAACTCATTTGCTGCATTCAAGAGCATATAACCGGAAAAATCGCTTTGAATAGTGAAAATCGTGATCTATACGGGTTTAAATCACTTTCTTTTTTTTTGAATTGCGATTTTCAACGATTTTTTGACAGGTTTATGGCGATTTTCAACGAGTTTTTCTGTTTTCCCATGGTTTACTGTTGGCAGTGCATTGGCTGGTCAAACTCCACGATTTCTGCCAAGAAATAAGCATTTTTTGCGGCGATTGGTGATTAAATAAAATATTTATTCATGAGTTCTGCTTCTATGATTTTATTAACCTAGATCAATGCACGGCAGATACTCTGTTGTTCTACAAATGATTTTCTGATTGCTATTATACAATCAAGTTCAATTATTTTTCAATGCTGTTTAGAAGACACTTTTCATGATTGTTAACCTTTCTAACCAAGTATTAACTGCCTTGTCAATTTGGAAACCCTCAACAGCAAGGAGAGGATAATGTAGTTGTAAATCGGTTTTGAAGCCTTGTCTTTTATCAGCATTAAACGTTAATGGTCTCTTGTGCTTCACAGATATGAAATGGTAAAAGCTCATAGGCCTGATCTTTAGAATTTAACCTTGTCCATTGATTTAAATGAGTTGTTTCATACCTTGGGTACACCCTAATAAAACATTTATCAGTAGGATTAAGTTGCTGTTATGTCTAATATACCAAGAAGATATAGAATGCCATACATTTGCTCAGGCAGGTGCATGACCTCCTATACTTCCTCGGAAATGGTTTTATTTTGTACTTGCATTATTATTTGTTTATGATAAAGATGATGTGAGTTTACAATCAAGGAACATTAAGGCCATAGAATCTTTTATGATTTCTTAATTGAATTATTTCTTCTCTCACATTCAAGTTAGTGATTAACCTTATGCTCACCATGTCAAAAGAAGATCCATGGGCTAAAATATAGATCTGCTTGATTTCGTATGAATTGTATTGATTACTCATGGCTTTTATGGTTCTAACTTATGTAAGTCTCATTACTCTCAGGTAGCTGTTATACTTGCTTGAGTTGAGTACAATGCCAGTTGTATGCTGACATAGTTTATTGATGGCTTAAGTGCAGGTTATTAGATAAACGGTGATTACTTAACTCAAGTTTTGATAGATCTTTGAAGTCCCATCTTGTCCTTATTCTCTTCATTATGTGACAAGAAACAGTAGCTTGAATGGTTGCTGAAATTAATGCTAAGCTTATTCTATTTTCGAAAACCATAATGATTCAATTGTATTGTTCACACACACACACACACGCATCGTACGATTGTGAAAAGGAGAATATGATCATCATTCCAAGTTGGTAGTTAATAGATTTAATGGGTATTTTGTTCCATTCTATTCTACTTTGTTCTGTTCTAGCTTGTCTACTTGCCTACTAACCTAGGCAGTATAAATGACCTAGAACATGTGCAAGGTTGGGTGTATCCACTAATAACACATGTCCTAAGTTTGGCTGTGATTAAAGGAGCTGCTTGTTATTAATTGCACCCTAGATTATGACTCTTATGTTAGAATTAAATCGATAGAAACTCGGTTTGGTTGAAGCCTGTGTATGCTTGGAAAACTTGTTATATTAAATCACTCGTCATTGATACAATTACTCTTAGTGGTGGTGTAGCTCATTCTAACGTTTGAATTCAGTGCAAGGACGAATAATTCTGTGTTATTTCTTGACCGTGTTAAGTAATATGGGCTTTCATGTTGAATTGAGTAAAGGAACAGTATGATTATAGCATGCATTGAAAGAATACAATGGTATTCAGTGCTGGTGTGTCTTGGGTTGCCTAACTGTCGGGGATAACCTTACAAATCCGGGTTGGCAGATTTGGTATCTTCTTGGTTCAAATAAACATGCAATTTTATCTTGTCTACTCTGCTATCATCTGCATTGGGAAACGGTTATGAAGTAAGTTGTGTTGATTTAGGTTTGGAATTACATGGGCAGGCCTGTATCTCTTTGTATAACTATATACACTTTCATAAACTAGTAGGAAATGTGAGGATATCTAGGTTGGAAGTTTTGAATAAGATGTTATGGGGTTTGACAGAGTTGAGGAGTCTTGATACTCTGTGTTGATAATGTTGTAGCCTACCTTTAAGGCTCGTTGCTTGGTGACAATAGCACTTCCTTTTGGAAACAAGAAACATGTTGCCATTCTTATGTTAATATGATGCTAAAACTATTAGTAGTTTGGAACATAGAATTATGGTAACATGTTGACACTTCTTATGTTGCTCTGGTTCTGTTCTAGACCTGTCAAAGACTATCAGTAAGCCGGCAACATCATGAAAAAGGGTGACTCCTCGCTATGAAACCCTAATGAGATTTAGCTTATTCTTTTATTCAATGCTTGATTTTTATAAGTGTACACTATTAAGGCTATCTGAATATGGAAACTAAGAATAAATGATCTTCTATGGACATGGTTTGCAGTCCATGACTAGCCTGGGCGATGGACTGTGCTAAGTGATGCATACCTTGCTCCAAACTAGGTGACTATGAGGAAATATATTTGTTGCTTGCATCTTCTAAGGTCATTGGACTCACTCTTTATTTTGATCCTTGGCACTATGATAAAGAACAAGTCATGAAAGTGGCTTTCCTGTTCTGGTTAGCAAGACACCTGAAAGTGTCAAACTTCAGGGGAGCTTGACTGCTGTCACAACCTTCCTTGTTATCACTTATAAAAATCACTGCTTACTGTATACTTATAACACACTGTGTAAGCCAACCATTTTGTCACATAATGTTTTTGCAATTAATGGGTATACTAGTTGTATGACAAGGGTAGCAGAGTGTTAAGGTTTAATGGATTGAATTCTCTCAATGTTGAACTTCGAATTATGCTTGACCTGGTTCTATGCTTTAAGACAAATCTTACAAACTTGACTATGGAATGTTTTATGCGTAGCCTGGAAGGAGAGGAAAATACACTCCATGACAATACCTGTCAGGCTGAGCATTATTGTAGGTTGTAGAACCCACTCTTCTCGATGCACATTTTGTGTTTACTGCTAATTTGGTAACTTTCTGAATAAAATCTAAACACTAGAAATTAATAAGATTTAATAACATCTTGTGGAAATTGCACCCCTATGGTATGATTAACAACAGGTGGACCTTATTGCCACACAATGCTAAAATAAGGTACTTTGACCTTGTTCCTCTTAAGGGATCAATTGTAGTGGACTGGCTTCTTAGGTAGAAGGGTTTATGAGTACAATTGGAAACTTTGTACCTCCAAGTTACAAATAGATATGGTTTTGATGGCTTAACTCAAGTCCTACGGTATTTTGGAAGCTTGAAATGATATGACTCTAATACTATCATATGTAGCAAATCTACTTGAAGCATTTAATACAATATTTTGCGTACCACATTTATGTGAGTGGTATGGAAATCTATAGGATTTGGTGCAAGACAATGATTGGAACTACATCTTTCTAAGGCCGCTCTGTTAAGTCTTAGCCTTTTGATTATACCCAAGGACATGAACAAAATTACAGTTCAGTCTTTATATACTGAACAGATAGTACTCTTCGTAAATACTATCATGATTATCTTGGAAACCATGCAAACTTGTCCTCTGCTGAAATCTCAATATGCCTAGAAGGAATTGCCTCATCCATGATATAGTGGCAAAGACTTTGTTAAGCCTTATGTGAAGCATCTTGTAAAAGTTATCATGAGTGGAGAGGGATTTGCTTAACTGCTTGACCTAGTGGGTCCCAGTGAGCCCCTCTTCATGACTAAGTTAAGAATGCAAGATCAACCAAGTATATGAGTGACTAGTCCATTAAATTTTTGGAATCTGGTACACACGTACAAGGTTGAATGCTGGAATCCGAATATCATAACCCTAAACAGTCCAATATTTTGTGGGTTGGTTTTTGAGTTTATGACAACTATGATAAACTATTGACAAAAATCTCCCCTATAAGCCTTAAGGACTATGCCTTGAATTGGTTCTATGCCCTACCATCAAGCGACATACACTCCACTTCTTTGCCAAAAATTTCGTAGCTCGATTTTCAATATAAAAAGAGCCTGTGTTTTTACAGCTTGCTTAGCTTAAACAGAGACCTAAAGAGAATTTTGTGAGTACGTGCTTATATTCAAAACAATGCTTACAAAGTTACAAATATGAAACACAAATTACTTGGCACTAATGCAAAAGTGTATTCTTTCAAAGTTTACTTCAACCCATTATGGACAAAGTGATTTTTAACTCGTGCTAATCTTTCAATAAATATTGTCATGTGGTTACAAACTATGAGATCAAGCTTTTAGAGGCCAAAATGCTCAAATATGGGACTAATGTCCCTACCTTTAGTGGAGCTAAATATTAAGTTAAAACAACATTCAAAGTTAAGGCCAAAGATAGTGCTTTTCAACCTAAAAATGAGACCAGTAATATAGTCTGTGGGGTACATCTACCACCTAATGGGGTCGTCCTTTTGCAACAAAGGGAAAGAAGGCAATTTACATGGTTATTTGAGAGTCCTCCAAATGTGCTTCAATGACTACTTGAATGCAATATGATATCTTTACCTCCGTCCTTGCCAAAAAACCATGATGTTAATGCATGTTATGAAATTCATAGACTTCAAGTTGATTCTACAAACAAATAAATAACTTTGTCATGTCCCCTTTTTCCAATAAAGTGAAAAAAAATAAAGTTAATGTTTTAAGCTATCTAAGTGACTTACTTTTTATTTATTAAAAGTGACAACTTAATATTAATTTATTATTATTAGAAATAAAAGAGAAGGTAAAAGTAAAAATAAGTGTACTTTATTGAAGTAAAGTACACATTAGTGTTTCATTTTCAAACCGGATTTGATGATTATTCCATAACAATACACATTACCTATGGCTATCATGAATGAACATTATTGATTAACAAAAATCAAAAAGGTACTCTTTTCATATTGTTCTACATTGATACTGAATCTTATTTGGATCAAATAAGTAAGCAAATGGGTTAAATGGATCAAATCTAAGAACACTAATAAGGCTAAAATTAACAATGAGCAATCCCAAGCTTTCCTCAACACATTATTACAACATCCAATCTGAGTTGCCTCTTGTTACCACTAGACGACAAAGGGCATGCATGACCTGCTTTGTACTTTCTACTACGGATTATAAAGTACATTCTATGCACCCTATTGATGGAGTTATCAGGAATATTGAGACCGATAATACTCATGAAACAACTACTACGGATCAACTAGATGCCATGGATGACCACAAATTCACTGAATTTCTTAATTCGAATCCACATCTAATAGATGAGATGTTATATCGCGCAAAAGACGAGTAGAAAAAGTTGGCCCAAGCTACTACATCTGAGGAACAATATGACCCCTTCTATGATATCAACCAATCCTTTCAAGCTAGAACTTCCATTTCCAGTGTTCAAACCTGTACGATTGGTACTGTTCCTACATCAACAACTCCAATGACATGTGACATCCACCCAAGGTTTGGGGGCAACACAAGGCTTCCAACACATTTCCATTCCTGTTCCTGCATAGGTAACCTTTACCCCTCCTATGATGATTACACATGTTACATCACCAACCTCACCTATTGTACATTCTCTTGAGTAGACTATTACAACTCTGCAAGCTAAGGTGTTTTAGTTAAAGCAAGTTGCATCTAGATCTAGTCATTCACTAGAATCGCAAGCCTCACTTCATAATCCATTTTCCCCTGAGATAGCAGCTTATCCTTTGCCGACAGGTTTTGTAGCTCATAAGCTTCCACTATACAAAGGTAAAGGTGACCCAGAGTAACACCTTAAATCATTTCACATGGCATGCTTGGATTACTCATACAATGACAAATTATTGACCAAGCTATTTCCTAGAATCTGTGTTGCAGGGATACACCCCCCGGCGCGACGCCTCCGGCACGGGGACGTCCCAAGTACTCCCAGAGGCGTCCCGGAGGCGCCCGCCAGTGTGTCGGAAACGTCCGGCACACCAACGAGCACCTTCGAGATGCCTCCGGGAGTACCCGGGACGTTTCCAGCGTGTACTCGAGGGATTCCGGCAGAAAAATGGCGAATTTTTAAAAAAAAAAACCTCAGAAAATCCTTTAAAAAAACCCTAAAAACTAAGCAACCCTAAATGTAAATCCAGTCCGAACCCAACCGTATAGAAATAAAATAAACATTTCCATATCTAAATGTAAACTTATACTTTAAGTTATATTTTATTTATATACTTTCTGGATGTTTGAGAGGGGTTTCGGACTGCTAGGAGCTATAATGCAAATTCTAGGTTTTGGAGGATCCTATCATATTTCAGAGTTAGTCAGATTCCAAGGTTTCAGGGTTTCAAACTTAGCCATATTTCAGGGTTTCAAGATTTCAAGGAGACATCATAGGAGGTATGAAGGCTGCATGAAGGGATGTATGCGTGATAGAATAGTATGTGAATATCTCTGGCAAAGTGCCACAAGCCGATCCCACCCCATTCCCTGTGCACCCCTTAAGGCATGCACTCGTGAGATTCAATGCACCGATGAGCCCTTGTGAGAGAAAGTGTTAGTAAATGATAAAGTTGAAAAATAATGGGAGTGGCATTCATGATTTTGTGGACAATCGAGATGATTTATTCTAGATTTGAATGTACATCTTGTCTTTGAAGTAATGAATGAATGAATATTATATATTTTTAAGTGTTTTATCATTTATAGACAAATATTTTCACACTATGTAGTTTCAAGTGTTTTACTAAAAAAATGAGTAATATACAATATATATATACACAGACGTACCCACGACGTATCCAAATCAAGGTTTTTGAAAAATGACGTACCCGCGTACCTGAGACGTCCCCGTATTTGTACCCGTACCCGTACCCAAACAACATAGCCTAGAATTCACGACTATGATTTGCGATGGTTCTATAACCTTCCCCTCTTATGCGCAATTTGCTAAACTCAAGTAAGCATCCAATGAGCCTATCAGTAATTATCTACTTCAGTACAAGACGATGCTTGTCATGATAATTAATGTCATGGCCGACTATGAGTTACAAGACATATTCAAGCAAATCTTGGTTGCACCACTTCACAAGTCAATTATCTTCACGAGATTCAAATCCTTTGATGAGCTATTCCAAAGGCGCAGAGAAATTAAGCTCATTACTTTAAACAAACTCATGTATACATCTACTCCTACATCTACTTCAACAATGAAGTCTCAAAGCAAACCAAGCTATAAGGTCAAAATTGACAATAAGAATAGGAAAATATTACAGTTAATGCATTATCACAACCTACAAATCGATTACAATTGGCAGCTCCACCGAAGTGGCAATTTTCATGCTCACCATCACTTCCTCATATACTATTACCGAAGCTACTTGAGTAAAACCTTATCACTCTTCTTCCTACATGAGCTCGATCCAAACAAGCCCACACCAAGGAACTACAATTGCAATGCATATTGTGACTATCCTCAAATTGCGAGACATTTGTAATGTCCCCATTTTCAGATCACTTATGAACAGATACTGAAGACCTTTAGTCTACATTCTCCATAGACTAAGGGATCACTTTTGGGATTTTATTTTATTAATTAATTATGATTGTCTGAATAGTGATTTTTATCATTTATCCATATAAGGCAATTCTAGTTGATGAATAGAATATTTTTAAAAATAGTTTTTAGCACTGGTAATTAAAAAGATAAATAATTATTGGATTATTGCCTAAAAATAATTTTAATTGCTATTTGTTATTAAAACAATTAATTTAATATTATTTTTAGAAAAAGAGATGTCGGTTTGAGAGATGAACAAAGAAAAGAAAAGATATCTTCAAAAGTCGGCAACGTGTTATGAGGTATTTTAACCCCCAAGGTGGTTCACCCCCTTTTAGAGGGTACAAATACAAAGTGGAGATCTTATTCTATATATGTTGAATATTATTTTGTGAATCTTCATGCTTGAAGAATGATTGGGTTGTATGCCCAATAATTGCTCCCGCAATTTTGAGTTGATTTATCACTAAAAAGGTGGTTTTTAACACCACCTTACAAAGGAATATTTTGTTGCTTGTCCTAAGAGGGGCAATTTGCCTTGGTGATCTTTGGAGAGGGTTTTGAGGACAAATTGGATGACCAATTGCTCAAAACTAGTTGCTGGAATTTATTGCTAATTTTATGAAGTGCGGCATTGGATTTGATGGATGATTGACAAGGTTGTCAAGGGTTATTTAATGTGAAAAATAAATAATAATTTTATGAATTATTATTTCTTTATTTGATAGAATTTTATGACGAATTTGACTTCGTGCAATGATGATTTGGACTTCATAAATAATTCATGATTTTTTATAACTGTGGCAATTTAGTTAGGCAAGCTTGGAAGGTCCTTGAGGGTGCCCTAGACCCTAGTTTGTGAAGAATATTTAATTATGACTTTATTGCAACCTTTTGACATAGGGCTACTTCACTTGGGAGGTTGTTTGGCCACTTTGGGTGCCCTAAAAAGGAGTTGAAATTATTCTGATAATTTTGGCATTTTTTCTATGGTGATTACAAGGGTTTGAAGAAGATTTTGGACAAAAAACAGCTGTTGTTTTTCTAAGTAAAATCAGATATTTTCTAGCAAGCATATATCAAAAATTTATCTTCGTGCAAGTGGAAAAAAGGTACAGTTTCATTAATTTTCAATTGTTACTCATATTTGCATATTTCGGGGTGAATTAAAGGTGAATCAATTAATGGTAATTGTCGATTTATCCCTTGTAATTTGGCACCAAGGGTTTGGTGAGATTGGGTGTATGTTGAAGATTCAATTTTTAGCTAGGATTGGTTGATTTTTCAAATTTCAGAATTCAAAATTTATTTGCATATAGGGATTTTCGGGAAAACCCTTATTTGGTCTTTTACCAAAAGAGGGACATTACAGTGGTATCAGAGCACCGATCCGGTGCACCTGTGAGATCTTATGTGTGCAAATTTGAATGCAAGTAGATAAAAGTATTTTATATTATCAAAGAAGAGGAAAAGCCATGGATGACCAAGGGTTTACTTTAGAACAAGTTAAGTTTTTGCAGGGCTTGATCAAAGAGAGCCAAAATGATCTTCAGCATACATTGGGTATGCAATTTGCAGTTATATTGAAGGCTACTTTAGCTCCAAGCAAGAGTCATCCCTTCAATGGAGAAGAAAATTCGAGTGACAATGAGAAGGTTTCCACCAAACCTCCGCATAAATAATTCAAGGCTACTTTTTTGCAAAGAGAACCAATGATTGAGATTGAGACACCAATGTGTGAACCACTTGATGCACGCCAACAAGAGTATGCAGCCCTCAGTTTTGACACACAAGCACTCGTCTTTTTGTGATTTTTGTGAAATAAAGAATGGGACAAAATCAAGAGGACCAAGCATGCAACTTTGTAGAGATTTGCAACAAATGTTGGGTAAGGTTTCTCTCCCTAATTTTGATGGTACTGATAAACTTCTAGTGAGATCATGATTACAGAAATTGGAGACCTATTTATCACTCAACCCCATGTTTGAGGATGAGACTCTAAAATTCGTCACACTACACTTGGAGGATGTTCCTCATGAGTGATGGTTTCATGGCATGATCACACAAGGCCATGAATCTATTCCTACATTGGAAGAATTTAGCAAGAGGATAATGGAGAGGTTTGATAAAAGAGATTCGAAAATTCACTTTTTTAAGTTGGCACAACTCAAGCAAGATCATGATGTTGGAAGGTATGTAACGGATTTTCAAAATATTTCCGTCAAGGTACCAGATGTTATTAAAAGAAGATTGGTAGTTCTCTTTATGGAGGGTTTGATTGAGCCTTTGAGAGGATTGGTAAAAGCTTTTAACCCTCTTTCTTTGAAAGATGCGATTACTAAAGCTTTGGATCTAGCATGTTCAACTTACAGGGGCAATGTTTAGCCAAAAGAGCATCCAAGGGCAGCCACTTATTCGCTGCCAAAAGTGGAAAATACAAGGCAGCAAAGTTCTGATTTTAGTTGGCCACCAAAGGCACCAAGTGGACAGCTTAGGGCAGCACCTAATATGCCATCAAAGAAACCTTTTCAGCGCTATGTTCCACCACATAAAGCACTACCCCATAGCAGCAATATGAAGAATGCAAGAGATGAATTGAGAAGGAAATATTTGTGCTTCACTTGCAAAGATCCATGAACAAAAGGTCACCATTGTATGGACAAAAGACAAGTCCATTATATTGAGGTAATTGATGATGATTCAGATTTTGATATTATTGATACTAATGTTGAGCAAAATGAAAATATTGTTGATGAGCATATGCAGGACACACAAGACTTGGATAGCACACTTGCTTCTCTTTCAGGAGCTCCCAAGTATCATGCATTCAAGGTGAAAGGCACATTGAGGGGAGAAGGGGTGACTACATTGGTTGATAGTGGAGCCACACATAACTTCATTGATGAAGGCTTGGTTAAGAAGATGGCATTGGAAACCATGGATTGCAAGGGCTTCAATGTGACCATGGCAGATGGATTCCCTATTTCTTATTCCAAGAAGATTCCACAACTTCCACTCACTCTTGGGAAGCACAAGGTAATTGATGACTTTTATGTTGTTGGCACTGGGGACATTGATATTGTTTAGGGTGTTCAATGGTTACATTCATTAGGCGAATTCACCCAAAATTATAAAACCATGGAGCTAAAATTCTTCAAAGATGGCAAGGAAGTGGTCCTCAAAGGTCTAGCTAATGGTGTTGCACAAGAAGTTTCCATGAAGAGGATAGAAAGGGCTTTTAGAAGGGGTCAAATTGCATGGGCAGCAACCTGCCCTATTACAGTAAAGTCAGAAAAAACAGAACAGCAATCCCTACATGGTGAGTTACAAGCTATTCTTGATAAGCATGTTAATATTTTTGATGGGTTGCCCAATGGGTTACCACCGAATAGAGGTTTTGAGCATAATATTGAGTCGGAATCGGGTGCCAAATCGGTTATTGTTACGCCATATTGTCACCCAAGAGCTTTCAAAGAAGAAATTGAAGAGGCCATCAAAGAATTGCTTGACATGGGGCACATAAGGCCTAGCTCAAGTCCCTTTGCTTCTTTAGTAGTGCTAATAAAGAAAAAAGATGGCACTATGAAGATGTGCATTGATTACAGGGTATTGAATAAGAAGACCATCAAGAATAGGTATCCCATAGTTGGGATTGATGAATTGATTGATGAGTTGCATGTTACCACTTACTTTTCCAAGATTGACTTGAGATCCGGTTATCACCAAATCAAGATAAAAGAAGATGTTCATAAAACTGCTTTTAGATATCATTTTGGGCATTTTGAGTTTTTGGTTATACCTTTTGGATTGATTAATGCCCCTACTACTTTTTAGTCATGTATGAACTGTTAGAGAATAGCTTTTACATCATGTTAGTTTTGTGTATTACCGAGAGGTAAATAGTAATAGATTAGTTTGTATATCGGAATATTGTTATATAACAATATTACGATATTGGGTTAAAATATAATATTGTCGTATATAGTGTTTGGTTAGTAGGTCGATTATTTGTGAAAGGATTTATAGGGATCTCGGGATCCCCACATATAAGCTTTGCACTTCCTCTATAAGTGCCTTGTAACCATCCGAATAATATAGTAGCAGAAATAATATAGCAATATATTATTAGTGTGTTTGAAATCCTTTCTATGTATTTGGCTCCTTTTCCGTATTTTTCCTATGCTGATTTGAACCAGCCCCATTATCTGGTATCAGACCAGGCACAAATGAGAGTCCTTTGAAGAATTTGTGTGCTGTTGTAATTGGTCTGCATATAGTTATTTGCTAGATGTAACTCAGCATTAGCAAGCTACGTATGACATGCATATGATTAGAATTTGAAGATTTGTGAAGATCATTTTTGCATTAATATTTGTGAGGATTTCTCATCATTTGCAGCCAACAATATTTGCTGCCATAGAACTGTGAGCATTCAGATTTGTCATCTTCATTCGACCTATGCAATCCCCAGCGTCAAGGAATAGTGTAGCCTACACATGAAGTTCCCAGAGGAGTCCATGATTGTAACTTATTTCCAAAATCATGCCCGAAGAAAGAAACATTACTTGAATTATTCAACTTGGATGTATAGCTATGGATCTAGTTATTGGCCAACTGAGCAACAATAGCCATTATTTTTGCACAATTTTTTTGTGATACATGGTGAAATATATTACAATCCAACTCCTAGCATCATCAGCGAGAATCTAAACCACTTAACACAACTTGCAAGTGTGTTTGGGATGTGTAGTTGCCTTGTACATTCTGCTAAATGTATTGGTTCAGTTAAATTCTTCATACGAACATCCTATTTGTGTGCAGATCTCTTTGCAAGAGCCTTGTACCTGTCAATTTCAACATCTACATAGTTAATGCTCCCCATAACCCGACACTACAAAAACGGCGACTTGAGAATTAGAATCTGTTGTCCATAGCTACGCTATACAACATCGTGGCTCGTTCAAACAGTTCACTACTCTCTACATAGCAATTCAATGCCTGACTTTGTCATTCAAACCAAGTTGGAGAATCTGCAAATTCACATCAATTTGTTGGTCTACTGAGAGCCACGTGTCTCTTTAGGTTTTATTTCTATTTAGTTTAGCAATTCATAGCTAAAAGGTCAGTTTGTTTTTTGTTTACTCCGTACAAATTTTATAGTTTTATTGTGTTTCTTATATAATACAAGTTTGGTCTTTGTCGTGTTTTCCAATAAGACCGATATTGTGATAAAAAAGATTTCATAATTTTTTTTATTATTATTTTGGTCTATGCCAATAAAATTTATAGGTCTACGGTTAATTTAGTTTTATGTTATTTAGTGGTATTTGTTTTTCCAAAGTATCTTATAGTTTATAAGTGAGCAGTCTATTTTTTTAATATGTACAAATATTCTAAAGTGTTTTATGAGTCTTTTGAGTCATTATAGGTATTTATAGTCATCTACATATCAAATGTGTCAAAATTGTCAAAGTTATTTTTATGTCAAAAAAAGTAAAGTCGTTAAAGTTTGTCATTTTTCTCAGTTCATAGGTCATTTTATGTTTTATAAGGTCATTGTCAAAATTGTAAAAAAAAAAAATTGTCTCACAAACGCATTATTGCTTGTACGCGATCTCTAAGTTATGAAGGGGTTTCGAATCTCTATGGAAGCAACTAATACAGAACCTATCGAAACCATTGGAGAACATGTTGATTTCATCCACTAAGTAGCTTCACCTACTGGAGCTTGGAGGATACACGGAGGATGTAGGTCTTTCAACGACCTCTCGTCAGTCGCCAACGACCGGGCCACACCAATGATTTGGTGACACCTAGTGTAGTGTGTTATTTTTAGTGTGGTATGTTTTTCATTTCCGCTATGTGTTTTTCAAAATAAGAACAGAAGAATATGCATGTTCAAGATATGTAATTTATGTGCAAATTCCAAACATGATTCTCAGATGTAAAAACATTGTGAAAGGACAAAAGCACCAATGTAAGTCAATTCATGGATCTTGAAAGGGTTTGTGGTAAAGATCCAAAAAACCACCAGGAGGTAAACACTAGATAGAAGAGTGTTCTTGTTCATGTCAAGATTTGTGATAAACCTGTAAAACCATGGAAGGAGTGAGGCTCTCTTTATATCAAGGTCATGAGCCAAATAGGGCATGCTACAATGGGTGAGCATACTGCAAATAAGAGTGTGAATGTTTTTGCACCATATAAAAACTATGGGGGAGAATGTTAGGGATTAGCTTTTACATCGTGTTAGTTTTGTGTATTTACTGAGAGGTAAATAGTAATAGGTTAGTTTGTATATCGAAATATTGTTATATAACAATATTACGATATTAGGTTAAAATATAATATTGTAGTATATAGTCTATGGTTAGTAGGGTGGTTATTTGTGAGAGGATTTATAGGGATCTCGGGATCTCCACATATAGGCTTTGCACTTCCTATATAAGTGCCTTGTAACCATCCGACTAAATATAGCAGCAGAAATAATATAGCAGTATATTATTATTGTGTTTGAAATCCTTTCTGTGTATTCGGCTCCTTTTTCGTATTTTTCCTATGCTGATCTGAACTAGCCCCATCATGAACAACATATTTAGCAAATATCTAAGAAAGTTTGTGCTAGTTTTCTTTGATGACATTCTTGTGTATAGCAAAACCTTGGAGGAGCATTTGAGACACTTGGATTTGGTTTTGGGCACTTTGGGGCAGCATTCTTTCTTTGAAAAGAAATCTAAGTGTGATTTTGGACTAACATAAATTTTGTATTTCGAACATGTCATCAATGCACAAGGTGTGCAGGTGGATAAATAAAAATTCGCATCCATCATGCGCTGGCCTATTCCCTCTACAGTCACATAATTGAGAGGTTTTTGTGGTCTTTGTAGTTACTATAGGAGATTTGCAAGGGGTTTCACACAACTTGCTGCCCCCTTCACTGATTTGACTAAGAGAGGGGCTTTCAAATGGTCCAAAACAACCCAACTAGCATTTAAAAAACTCGAGGTAATGTGTTCTTATTCGGTGCTTGCCATTCCATATTTTTCTACTCCTTTTATAGTTGAATGTGATGCTTCAGGTGAAAGAATAGGAGCTGTTCTAATGCAGAATAAACACCCTATTGCTTTTGAGAGTAGAAAACTCAAGGATTCAGAAAAGGTATATTCAATCTATGACAAAGAGATGTTGGCGGTCATGCATGCTTTGAGTACGTTTAAACAATATTTGATTTGTGGCAAATTTATTGTAAAATCAAATCACAACAGTTTGAGGTTTTTCCTCAATCAAAACGAGGTGAATGACAGGCAACAAAAGTGGGTAAGCAAGGTGTAAGCTAATGATTTTCATATTGACTATGTGAAAGGTAAAAACAACGTGGTAGCGGATGCGCTATCAAGTAAGTCTTGTTTGAAATTGTTTAAGGGCAAGCAATTGTGGGAAGGGAGGACTATAATGTCCCCATTTTCGGATCACTTATGAACAGGTACTGAGTCCATTGGCATTTTCATATCTTTCTATTATCAAAAAGGAGAAATGTGAATGTATAGTACATTGAGTGTGTACTCTAAGAGCATTTGTACCCCCTTAGAGTTGTTAAAGGGTTGGTTTATCGAGTGTCTCATTGGTGATAGTTATATAAGGTATTTGGGTAGGTAAGTGCATGGCATAATTCATGAGTTGTGAACAAGATATCTCTACCATATTCTTGATTGAACACCTTGAGTATGATTACATCTCTCTTATAAATCAAATTACCTTCACCATTTGGGTTTTGTGTTGTGAATGTATTTTAAAAGCATGGAATGCTTCTCCCTTAAATATATATTCATTAGTTTTGTGTCTTACATACACAAATTCTAGGAGTGGGAAATCCTATAAGACCATTCTAGATTGGCACCACCTAGTGTAGTGGGAATTTTCTTGCAATTGAATGTAGATGTCTTGGTTGTGAATTCCTTTGTGTTAGGAGTTTGTTTATGTGGATTATCACCCTTATATTATGTGGACTTGGGAAGAAGTGTCATCTCTCTTTACTAACTTAGAGATGAATTATTATTCTTTCACTCTCCTCTTACATCATTATAAGCTATCGAGAAGATTCATATTTATAGAATGTTGATTTAGTGTTTCCTTAAAAGGAAACTTGATTTTGAAATGTTGTTTGATCTTATTCCCTCAAATCGTTGGATAGTGTTTTCTACTTCTTGTTGAAAGAAATTGTAGGATTTGATGGATTGATGCATCTTTGTAGTTAATATTTCCCTTCCAATTGTGGAAGTAGGTTATAATACTACTCTTACAAATTTAATAAGTATGTAGTGATTTTGGCAACTTGGGTTGCAGTGTTTTCTCTTACCATGTGAGAGTATGTAGGAGTTTTTGTTTTTGAGATGTTAGTTCTCTACTTTCCACTTGTGAGTTTTTAGAGTCGCTATTTTATCTAACTTATGAACTTGACCACGAAGAGTGACAAACCTTGAATTTATATTAATTCTAAGTGATTATAATTATTATGTTATTATATACCTTTGTTTAGACTAATATTATTCTCTTTTTCAAGCATGTTGTTTTGAAGAGTTATATATGTATATTTCTTCAGGCGCAAATAAGATATAAGATGTGTAAAACATTTTGGTAGTCTAAAAGGGTTAAGATAAACCTTTAATTTGTTGAGTACTAGCTGAGCAAGCAGGAAGATATAGTTTCGCTTGTTCCTTTATAAGGTTGTAAGGACCACATAATCTTTAGCCTTTGTATAATTTTGATATTATTTCTTCTTAATTATAAATATAACACTACAGGTTTAGTTGCAAAATATGATACTAGTTATGTTTGATTAGTAGCAACTTAATACAATTTTGGAATGATTGTATGGTTTTCTCTGTATGTATGTTAGTACATCTGGAATCATTGAGCATATAGTATTGCTTTCTATGATCTGTTAGTATAGATTTGTGGCTCATTGAACTTTACACACATAGTGGAGATCGTTAGGTCGTGGAGACCTGAGGGAACAGTGGTGAATTAGGAACGTTAGTTCTAAGCAATAAAAGTGTATCCTATTTAGCCTCACATTGACTCAGTTGTTACTAAGTTTGGATCTGACATACGGATTTGTCAAATCCAAGATTTGACAGATGAACTAGTCAAATTTAGTCATATGGCCATCGCATGTATACTATGGACACGTATTCCATAATTTTGTATACGTTGAAAATGTAGCATTTCCAGTTCCTATTTATCATCATACTTGTCAGGAGCTCCATATAGTAATGTCAGTATTGACATGTTATACTTATCCGAAGCTATACGAAGTAGTGATAATATTAACTTATACACATCATTCTTGCCAGGTTCTCTAAATACTTTTCTCCGAAATGAGAAATTCTCTGGATTAAAAAGATGTGGAACTCTCCCTGGCCATTTGTTTTTTACTTTTGTGATGATCTCACGTGTTTTTGGAGAAGTCAGTGACACTTTTACCGAGATATTATAGGCTTGTCTTGCGGTTCAAGACTCGGGGTGGTCATGATAGAACCAATCAGAGTAATTGACACTCGCAAACTTTGTTTGCATAATAGAAAAGTGTCATATAGCAGGATTTTGTGGGACCAATCCTTTGAAAATAGTGCTAATTGGGAGAACTATAATGAGTTCTTCAGGTAAATTTCGCATTTGTTTACATAATTTAATACTTGATACTATGTTTTTATTTTGTTAACTCTATTTGTTATTAATAACTATTGTTTGAATAAAGGTCATCGAGACGATGATCAATTTTATGGGAGGAAGATGTTACATCTCGATTTCACCCTAAGTATTATAACCTTTGAATCTGTGGATTATTATGGTTATCATCTGATTTTTTATTGCTTTGATTTGAGCTTTATAACATATACTAGTTATGGGTTAATGATATGTTGATTATTTCACATGATGTGATAATTGTACTTTCTTCTTATATGCACTGTGGATGTATATTGGTTAGTTATGCATTATTAGATGATATATATGATGACTCAGACTACCTACCTACTTGTCATGAGGTGGATGCAGAATTGATTCTACTCTCAGACTTTGACGGAGGGAGAGCATTATCGGAGAGGATGGCGTAGCTGGGATGATTGGTGGATGACATAGGAACTGCTAGTAACCCAACACACACATCACAACAGCTTAACTTGTTTAACTCTCTGATTGATCTAAATAGTTTGTTTTGAATACTTATATATTCTACTATAATTGTGATTTGGTTGATGCTCTGATTGTGTGATTTCATGTATAAACATAGTGCATAGATTTACACATACAATGTTATATGATCATATAGTCGCACTGCTATTATATCCTTGGAAATTAACCTTAGTTAAAGGATTTAGATATAAGTGGCATTAGTCTTGTGCTATAATGGAATTATTAATTTGGCTTAGTTAACCTTTTAAAGAAACAATTACTTATTAAAATTAAATTAAGGAAATTTAATTGTCCAGATAATGCTAACTTAGAATGTTAAATCCTTTGCATGGAATTCATGGAGATTTGAAGGCAATTAGTCCTTTTATTATGACTCACGTGGACTTAAGTTATTTACTAACTTGGCTTTAAACAAATCATATTAGCATGCATGATTTTTGAAATAAATCAATCTCAAAATTATGTGAATATAATTAATTGTTAAACTAAAATAGCAAAGTAGTGATTAATGCATAATTTAAAGATATTTAAATAAAGCTCCAACTAAGTCAAGTTAATTGATTTTAAACAAAAAAAAGGGTAGAGTAGTGAATTGTACAGAAATGTAATCTTTTAAAAGACTACACCTTCTCTATTAAAAGGGAGATTATAAAAAGAGCGAAACTCAAACAATAAAGGGTGAAGTGCAGAGCAAAAGGAAAGAGAGTAGGCAACAAGGAGAACTTCAAGCTTATTGTCAGGTAGGCAATGTACTTCAATACCGTGTATAGTATGTCCATCTAAATTTGCTTTTGTTTATTTATAGGTTATGATAAATATGTTGTTTGGAGAAATACAGACTAGTATGGTGTTGAAATATGAACCGAAAGAATACATAGCTATTTAAATAGGTCCTTGTAATAAACGGAATAAGAAAACTGTATAAATTGATTGTTTGGATTGCATTCCTCAAAGTCTGATTATAGGTAATTGTGTGCTCTTCATTACTCTTCTAGAAGCAAAGAAGTTGTGTTAGTTACCTCTCTCCCTTGCACAAATTTACGTAGCATTAGGGATAATTAATATCATAGGCAAATAGTAAATGTACGAAGGAAACCATGTTTTCTCTTTAATGCAAGATCGAATGTTCGGTGGAACTTTATTTTTGTTTGCCTCAGATGCTTTAAAAGCTGTAAAGTCTTGCTTGACTAGTGGTGCCTTTTCCAAACTTATTTTCAGGGCTTCCAAATTCTTTGTCCTCCTCATGTCATGCTTCTTTTTCAATGTAGTTGTACATGCAACTAATTAATGACAATGGCACTCTATTACTTGATTATGCTTAAGATCGTTCCTCTTGCCTTTAGAGTTTTTTTGGTGTGTTTTCTCAGCCAATGCCATTGCATTCCTCAAAGTCAGATTATAGGTATAATAACTAGCAAATTTATCCAAACATAACCATTGATTGCTGTAAACCTTGGATTTGTGTTGTACAAAAAAAATATATTGTTTTTTTTAAAGGGAGACTCGTTGGACGGCAAGGTGTACCGGGGGCAAGCTAGGAGGGGGGGGAATTTCCGTATTGCAGTTCGAACTGAGTTGCGCAGCCAACTAAGTGGAACTTCCAGCCGAGTAGCACTGTCAGCCGAGTTGCACTGCCAGCCCAAGTTGCATTGTAAGCCCGAGTTGCAGTTTTAAAAAAAAGGAGCGCGATTATCATGGGATTCTTATGAGAGTCGTGATATTTTTCTTGTATTGCCCCTTGATCCGAAATCAATGTTGGAATGCTCTGTATACTTGGTTCAGAAAGAAATAGTAAAATATTTATTAAAAGCATTTAGCAACTTATATATTCCACGGTAGTGCCTTGTGTATAAATAAACGTTGTGAATTGGGAATTAAATCGTTGAGCATAGGCAGTTAAACACTAAGTTAATAACATTAGAGCGCTGCGTGCATGTGATTAGCGCTGAGCTTAAAGAGATATGCATGGTAGCAGGTGTGAGTGTTCTAGTTTTTAAGTAAATTAAATCTTAAATGTTTCCTATTTATGGACTGAAGTCAACAATATGATTTAAATGTAAACTTTTTTAATTGAGATCGTGTGTGAAATTATATATATATATATATATATATATATAATTCGAGAAAATAAACTATTAAATATATATTATTGAGGTATGCAAATAATTATGCCTTGATCTAATCATCATTAATATCTTCTCGGATGAATAATGGGTCTATAATAGGTTTTATCTATATTTGTATGTAGATAAGAACCAAAGCTAAAACTAGGTTCATATAGATAAGTATACATACTTTAGCCATATAACAGTAGTGGTGCAAAGGTGAATACTTTGCTAGTTGGGACCCCCATCAAATGAAAATAAACAGTAGTATGGGGGTTAAGTATGTATTTTGGTAACATATGATATGTGGGTGCATAAATTTATAGAGTATGCCTACACTTGTAATGGTATTGCCAATACAATCTATTTTATAGATTTATGTCTATTATTCTTACTTATGCATGCCTATTGCATAGTTTTGACTAGTATGTTATCACGGCTTGAGAAGGATTTATATATCTGTGTACTTGATGAACTATCGTGTAGCATATAGAGCAATTAGTATAATGTTGTCTTCTCATACGCAAGACAGATACAAAAAACTATGCTAACTTGGAACCTTGCGAAAAAGTTATGTACGTTTTGATTGTGGAAATCTGTCTAGTTAGGGATGAGAGCTATAACGTAATATTACATTGAAAAATCCCTTATTTTAATAAAGATCGTCAATATATTTTGTGAACGGGAAAGTATAACAATTGAGTTCTTGATTTATGAGTTATCTAACTCTTTAAGAATAGTATAATTGAACTATTGAATTATATATTTACATACTGTAATGAAAACTTGTGTGCAGTACTTATTGTGAGTATATTATGTGCAAGTGTTTTGATTTTTATAGCATAAAATAGTGCATCGCGATGTGTGCCTAAAGATTATGTTTCTTTTGATTGCTAATTTGCAGTATAATCTAGGGCATACCTGAGCAGTATAATCCCATACTTGCTTTATTATTATTTATAAATGTAAGATTGTTCATGATTGAATACGGTACTTATGCACAATGATCTATAATATTATGGGATGTCACAGAGTCCTGTATTAAAGTATGTTTACCTAGATGGTACATATTGTAATTGTTATGTCTAGACCTACACCTACGTAAATGTATGTGTGTTGGTTATGTTAGTAGTTTGGCCTGTCAAGGCCAAATTACTACCCCTACTATTCAAAACTTTTCCCAGAATAGTCAATTTCCTTATACAGCTGGTCAAACTAGTGAATTATAGTCTAAAGGCATGAACAAAGGGATATGTAGGCAGTCAAGTATCAAATACAGTCATGATGAGGACCTACAACAATGTTACACAATCAAGTGTGTTTACAAGGATGATATGTTGAAATAAGAAAGGTCTTTATTGAGATTTAGTGACAAGTACTTATGATCATGAGGAGAATACATGAACAGCCCATTTATGGGGTGAAAGACAAGCATGGAGATGAAGGTTAAGGTGGCAGTGAGTTTTCTCATATGGTTCATGTTTGCCAATGAACTAATCAAGCAACCATGAAGAAGAATGATGATCAAATATGCCTTTGAGCCTTCTTTGAGGTCATAGACAAGCTACAATCCGTACAAGAGCAAGACACCTACAGCAAGTTCAAAAAGCATATCCCCTACTCAAAATGTCACATACAGTTATAAAGTTAACCTACAAGACTGTAGGAGGAATAACTTCGTAAGGTGGATAAGAGTGTCATGGAGAAAAACATATTCAAATTCAAAAGGCCTTATATAGGTTTACTCATCATATGCACCTACAATCAGTCACCAAAAAGATAACTCCACAGGTTCCTTTTTGGGCTATATCAATATTTTTTTGTATGGAATTCTAATTTGAAAAGTTTAATCACAAATGGTTAAATAGTATGGTGGTGAAGTGATTCTATACAGGGGACATGGAGGGTGTGGTTATGTTTTGAAAAGAGACCTATCCTTAAGACTAGGCCTACAGGTCTGTACGTTCACATACAGATGAAAGCAAGGGATCAGAAGCAGGAATATAGGTTTATTCTTTCTTTCCAAACTTTTCACCAAGTGTTTTCTTTCTCAGAGTGTTTGATTTCTCATATTTTTTCGCGCTGTGGGAACAAAAAGTCCGAGGGAAAGAAATCCGAAAAAGGACTTTGCAAGAAGTCCGAAAGAATTAAAGGTTCATTTGCTTTTTCCAAAGGACAGTTCAGCGAAGGCAAAAGGTGCAATTCAAGAAACCCGAAGGGTATGTGCCCTTCGGGAAGGTTCATTACAAAAATCTCGAAGGGTGTGTACCCTTCGGGAAAGCTCAAAATAGAGATCCAAAAGGACAAATTCAATAACTCTGAAGGACTTTCCAATTTTTTCGAAAGAAAGGCCAATTCAAAATTTTGAGGGGCTTCTTTTTCAAAAGGAACGGTCCATAATTTTTTCCCGAAGGACAGTTCACAAAAAACCCGAAGGGTATGTGCCCTTCGAGAAAGTACATTCACAGAATCCTGAAGGACTTTTCAAGGGCAAGTGTACCATTTATGCTTTCAAATGGTCACTTGGAGAAAAGCCGAAGGTCACATTTACAAAAGCCCGAAGGGCATCTTCAAGTCGTTGAAGGGTGTTTTCGGAAAAGTCACTCGGCAAGAATACCGAAGGGTATCTGCCCTTCGGAAAGGTTCAAGATTTCAAAGGACTTTTACAAGAAACCCGAAGGGTATGTGCCCTTCGGGAATGTCACTTTCCAAAACTTCTGAAGGTTGGTTTATGCTTCCGAAGGGTCACTTTTGAAGGCCCGAAGGGCTCTTTCTTTCAAAAAGTCCTCAAGACAAAAGCCCGAAGGAAGCTTTTCCTTTGGACTTTTTGTCCGAAGCAAACAATTGGCAAATCCCGAAGAGCCAAAAGCAAAGTCCGAAGTGTAAGTTGAGAGATAATTCCCACAAACAATTTGTCCGCGGTAAAATAACCAAGGAAAAGCCAAAGGAATAAATAAGGAAATGAACAGGAAAGGCACATAAAGAAATAAACCGTGAATAGAAAGACAAGCCAAGGGAAAATAGACACAGGAAAGCCACAGACAAATAAATGCCGAAGAAATGCATGCACAGAAGTGAAGAACCCGAGATAACAAGGAATTCAATCTGAATGCATCTCTCACTCATCAAGATCCTTGTCCATGCAAGCAAGAGCTATTTATAGTGGATTGGTCAAAACTTCAATTGACTATTTGACGAAAATCACGTTTCTCCTCGGTTTTCATGCAATCTAAAGCTTTCAACATTTCAGGCAATTCAAGTGGAGTTCTCCGTCCAAGATGTGGCATAGCTTTGCATGCAATTGGAGACCATTGGAGGTTGACTGGTCTTGAGTTGGAGTTGACTAGACAAGCTTGTTACACATCTTCCTTGTTTTTCCATGCAAAGTGGAATAATCTTTTCTTTCAACTCAGCGTTCAAACAAATCAAATGTTCCTTATTTATAGATTTGGCATAGTATTCCATGCAAAGGAGAAGTTTGACTTTCAATGGGCCCACCATCTATACTTCTACGCCAATATTGGATTCATGCATGTTTGGAGATTTTTGAAGAGTGTATTGTTTATTTTGAATATTAACCTTTCGAGCTTGGCCCCACCACCATACTTCTATGCCAAAGTTTGGAGAGGCATGCAAATTTTGTAAAGGGAAAAGTTTTTATTGAATATTCTAAACATTGTAAAAGGTGTTAAGTCTTGAGTTAATTAACCAAGACTAACTCTTTCTCTTTTTAGAACTCCACTTAAGGCTATTTTAGATTTTGGAAAGCTTATTGGATTAATCAAACCATTTAGAAAGATCCCTGAAGTTGGAAGAAAGAAATTGTAAGCTGAACCAGTGATCAATAAAGGAATTTCTGTTTTGAATCTAAGTTTTGAAAAGAAAAATAGTGTGTGTTTGATTGTGCATCAGCGTATAAGTGAGATTTATCTCCTTTTGCACATCCCTTCTTCACCTATCTTTCTCTATCTCACCCTTTTGCAGGTCATTTGAAGAGGTTTTCAACCCTTCATCTGAAACATTTTTGCTTAAGAACATAAATATAAATTTTATTTGATTATATGTGTGCATTGATTTCAATAACTTCAGAGGATTTCAAAAATTCAAGTGTATCACCCCCTTTTAATTAGAATTTATTTTAAGTTTTCCTTTCTCTTTTCAACCCAACAATCACAGTATACCTAATTGATAAATCTAAAGGGAACCAACCCTCTCTGCAGGTTCTTCTCATCAAAGACTCACCCACACTCTGAGAAGTTCCAATTGTATCAGCTAGAGCGAGGGTGTGTTTTACACATCTTCAAGCAAGGTGCACTCCGGAGTGATAACAGGCTATTAGTTGAGCAGTATGTTTTGTGACAGTTAATAGAACATCATGTATGCATGTATACAACCTTGAGAGTGTAACGAATGTTAAGTTAGACTTTTATGTGTTTGTAGAAACTATGACTTGCTTAGTTATATTTAGTTGCTTCAATAAAAGCTAATGGTTCCATGTATTTAAGACTTCTTTGTATGACTGATTGAGGGAAACTAGTAGTTATGCCTTAGAACATTGGACTATGATAATATGGTTTATTATGGAGTGTAGTTTGTATGGAACTTATTCTCGTAGTTGAAATCTGCAGTTAAATATGTATTTTATCCAAGTAATATAAATAGTAATCATTATTTCTAGTATAAGTTAGATAATAATGTAAAATTCATTCATATGTTGATGAAATAAATGTATATTTTGTTTACTCTTATGTTTAACATGTGATGTGATATGATTGCTAGTAGAATGTAAATTGTATGAATCTTGAGGTTAAATAATGTATAGTTAGACATTATCTTTTGGTGTGTATGATTTACATGTTAGTGCGATATCTTGCAATAGAACGGGTTTTCTATAATACACTACATGTTTAGTTTTAGAAATCATATAACACTTGGGTACTTGCTTGTTACTCTGGATTCATGCACCATCGCTATCTACTTATCCGTGAAGGGAGGGCCATTCCTTGATGGGATTAGTGCAGGGGATCGTTGGTCTGTGGTTGGTGTGGAAAAGTACTTGGATGATGCTCTTCCTCCCCACAACATTACTACATTTGAGATGACCTTGAGATTGCCACAGATACTGGAGAGGCCGAGGAACTCATGCTCCAAGAAGCCTTGTATCTTATTTTTGTACTTTGTATAGTATTGTATTGATTATTAAAAACATTATTATGTAAAATTGTAATTGCTTATCTACTATAGATTGACAACAGTGGTTGAATATTGTACCAGTAGTGACTGGATATTTCTATTTACTTCTATGAATGTATTATGATGTGTTTCATATATTGATAGTAATTAACGACTGTTGATGTCACGTACTTAATTATAGTTATCACTCTTGGAATAATTTTGTATGATCTGCTTAGATTCTCGTGATGTAATCTATTTATAGTTTGTGTTTTAAAATTTTAAAAAAAAAAAACTTTCACATATTTTTTAGTTAGAACCCAGTGGGGTTACACATTCTCTCACACCTACATGTTATCTCATAAATTTGACCCTTTCATTTTATTGTTACACACCTACAGGAACTTCATTGTTTGTTTCAAACCTCCTTGTTATCCTGCACAGACATCTCCAAACCTTCAATTCAGTCCACATCTACACGGGTCAGTAACATCAGGGTCAATCAGAATAACCGTCAATACTGACATGATCTAGTCAGTACCAAACCTCTCCTAACAATAACTACTTTTTAAAATCAAAACTATCCTTAGAGTCAACCCATCTGCATAGTGTATCGGTGGCGTGAGAAATTATCCAATTGGACTCATATATATATACAAATTAAGGTCTCACTTGATGAAGAACTTGACAAATATATGGGACACATATATACACTATTGCATATTGAGAAAGTATACTCTATTATTCTCAAATTACAAATCTATCACTAAGAGTAGTCACAAGCCAAGTCTAAAGCATACTAAATCCAAGTCGTTGCATTCATATCGCAAAGGTACACAATCACACTAGGTAGAAAAACTACATATGGCTTGGTTTTCCTCCTTGGAGTATTGAATACATAAGCAATGGTCAATTATCAAACGGGGGTGATTGAGATCAACTCAGTACATTACACTTTCCCGATTTTTCTAGGTTTCTATCCCTCACAAGCACACTTAGGGTTTCAAGGTGAAGGAGGTTGATTTTTGAAGTTGCACGCATCATCAACGTTCAACGTCACGCAAGATTACAAAGACATGAGAAGGTAACTGTACAATCGCAGTCATTTTTCGCACAAGTCAATCCCTGTCATTACAAGTTAGTATCGATAGTCGATGTTGACCTAGATCTGACAGAACCAACCCTAGACAAACAAAAACATAGTACCTGAACTGAATGAATCACAGGCTTTGATTTGTTTTCCACTATTATAATGCAATCACAGTCAAATAGTCAACCAGAAAAGCTAAGTACTCATCCCTTTGTTGCACTTACTATATTTATCATGTCACTTGTCAAATCATTGGAATCATTTTAGTATTCTACAATCAGATGTATGCTTGAATGCCATATTTAATAATCTGAATTATTCTACTAGTTTTTATCCTATTAGAGTTTTCTAAAACCAAATTAGGGTAAAACAGTTTTTACACGCCTCAAGCTTGTTTTTCATCATTTTCAATCACTACCAGCACATCGGTAAATCAGAAATCAAGTATTCCTCTATGAACCTCCTTTGTCACGTTTCAAGCTCCTTAAACACTTGTTTTTGCACAAGTCAAATCTGTATTTCTTATTTTTTTAGTAAGTGCAGATTAAATTTGGCTTGTGCCTTTGTTTTATGGTTTAGTGTAGCATAGATTGCATAAATGGCGAGTACTCGTTGGTTACTCAAGTACTCATCGTAAAAACCTTGCAGTGAATAACCCTTGCTCGAACTCATAGGAATCGTCTGATTATTCATTTTTTTGGCTCCTAGCGAGTACTCGCGAGTATTTTACAATTTTTTTATTTGTTTTTTGCAAGTATTCGTGAGTACTTGCCAAGTAAACTTTTTTTTGCTTGGGTGAGTACTCGCCAACTGCAAGTATGCGAACTATGTAGTGTAGTGTTCTTAACCTAAATTCATTTTCTAATAAAACAAGGTGTTTTCTTAAGATGAGCACTTAAGTATGGCAGTGTAATGTCCCCTTTAGGGCAAAATTAGAACCAAAGGGGTTTCCCAACAAAACCTAACAATACATACAAATTTCTAAATTTCTTTCCAAACCCTAAGCACATGAAAATTGTAGAATTCTGGAAGTGTCAATTTAGGGCACAAAAATGATATTTTATTCACCACAATACTAACCAAAAATAATAAATATTACCGCTGGAAATAGGACCTTCAAATCTGAATTTTTCACTCAATAAATATCTTTAAAAATATTATAAAATACCAACTTGGTGAAGGTATGAACAAATATCAAATTAGGCCTCAAAACAGTCTCAAAAAGCACCTTGAAACCCTCCAAGGAGGTATGTTGTCCTAGGAGAGGCTGAAAACAAGAGTTGGCTACCTGTAATATCCCCTTTTTTTTTACATTAGAATAATATTATTACTAAAATAAAAAGTATTTATAAATACTTAAAATAAATTAATAATAGTCTAATTTGTTTTTCACTTAAGTTGGGACCTTTTGAGGGTCACGAGTTTATTTAGCTCTTAAGTGATTTTAAAAGCAAATTGTCCTTATAATCCACAAACTCTCCCTTCATAACTAAAAGGGGAATATATAAGGAGGTTGTGGATCTCATTTAAAAGTTATGCGAATTTGGATATTTGGATTTGATAATCAAGTATGTCAAGCTTGGTTGTTGAAAGTGCTTGAAGAATGTTACCCTTCAAGTTCTACTAGTTATTCTATAAATGGTGTCTATCAAAACCACCTTTCGATTGAAAATTGTACTACATCCTTTGAAAATTTTATCTAACAATTGCAGCTTCAAGGTGGGCAATTTGCTTAGAAAGTTAGGGCAAATCACTTGGAGAATTTGTGAGACCATTGAAGAGTGGTGATTTGCTTATGAAGTTGCTAGTTTTCCTCTTAAGGTGATTTGATTTGGAACTTGGAATCATCTTTTGAGGGCATTATTGTTGGTGGAAACCCTCTCCTAGGGTGAAGGTAATTTTTATGTATTTTTCATAGAGGGGTGAATTGCTTTTGAGGTAAGACTGCATGTTTCTTGCACTGATTTATGCTTCAGAAGTATTTAGAATTATTTCTATATTTTTCCCAAGTAGGGTGAATTAGTTTGAAGGCTTGGAAGCCATTGTTAAGGGTTTATTTCAAGGGTTTGATATTCAGAAAATTATTTGCATAATTTTGGATGAAAGACTAGGGTTTTCAGAACTTCGGAACATCATCTGCAGGAATTTTAGTGGTTGAAAAATTTTGAAACTATTTTTGTTTGAAAGCTACTATTTTTGTGATCATTTTGAGCTATTATTTGCATTGGGATTCCAAATATTCTGAGAGATGAATTTTCTAAGTTTCAGCATATTGAGGCCAATAATTAATTACTGCGAGCAACAATTTGACTACTTATCATTTCTGATTTTTTATGGGCATTCTTTGGCTGATTTTTGGGTTCTAGGTGTGGGGAATAATATTATATTCTCTGATTTATGGTTTGGAATTAATTGCATTAATTTCTCCAAGTGTGGTGACTTTATTGGGAAGTGTTTGTAAGGTGTTTCAGGGGTTTGAAGCTTGTATCAGTTGGCTGCAAATACATATAATTCAAACTAGGAAAGAACAGCGAAAAGAGGTATTTATTATTGCATTGGTGATTTGAATGATTGATGATTTATTTTCAGAATTATTTGGGGTTTGTGGAAAATATCTATTTTGGTCCTTTGTTCCAATTTAGGAACATTACACAACCCTAAAATGTTGCGCCACCCTTCAAGATGTTACCCAATTACTGCGCCCTACCTGGAATGGTGAATAGACACCACCAATTGCTCGTTTCTACCCAATACAACCTCTGATTTATAACGCTAACCCACTGATAGGTAAGGGTTTCCATCCTTACTTCAACCTTCCCTTGAAGGTTTTCATCTTCAATGGATGAAGTCAAGCAAATCGTGCTTAAACTTGTGATCCCAATTCATAAACATAACATGAGCCTTCGAAATGAATCTCCTTCCCTTTTTTATATCCTTTGCCTCCAACATACTTTATAAATTAATGACCGACTTATATCAAATTAGAGGAGTCCACTTTTTTATTACAAATCAAAATAGAAAGGAGTTGCCGACATATTCACTTTTGGCAACTAAGACATTATTTTTATTTAAAGTATTTAAAAAATACTTTTTATTTTAATAAGAATATTATTTTATTTTTAGAAAAGGGAACATTACAAGTAGTAATTTCATTTCAATAAAATTAACTTTCAGATGGGTGTGTATGAATTAAAGATTGGCATAGCCAACTTAACTGCAAATCAACTAGACCATAGATGACACGAATGCCAATGGGCAACATTTTTTCAAATTCACTTAGCAACCATTTTCTCCATCAATTTTTGGAAACTCTATCTTTTAGACACACAACAATGGTAAATGTTAAAATGGTTGCAAGGAAAAATATACATTGTACAGCCCATAGTCATCACGACAATGTAGATGGGAAGGAAAAAAGCCATGCAAATATACACAACCACCCAAGACATAACTGAAATAAAATATCAAAGCAATTGAAATAGCTCTTAATCGCATACTAGTATGTACATGGTGATCAAATAAGAATGTGATATACTGAGGGAAATGATAATGCTACAAGAATAGCAATAGCAAATACAAGAATACTCTGTTACATATACTAATTAATAGAAAGAAGGTAGAAACATTCCAACAATGACTCACTTTAATACAATTAACGCACACAAATGAATTTCACTTATTTGCATTCACAAGCTACTATTACTATAGTGGCACCCACATTATACATAAATTTGGTATACATTGCAATTTGTGACATATACTTGAGGAAGAGACTATTGTGTACATAAAATTGGCACTTTCTCTAGGTGTTGTATGGATTTGTAAAGGCTTTATTGAGGTTAGTTTTACAGAGTTATTTATTATGCTTGCAAATTGAAAACTAAGAAATCCTCCTATTACAATTGTAAAAAAGACATAACATACATTACGTTTATTCATGATGAACAAGGACAAATAGTCTTTTAATTGAATTTGGCATCTAGATATGAGCAAAAATACAAACACAACAAAAAATGTTGGCCTCCCAACCACGTGGATGATTCTATGTTCCATTCCCATCACATTCCACCTCGACTAAGATGACAAGATCATCACGATTCACATCAATTATAGCTTAAAATTGAGGATGCATTCCCCAGGTGGGTTGTGTTTTTCTACATCCCCACTCGAAATAAGAACTAGGACATGCCTCTAAAACCATCCCCAACATCCTTTGGATTGGGGCCAGTGGTCTAGACATCCTAGTCCTCATATCATCCCTTATACTAAATGAATGTTTTGATGTATGAAGTGCAAACCAGCTTTGATTTACTCTGAAATTAAGCTATATATCAACCAATTTGTCCCAAAATTAGTTGTTAATCTAGTAGTATTGTAAGTGTGATTGTTGACAAAAACTGCACTGAATAACTTCAAATTAGAATATATATGCTTGTTGGTTTTCCTTTGTGAATACTTGCAATAAATCAGAACTAAAAATATAGAAAAAGCTTTCCCAATTTTTCCTCTTCTCATCTAGAACATGTACAAAAGCTAAACAACCAAATACCTTTAGATGAGCAACAACTGATTTTCTGCCATACCAAGCTCCATAAGGTGTTTTGTCTTTGACTACCATTGTAGGACTTTTGTTAATGATGTAGACTGTTGTTTTCACTACATCAACCCAAGAACACCATTCCAAGTGATTATTCTACAACATAGTCCTTGTTAACTCCATAATGAATCTATTCTTTCTTTCAGCTACACCTTTTTGTTGTGGTATTAAAGGCGTTGTTAGATGCCTTTTCATTCCATGTGAAACACAAAACTCATTAAATTCATTAGAACAAAATTCACCTCCTCTATCTATTCTTAAGGACTTGGTGGAATGTCCACATTCTTTTTCAGCCAAAGCTTTGAAACTTTTAAAAGATAAAAAAGATCCACTCTTTTTTTTCAACATAAATTCTCACATAAACCTTGTAGCATCATCTATGAAGGAAATGAAATACAAATTTTTGCCAAGACTTATGCAAGACATTGGTCAACATAAATCTGAATGAACCAGCTATCCCCAACACATTGCATATGTCATGCAAGATCCTCAACAAAAACTTAAGATATATATAAAACAATACGATTTAAAATAAATATTAACACAGCGGAGGAGCTGCTAAAAAGTATACAATACCAAGTCAATGCCACCAAGAATGCAATGATTAAAGTCATGGTAATGAGACTCGAACTTGGCACAAACTTAGCAAAGCAATTTTAAACTCCAACACATGGCCAAAAAACTTAATAATTTTTTTTAAATATAATATATAAATAATTGTCTTGATGTTTTAGTGTTTTTAATTGTTTTTCTATTATTTTAGAGACTCAATGATTCTTCCTATCAACACTTTAGACTCGTGAGTCACGACGGGCAAACTCAATCAAGTCTGTGAGCTAGGTTTGCAGACTCATGGTAACTAGTTCAGCCAATGACTTAGCGAGTACTTGATGAGTGTCATTACGTGTCATTACTAAGGTTCAAATTAACAACAAATAGTGCTTCTCATGGAAACTCGAGTCCAACAAGAGTAGGGGTGATGTTGGGATGACCATGGAAGACCACGTTTTTTAATTCTCCTTGGGCTTAGGATTCAATCCAACAATTTAGCGTATAGACCAATGGAATTTGAAAAGCACTAGGAAGGGATAAGGACCTAAACATTGATAGACTCATTGTGAAAAGTGACTCACAAATTTAGGAACCCATGATAAATCAACACTCTATTAAAGACCCAAAAAAATGGTGGTTGAATGTCCTTATGACGCCCAATACCTATGTGGAATATAAGTCCATGGATTATAACAAGGAGACAGATAGTTTGGCCAAGATGACCAAGATGGCATCAACTAGCACTAAATGTCATTAAAACCCACTTTAACATGGTTGGCCAATCAGTTTAGAAAAGCTTGATTATATTTTTAGAGATGAATGACTTAACATCATGGTTGGGACTGAAGGGGGGCATTTATTCTATTTAAAAAACAACCTACGTATATTAGGATAGGAGAAGAGCATTTCAAAATGTATGCACTTAAAAAGGTCCTCTTATGCAAGCCAATAAAATTATCAAAGAGAGTAGCCTCGCAAAGCATACATTCATTAAGAGTGTAATGAGCATAAAGGGGGACAAGGAAAGATGACTTAATTGTAAAGTGTGATGTAGACCTGCATTGAGCATCAACATGCAATAAGTGAAACAAAGATGTAAAAAGCAAATAAAAAGATACTTACCAATTGACTTGTTAGCACATTATCCTCCACCTTGGGTTGGAGAAAACACAATGTGGAGAAGGCTCTTATAAGTTAAGTCAAACAAGATAGAAGAGACCTAACATCCAAGAAGGCTCTTATCCTAAGACTTTGATATGTATCATTGGTGTTCTCGTATTCTTGAATTCGAACCTACTTGCAAATGATGAAATTTCTTAGTGAGGTCCCTTTGTCCTAGTGAAGCCCTTAGTTGGACATGTTTCTGTAAAATCATTGGCAAGGCAAAGATAATTCAATTATTTGATGTTGGAATTGACAATCTAAGATACCTATATCTTTGTGTGTGTGTGTGTGTGTGTGTGTGAAATCTTTGGTTGCAACTCCTACAAGCCAACAAGTTTAATAATCAACAAACTTATTTGCATGCCAAAATGTGAAAATAGGTCATAGGGACAAGTTCGATGCGGGACGAACTCATAAGCAACAAATCGATTAGAGACAAACTCATCAACGACAAGTTTGCTCTGACACAAACTCGTCAACAGCAAGTTCGGTACAAGGTGAACTCATGCCTTAGACCCAAAAAGGACTCTCGAGGACTAAGGGGTGCTAAAAGGAGAAAATGAGGTCAAAGGAGCACTACCAAGATGAAATGAGTGTTCTAAGGCCTACTGACACACCTATTGACACCTAAGGCTAGGGACAAAATGGTTGGTCCAGCTGAACCCACTCCAATGACGCGATATGTCAATGAATGTGAGGTGCAATGCTCCAACAAGCCCCCTGACTACGAAAAGTGTTAGTAAATAGTTTTATATGTATACAAATTGTGGTCACTTTGGCCTCTCCCCAACAACCTTTTTGCCCCAAGATGGATTTGTATGATGGATATTTCCTACAAATTGTAAGTTATCTACACACAGTCATATGTCCTGAGCAATTCCAATTGCACAATTAGGTTCGTTCCCACCATTTGAAAGTCGAGATACAAAACTATACTCTTTGTGGTGATAGGATATGCTACATTTGTTCTCTCCAAGAGCTGGAGAATGATGAGCACCTTATTGTTAGGTGTTTTGTTTCTATGATATCCTAGGACGGTATCACTAGTTGTAGAAAGATTTATGAGGTTCCTTTTCCACCTTTTGTTATGTTGATTGTGCTTGAACCTTTTTGGTGGGGAGCTTATTAATTTTAGATGTAAGGCTTTGCACAACACCCCTAGGGTTACCAAAGCTATTATCTCATCCTTTCAATCCATCCAAGACTTTGTAGGCACTTAGCACCCTTCCGATATTGTAGATCCACCCATAGATGAAGGCATGTCAGTAAGACAATAACCACCTCCACATGTTACTACCAAGACACCCCAAATCTCTCACTCTCGTACTAGGCATTGTGAATCAGTTTTGTTTGCCTATAGACTAAACCATGGCAGCATGAATGTATTACCACTTTTCTTTCTACATTAAAATATTCATCTTAGGAAAGGTTTACAATGGAGTACCCTACTTCCTCACAAGATTGTCCATCTTGGCTCCCTTAGCCATGGACACCTTCATATGGATATTATCAGATCTTGTATTGGACCTATCATGTTGGTGTATGGTGATGTCATTGGTTCCTCTTTTGCTCCAAGCTTCGCTACAAATATGTAACATGTTGGCCTCCAACCTTGGTCTTGAACTTTGGCCTTTGTCGACTCCTTTTTTTCTTTGAGGGATCTTCCACCCTCATGCATATTCATACTTGTACTTGGATCATATGGTTTTGATTTATACCCCTCTTGTTATGTTCAAATTGATTTTGAATTTTGAATATTTTATTTAGTTACTTGTAATTGTATTATATGGTTTGGATTTATCCCCTTCATTATTTTCAAATTGTTTTAATATTTTAATTTTGGTTAATTTTAAGACCCAGGGCTTTTTCCACCTAGGTACTATTTTATCGTAATTAGATGTGAGATCTAGTCCATGTGCATTGCTTTTGTCATTTGGGGACATTATTACACTTCTTTTCTTTCCTTTTCATTTCAAAAAAAATATGTTCTTATCAAAAAGAAAAAAAATATTCAAACTTATTCATGGACAACCAAACAAATTGATGCAAAAAGTACAGGGTAATGCATACAAATACTTAATTTGAATTTTTGTACAAATTCCATAAAAGCATCTGACAATATGAGAGTTTTCTAGAGTACAATTAGTAGACAATGTTTTGATTGCAATTTCTCTTTGAAAGGAGGGTTCTCGCGATTATGATACATCTTCCATGCACATATATTTCTAGCAAAGACTACATGAGCCATGCAAAGAATCTCTTGTATAAGAGAATTTTGTTAATAATCAAAAGATCAACCTTCTAGGGATTGCCAAATGCATTGCACAAAAGTATAATAAAACTCTGTATGTGGTAAATGGTTCTAGTGTTCAAGGTCCATTTGAAATCTTGAAACACAACAAATATCCTCTATTACATAATATGAAGCAAATAATGTGCTCACAAGATCGATCTTCTATAGATTCCCCAACATATTGCTTAAAATTATATTTGAACTCCATATATCATAAATAGTTCTAGTGTTCAAGGTCTATTTCAAACCTTTAAACAAAGCAAATATCTTACATGATATGAAACTCGTAATGCCTTAAAGAAACTGAGTAAACCATAGAAGTTAGTTGGTTTTGGTCTACTCAGTAAATCTAATTCATAAGCTTTTTGAACCATTCCCAATATTACATTTTATCCACATTTTACTGAATCAGAGGATTCATCTCTAAACTATGTTTTCTGACGAATATTGTGTAGAATTTGAGTGGCATAACCAACAATACTGTGCACCGTTACAAAGATTTACAAAAGAAAATTGCTTTGTCATAAAACATAAGATGGCATTGACTTTCTTTTAATGTTTACCATTCTTTCCTAACTGAACAAGAAATTCCATGCAAAACATTGGATCAAACCATGTTTTCCAAAATACCATCTATATTTGAAAAATAGGACTTTACAAAATGAACATGATGAAGAATGGTAGGGTCCAACATTCTAGCATACCTGCAATCCATGGTGGATGTACATCATTGATGTCACACCATCAAATCTAAACCCGTCAAATTTATATTCCTCCAACCACCAACGAGCATTTGAAATTAGGAACCGAAGAACCTAAGGAAAGTGACATGGAATTGCAGTTATTTAATGTTTCAATTCCTTTCACATGCTTTGCATCTCTCTTTGTCTGTGTCTGAGTATGCAAAAGCTAAGAAAATAAAAGTGGGGAATTGTAAATTGAAAAGAAAATAGCAGTGCCAGATGCCAACCGAATAATAAAACTATAAATGAATTCTAACAGCTGACATTACAAAGCAAGTAAAATCCTGAAAAATAATAAAACAAATAAACAGACAACTTTCACACACGATAATTCTCACACTCCATGTCATAAAATACTAAAGTGTTGTACCTCCCAATGACCATAGTTGAAGAGTCGTGAATCCCACATCCAGTGGTATCCACGGGATCCAGCATGAAAATAATGAGAATCCGTTCCATCAAACATGTTCAGTCCATCCAGAACATTATTTGAAGCATGACTGCATAATACATTAACCTTTAGATGTCGATAACTTGAACTGGTAATATATTAACTGAAAAAGGATAATGTGATGTGTCATTCCACGTATAAAATGCAGTCCACCCTTTTGATACCTCTATTTATCATTAAGATCTGAATACCACATAGGAAGCAGAAGTTGTCTTTGATAGAAGGAAATACACTTGTTCATTTCCACCAGCATTATCAAATCTAGTCAGACACTAATCTCCAAGATCATACTATTTTCAATTGCATTCCCTACTATAAGCGTCTAAAATGGATCCTCAAGAGATTGAACCAAGCAAAGAAAAAAATATAATAATTTTTCTGTCCAACAACAGCTGAAACAATGAATGGTGTGAATTTGCATATATTTTAGTTCAGAATATCAATAAAGCAGAGCATAAGTATTGCCGACTTATATCTCTTCTCAGAAATGTGTAGCATTGAGATGTGCTGTGACCAACTGAAGTACTATGACTCAAAGACAGCCATGCCTCTTTTTGGTTATGCCCAGTCAAGATAAAGTGTGGATCCTCTACGGCACAACTGCCTCTAAAGGCCCATTTCATAGGCCCAACCCTCTGTAGGCTGTTCTTTTGGAATGTGAAAGTTAAGACTCTAATCAGTTTCGATTGCCATTCTTCTACGGTATGCACTTGCATTTAACCAAAAATTGGCATTCTTCTAGGGTGTGCACTTGCATTCAAAAACGAAAATTATAGTATGGGATTTACTCTCCCATTGGATTAAAATTAAGATTTGATATGTTTGAGATTATCATGTTTAGATTATGACACATTTTCTTAGTATGACATCTAAAGTTACTCATGAAGCAATTCTTTATAACTTTAGATATGATTGTAAGAAACATAGATGAATATGTTAGAACCTTTGGTGGTTATTTATATTGTTTCGTTGAGAAAATCTGATCATCCTAATTGGATATTAAGTGCCAAAAATTCCTTTAGATGATGCA
Source organism: Torreya grandis (assembly GCA_037957365.1). NCBI lineage: Eukaryota > Viridiplantae > Streptophyta > Pinopsida > Cupressales > Taxaceae > Torreya > Torreya grandis. Next base: position 1,804,559 of record JARHVA010002968.1, on the reverse strand, counting down.
AGCTGCCAAAAGTGTATTTATGTGAGGCCATGGACTCCTTGTAGATGCCAAAACATTGTTTGGGAGAGCCTACTATGAGTTTAAAAAGTAAGCCTTAAGATATTCTTAAGACAAAGGGGGTGTACAACACACTCAACTTGAACAATGCACTGGGGAACTGTACATTGGAACAAATAATACGCTGAAGCATAATAGTCTGAACTCTCTCAATAGATGCCCAATCAGTGGATTCTGAATTGTACATCATACTCAACATTCCCCCCTTTGATGTAAAGAGAAGAGATGTCTATCATCTTCTTAAGTATTTCATGGATCTGCTTGTACAATCCCTTGGTAAAAGTATCAGCAAATTTATCTTAACATTCTCACATACTTAATAACAAAGTACTTATCATTGACCAAGTCTAACAAACTGATGTTTGAGTTCAATATGTTTGGTTCTAATATAAAAAATTAGATTCTTAAACAATTGTGTTGCCCTATTGTTATTGCAAAATATTTATGTTGGCTCAAGTTGAGCTTCTCTATAATCAGCTAAGAGTCTTCTCAATCATAATCCTTGCATGCAAGTCAATGTAAGGGTTGTATATTCAAATTCAGTAGAGAATAATGCACTTGTAGATTATTTCTTTGAAGACCAAGAAACCAACCCAATTTCCCAATGTGAAGCAATAACCTAAAGTTGACTTCCTATCATCAAGAGATCCTCTCCGATCTAATTTTGTGTATCCAATGAGACATAAAGACCTTGTTGCTCTGAAGTGAATACCATAGTTGTAAGTACCTCTTACGTATCTAAAAATTATTTTTACTACTTGTAAATGCTTGAGTGACGGTTTGCCCATAAATCTAGAAACTAGTGAAACCCCATAACTGATATCAGGTCTTGTCATAGTGAGATAAATCAAACCTCCCACCTTGCTTCTAAAAGTCTTTTCATTGGTTGAAGGACTTTCATCCTCTCTCATTAAGCTTTTCTCCACTTGCAATTAGAGTGTCTTTGGGCTTCGAATCTTGAAGATTGTACTTCTTTAACATGTCTTGGACATACTTGCCTTGACAAATGAATACTTCTTTCTTTTGATGGACTTCAATGCCAAGAAAGTACTTCATAACTACAATATTAGTGATTTCAAATTCTGATTTGCTAGCTTCTTTGAAGCTATTCAACATCTCCATAGAGCACTCTGTAGAAATCAAGTCATCTACATAGATACACACATAAAACATTAAAACCCAGTGCTTTAATTTAAAGAGTTAGTTCATTTTGACTTCTTAAAAATCTTTGATTCAATAACCAATTATCAATTCTTGAGTACCAAGCTCTTGGAGTTTGTTTCAGCCCATAAGGAGTCTTCAACTTATATACCAAAAATTCTTTACCATTTATCTCAAAACTTTATGGCTACCCCATATATACTTCTTCTTCAATCGCTCTATTTAACAATGCACTTTGGCATCCATTTGATGGATTTTCCATCTTTTATGAGCAGCTACATAAAACATTTATCTTATAGTATCTTGACATGCCCCAGGTTCATAAGTTTCATTAGAGTCAACCTCATATGTTTGTGCAAACCCCTTTTGCAACTAGTCTAGCTTTTAACTTGTCAACTTGCCATCACTCTTGACTTTGGTCTTGTAGACCCACTTGATTTAAATGACATATTTATTCAATGGAGGTTGAACTAAAATCCATGTATCATTCCTGTCAATTGAATCCATCTCTAATTTCATAGCATCAACACATTCTTTCTTTTGATTAGCTTCTACATAATTTCTAAGTTCACTAGCCACAAATGACAATGCAAACATAGTATTTTCATCATAAGCATCATCAAACAAATTACCTTCCTAAATTTGATGCGTTGTAATCCTCCTCTCATAATTTTGATCCAACATTTGATTCATTGGATGTGGATTCAACAACCACTTGTTCTTACTTGGAGTTGATGAAGATGCATAAGTAATCTCTTGCAATGAGCAAATATTGTTTCTTGTTGAACTAGAAACATGTGTAGGACTTTGTAAGCCCTCAAAATCAACTTCAAGAGGCTATCCCCTTCACTTTTGTCTTTTGTAGCTACATGATCAGAATCAACATACACTTCATTTTCAAAAAAAAATACAATCCTTAGAAACAAGTATTGATATACAAGCAGGATTATAAAACTCGTATGTTTTGTTTTCATCATTATATCTTGTGAAATTGTGATCAATACTCTTAGAATCCAGATTTGAAGAGAAATAAACATCATTTATTTCACCCTTACCTTGACTTGTGGTGATTTGCATGTTGTCGTTTCCTTCATCTTGATGGACTTTCCATCTCCCAATCGCACTTAGTTTTTGAAGGAATCATCTAACTTGTGAAACTGCCTCTATGACTTGTTATGTGATTTGAGCAACCTAAATCAAGAGTCAACAAATTATTTTCATTCTCTATTCCCACGATACATGTGAGGAAAATAATTTGAGAGGTTTTGAACATCACTTTGTTTAGCATGAAAAGCTTTCTTTTCACTCTCATGATTAGTTTGATTCTTAGCTTCTAGTATCTTGCAATCTTTTAACATGTGTCTTGATTTTTTGCAGTAATGACAAGTACCTATTGCTTTTACTTATAAAGTTAGCTTCAGCATTCCCCTTTCAATTTGAGTTTTGTAAATTTCGTTGATTTTGATATTTATTTTCCTCTTTGTTATTTGAAACCCTTGTCTTGGTTTCAAGCATATGTTCTAAATCTCCTACGTATAGTCTCATCTTATCCTCATGGGACAAGAGAGAACACACTAAATCATCAACACTTATAGTGTTCATGTCCTTACACTCTTCAATAGTGATCACAATATTCAGTCATTTTTAACTTACAGATCTCAAAATCTTCCTTACTATAACACTATCTTGAATAGTTTCTCCATAAACTCTCATTATATGCATTAAGTCATTTACCGTTATGCAATAATCTCCGACTTGTTACTCTCATTCTATGCACTAAGTCATTTACCCTTATACAATAATCTCCTACTCATTCAGAATTTGACATTCCCAAATTATCAAAATTCATTTTAAGGGTTTGGAGTTTTGTTTCTCTTACCTTAGTGTAGGTCCTTGATATGAAGTTCCCAAAGTATTACATGCCTCATAGGCATTCTTGCATTCTACAATTCTTGGATAAAAACTTGAGTTTATGGCACTGAAGATGAAATAAATTTCATGCACCCGCCTTTTCTTCATTCATTTTTGTTCTTTTCCAATCTTGTGTCAAGGTGTTCCAATTTTGAGGTGGGGGTGTACCCATGGAGAACATTCTCCCAAACTTTTTTCTATACAGGAACTTTTTTTAGCTGACCTGTCCAGTGTTCAAAGTTGTCAACTTTAAAAACTAGAGTATTCATGGAAGCAGAATTCATTGAAGCCATTGTTTCTCCTAATAATGGCTTGAAACTCTTCTTAACCTTTCTCAAGCATGGCTCTGATACCAAATTAAGATTTTGAAATAACCTCTTAATTAGTTTAAAATTGAAGCTATGTACCAACCAATTTGTCCCATAATTACTAGTTGTATTGTGAGATTGGTGACCAAAAAATGTAGTAAATAACTTCAAAACCAAAAACATATGCTTATTGGTCTTCCTTTGTGGATACCTACAACAAAAAATTAGAGATAATAATATGCAACACAAATTTCAAAAAAGAATTATTGTGTCACACTTGTGTACAATCTTTTATTAATAATAAAGGCTAAAACTAGCCAAAATATAGAAAACTCACATGACAAGTTATTTCAAGAAAAGCATAAAGTAAAAACTAAATAACGAACTTTACTTGACAACTAAGTAATCTATAATTGCACTTCTAAAAATAGACTCTGACAACTAAAAATAGACTCTAAGACAACTAAAAACAAACTCAGGAGACAACTTAGCGTACCACTAACACTAACTAGTAGTTTTTTGGTCATCATGCAAGAAGCCACTATCAGTTGACTACCACAAACTATAATTAGACAAAAGTGGTGTCCCACAATCCCTATATGATAGGAGATTGATTAAAATACTCTTAAATTTAGTTAACAAAACTTAAAAAAGGTGTCCTATAGCTCGAAATTCGTGTGAGTACTCAAATAGTGAAATGAACTTAATTGGCAATCTAGCTATTTTTTATGAGATTCCCAAAAAGTGTCTAAAATTGACCATACAACTAATTTAGGACATAAATGAATTAAATAACATTCTTAAACACATAAACCACCAAATAAACTAATTTTAACACTAACAATCAAGTGCACAAATTGGCATCATACTCAACATGTAGAAAGTAAACCTGAAGATAGTCTCAAGGTGTAGTAGTTGGGTAGTAAACTTAGCTTGGACGATGCACTAAGGAACTATCATTTTGCAAGGGATCATGCATTGTAACATGAGAATCTAGGCCCTCTCAACATGGGCCAGTCAATGGCCAAATCAAGTTGTCTCTTTATACTATCAAGAGAGATAGAGGGACTAAATCATTGGCAAAATGTTGTATAGCAATCAAAACATGATGTAATAGACAACCATCATCAACATGCATGAAGTCAAAGAAAATCCTCAATCTCATCTATGTAAATACCAGAAGAAGCCTACGAGAGAGGGCACCCCTAGTTGACTCCAATAGTTGTCTAAACAAAGTCAAAGAGACCATGGGAAATCTGAATTCACCAATCACCCTCTCATAGAGTGTCTTGACGCCACTAATAAAGGAATCTAAAATATCAATACCATACAACTTCTGGAAAGCCAGGTGCCTTGAAACCAAGTCGAAGGACTATCTAAGGTCTAAATAACAACAAAGACTTTTCAAAAATTGTTGACTAGCCTCCTCAACAAAAACCCGAAGAGTAATGATGTGGTTAATAGTTTAAAAGTCCCTCCTAAAGACTGCATGAACCTTCACTTTGACACTACCACTCACCAAGCGATCAAAAAGATTCATCTCCAATATCAAGGCATGAATCTTGTCAAATACATGCCCCATCAAAATAGTATAGTGTTATTTTGGTTAGAACTACCCCAACTTGTGAATCAGATAAACAATGATCCATGGCCAAGAGGATGGAAACCTTGACCAAACAACCCCATCAAATGGATCTACAAGATGGAATGCAAGTGAATCCACACCATATCTGCAGAACTCCACCTAAATATCCTCACAATCAGCTGCTTTGCTAGTGCACAACCTCTGAAAAGCTCAACTAACGTCACTTGAAGGGAATAAGAAACAAGGAGACAAAAAGGACACTCGGACTACAATTTAATCTTGAATATCATAAAGAGAATTATCATAGCACACCCATGCCTAGGAATCACTATTTAAAGTGGAGGTTCCCCTCAAGAGGATGGTACACCAAAAAACCTTAGGAGAATTAAGGGCATCAAGGAGCTCATATAGCCTGTACACGAGAACTCACATTTCTTCAATTGAAGGAGCCCACATATAAAGGAGATGGAGGGAAGGTCATCTGTCAAGACAAAACATATGCATATAATTACGCTCTTCATCATACTAATGATTTATAGAACAAGATTCATGGGAGCGAGAAGGGGTAGCATGATCAATGCTGAACCATGTAGGAAAATGAATCAAATGTTGTCTCCAAAAGAACATGGGATAAAAACCGATACTTGACTGTGACAAAGAGAGCATAGTATCTAGACATAAACTAGAAAAGGCAGGAAAAATAATCAGTGGTATGCCAACTGTCAAAGTGAATCACAGAGTGCTAGATATTTGGCAATATAAGGTGGAAAAGGGAGGAAGGTTGAAATGTTATGTGGAGTGAGGGTCAAAACCTTAGAGAAAGCTGATGGGAGACAAGAAGATTGGCAATGTGGGGATTCAAATATATGTTGGCAAGAACATAATCCAACACACTTGTGCCCCCACTATGGGGGGAAAAAATAAATCTATTGGAACAAGCGGATCAAGATAATCCCTTGCGAATATGAAGACAATGCAACTCACCCATCTAGATAAAATGTCTCCCATAAGTTGAGATAATGTTATCCCTATCAATCAAGGTCCTATGTAAGCCAAACTTTCACAATCTAGCTCATAAAAACATAGGTCATCTTCTGAAATATTGTGTTCAGGTGTCTGGTAGACTATCCAAATGGGTACAGTCATTGACACCCCTGAATTTCACCCATGTTAGACATTCAGCAATTGATCAAAATCAATTTCATAGAGTACTAAGAAACAACTGATATTGCACCATTTCCAACAAAACCAAGAACAAGGTAGAAACTAACACAACTGGGGCAGTAAGACGGATGAGAAATTTTTTGAGAGATTCAACATCATAGCAAGAATAGGAAAATACTCTATTCTATGATAATAAGATTAACATACAACTTAAAAAGATTCCAGTATGTTATGCCAGAACCAAACATCACAACAGCATTATCTAAGAGAACAAGTATAAAACAAAGAAATAAGAACGATCTACTACAAGTTTCAAAATCAGCCTTCAAAATTATTCACCAAGATGTTGAGCAAAGATAAATTTGAAAAAATTGGAGATAATAGTAAAAAGGAGCAATAAATCGTTAAGGGAGAGTGTCATGAATAATTACTATTTTGTGTGCAATCTTATCGCATATGTATTTTGTGTACTCCATAGTTTTTAGTTTGTGTTGTGGTAGTGAGCATCATGAGTCCAGGGTGTCGCATGATCCCAAAAAAGTAAAAGCAACCCCCAATGATTAAAGCACATGTCAAATTAGACGCTGCAACATGCAGGGAATGCAGTGAACTCAAAGAGCTGCAGTGCATCTTATGTATTCATTCTAGTGAAGTAATGTTGAAACATAAAGAACATGAATCGTATTGATAATTTACTAATTTATAATGTACACTATGAGAATTACTAAAAGGATATTGAAGTTATTGACACATTATTTGTCTTCTTTCTTTCTAATTCAAAGTATATTATAGCAGTTGCTTACATAGAGCACAAAACACTTTTCATGAAATATAACTCTGACACCACTTATGTCAATAGAAAGTCATTACAAATATTTTCTAAAACAAAGTTATTTATGCTAGTTACAATGTTCCAATAACATAGGAAAGATTTGATGGTAACATTTTTTTCAGAAAATAAATCATCCTGATTACTTTCTATGCAATCCAAAAAATATGAGGTTGAAATGTACTACACAAAGCTTCTAAAAATACCTGCTAATGAGGAATATCCAAAAGCAGCTAGAATTTAAGTGGCTTAAACTTATATAAACCATGTAGAAAGTGCAGGAGTCTACACTTAAGTAACATGGGTGAAATATAAAATACAAAAACAAAACAAAAGATTCCATTACAACACCTGTGCACAATATCCATGAGGACAATTAGACCCAACTCATGGGCTTTGTCAATAAGAGACTTTAGGTCATCAGGAGTCCCACAGCGACTACTAACAGCGAAAAAATTTGTCACATGGTACCTGTTGAAAGTGTTACATTCAACATAAAAATCAACAAAATATACCTGAAGAATTTTGGCTTAGATGATAAACGCCGTCTCAATCTATTTTCCTTCAAATTAAATGACAATGATAGCAAGACAAGAAAACACCAAAGTAGTTGAGTTTCCAAAGTTGACTCAAAATCAAAAACGCTGAAATGCATACATATTGAGAATTTTTAGTTCATTATCATCATCAAAAAGGTAAAGTAATAATAAAAGGATTGTCTCTCAAACATTTCTTTATGAACAAGCATCAAGCCCAAATGCGCCTCTGTAGCATATTATACAAACATTTGACAGTGATAACATAAAATTCAAATCTAGCTCAGAATTTTGAAGTAGCAATTTTGGTGTGATACCATTCACATATGCACTTATATCACAGAATACTAATATCATCCAAGAATAATGAGACCCTGTGCGTAAACCATGTAATGGAAAAAACCATAGAATGAGTTTGCCCCAGAGTAGACAATTACAGAAAATTACAACATATTAAATATACATCCCAAAGATTCTGTAACAAATCATGTGAACCCAACACAAGGAAGTGCGTAGAGGCATAAAACATTACATTTACATTTGATTATCAACTTAAATTTTTACATATAATCTGAAGATTTAAAAGGCAGTAAAAACTCAAAACAATAGGGACACCCAAGGATGACAGTCAAGTGCTATAGATTTTATAAAAGCCTGCATATCCATAAAATTCACTTAACACAACTTGGTATCACGGGCCAAATTGTATATACCTGGAGATTATCAGATTTTATTTGGAAAAATATCATTCATTAATTGTTTGCAATAATAGTTTGTTTTTCCACGAGTCTCGGAACTCCACAAAGTCTCGCAAAATTTCACACTTCTGAAATTTATTAGTTTTCTTGGTATATAACACACAAAACTTAAATCCTTGCAGTGTCCTTTTAACAACCATCCAGTGTAAACATTTTTTGAGTCTACAAGTGTCCATCCTCCTATTGAAACCTGTTTTGCTTCGTAATGTCACATTTGTTTCCAGCTAGTAATTTTTCACCACACTCAAGTTGGAGAATACATGGAAGTTATCAAACAGATACACTTCTGAATATTTGGCATCGATCAGATGATGTCCTTTACAAAAGCACTCCTCTAGTTCATCTATAGCATGCTGAAGTCATGCGGTAAGAATCCTTCTTCATTGATAGTTTCCCAACCTTGTTCTCTGACTTTTTTGCCATAGTTTTCATTGGTTTCCTCTCTCATGCCTATAGAACATCTCTCCTTAGCATTTTTCTACCATCAAATTTAATTTCTATTGTCATTTATGTAATTCAAATATATACAGCTTTTTAAAGCAAACCATGCAACTCCATTGCACCCGAGATTATGCACACTGTTCTGATTAAGTGTTAACTTTTCAGATCATAGATAAGATCAACAAGCCTCTACACATTTCTCTTTTGTTCCAATCTTTATAATTCCATGTATGAGTTCTTATGTCAAACAGTTTGGGATGCTACCCTTGACTCTTGTCCCCAAACTATACATTACTGCAGATCCCCTAACCACCACGGAATCTGCCCCATGAACCAGTGGTATGATGATGAGTGTAAATCCCTTCATCAGAGACTTTGGTTTTCCCTAACCCATGACCCTCCCTCCATACACAACCTTCGTAGGGAGTACCGTTGTTTTCTCCGACATAAGAAACAAGGGTTTCTTGCATCTAGACAGCTTACACTCCTTACTAATCTCCACTACTCACCTAAGATATTTTGGCATATTCTTCTCCCGAGAAAAACCATAGTTTCAGACATCACCCCCAAAGCATGGGTCTCCTATGCTAGTTCCATCTATGATGTCACAGTCCATCCTGCTGCCACTACCCCTACTCCTCCACCATCCTCTATTTTCTCCTCTTCTTTTGTCAAAAGAGCTATTTTGAAGCTGTGCGCCAGCAAATCAGCTGATTGGGGGAGTCTCAAAGCTGAGTTGAGCAGATATGGTGTGTAATCCCTTGCCTTTCCCCTTGCCCACGCCCTTTAATAAGCTGGTGTATTCAAGTTCCCTCAGTCATGGTCCTAGCACATCATTCACCCTAATCATTAGTCTAGGGATCTCTTTATCCCTAGCAACTACATGACCATTATGATTGGGCATACATTTGCCAAAATTTATGCCACAATGTTAGACACGCAATTGTCTAAGTACTTGGAAACGATTAATATCAGAGTTAAAGGGCAGGCTGGCTTCAAGAGGAACTACTAGAGTATTGACCACATCTTTACACTTCAAGCTATTATTGAAGAAGCTCATCACAAGTCTTCCAAAGTTTTGTGTTGTTTTGTTGACTTCAAGAAAGCCTTTGACTTGATTCCGTGAAACTTGCTTTTCCAGAAGTTGACAATGTTGTCCTCCTCTCACACTCTAACAAGGGCTTACAGCAACAACTTGATGCCCTTGCTTGTTTCTGCAAACTTCAACAGCTTGTGGTTGATCTTAATAAAACTAAGGCCATGACCTTCAATATCTCCAAGCGCTCTCTCTAGATTCAATTTTTTCAACAAATGGGAACTTCTAAAGATCACATCAGTCTACACATATTTGGGGGTCCAATTTTCCTATCCTTGGGCATGAAGTTTGCCTCTCATCTGCGCTTTTGCAATGTGTATACCTCTCTTTTTGTCTTGAAACATCAGTGTTTCCAGATCCACTTCCAAGACATCCCTTCCAAGTTACACTTTTTTGATACAATCATCAAACCTACACTTGTATATGGTTCATAGGTTTGGGGACCTAGCTTTGGGGGCGTTGACTAAGCTCATATTGAGAGGGTCTAGACTTTCATGCTACAATGCATGATCCATTGCAAGCAGACAGTTCCTTAGTGCATCATCCAAGCTAAATTTCCCGCCCATCTGCTACAACTTGAGACTATCTTCAAGATTACTGTCTACATCAACAGACTCAAATCCTTGGGGGAATCAGCTTTTGGTCGTGAGAGATATCCATACTTAGCACTTTGCTCTTCAAATAGGATTCCTTCACTGGTCCCTACCAGACGTTGGCATTGTTGGTACTTTGAGACTAGGTTGCTCTTTCTTTCTATTGGTACTAACAACCCTTTGGACATTGGTACCTCACACCTTAGAGTTGATAGATCATTTAGGCAGCACTTCTCTCAGCACACCATTACTACTTGGATTACTCAAATCCCCCAACATGCTCTCCCTTGACATCGTGTCTCTACTCCTCCCCATCAGTGTGGCTCTGCCCCTTTCTGCAACATGAATCTACTCTTATCGACCGCCTCCTAGACCACATGGGCATACTTATATTACGTATTTATTTTTATTATGGGAGGTACACCGATCTTGGATGTTAGGGGAGATTCTAGAGGAAGTGCTTTGCTTCCTCCTAGGATCTCCCAGCCTGACCCCTCCGGCATTGGGTAGTCCCTAACAGGCATTATCAGATCTTTTCACAATGATCAATGATTGCTCAAACAGCGCCTCTACTTCAAGCATACGCAGAGATACTCAATGAAGTCTTCTAGTCTTCATCTGCACATGCTTTTGGGGCTCTTGTTAGCCCTTTGTTGCTATTTGTATTGGTTTCATTACCACCTTTGTTAGTGGCACAATCCTTTATTTTGTCTTATGTATGTTTATTCCTTTATTTAGCTTTAAGGATTCTCTCTTCCTAAAACTTTATATTGTTAACTGTTGTATCCTCGAGTCCCATTGACCTACTTTTGGTCATCTATGGACATTAATATAATTTCTTTCTTCCTTCACAATACCATCCCAAAATTGGAAAATCAAAATTCTGTCCACTACAAGATAGACGAAGAAGGGTCAATAGTATTGGGAAATGAGCAAGTCCAGTTTGTCAACCATTAAGCTACGTGTAGTCTTCATGTTGTATCATGATAAGCAATATTGTTGTTATGTATTGACCACTTTGAATTTATTTTGGTATCGAAGGCATTAAAAACAACATAATCTCCACATAGCTGGAAGTATTTACAAATTTGAAATAAGAAATATGGCAAGATTAATGGCAAGCTATGGAGTATAGGCACTAGTTGAGATTTTCCAAGAGCTAATAGATAATAAATTGTAGGCCACATCTTATTACTACAATGAATGAACTGAAAACGTGAGTACAATGCAAATTGTTTGCACCATGCATTGGTCATCAAATCACAGACACTTGTGATGACTGCAACAGATATCTAATATCTTTGTGACATGATTTAACATGTTTGGAAATCAAGACAAGCATCCAAATCACCTTCACAAAGAATGCTAATTCAGATTTTTGGGAGATTTTCTTTCTGATTTTGAGTTGGTGAATCTCTTGGCTTAAACACTGCCCCATATTTCTTACGTTCCCATATTTAAATCCGAACTTGGAGGAAATGAAATGACTGTTGACAAGATTTCACTAGTTACTCAAGCAGTAGACCAAATTTCTAGGGTAATTTCCCTTCCATTGAATAGTAAAGGCCCAATAGAACCACCTCTAGAAAGTCTTCAAGAAGGTCGGTCAATCTTGAAGATCCACACAAATATATTTGGCATGTTTAAATCGAATTAGTAGTGCAATGGTCTAATCAAGTACCCAAACAAAAAAAATTATTGAATGTGCGTGAGAACTTCTAGTATAATGAGATAATGATCACAAGAGCTTAATGCTCCTCATCAACCATTCTTCAAAAGCCGAACACAAGAAGGGAACACAAACTTTTTCTAGCAATATATGCAAAGGGATTTTATATGGCATAATTGAAGTTCACTACATTTGAAAGAAACATCTAGAGTTATGAAATAAACAAATCCTTAAGTATTGTGATAGACTCCATAGAATACAGCTGAAGTGGAAAGACAGGATAATACTGCATCTATGAAGGGGGAAATTTCCTGCTCTGATAGCAATGTTATTTTGAATTTTTATTAAAATATAGTGCTTTCACAAATTGATTGTTACAAGGATGAAATCTGATAGGTATTCTAGCAAAACAACTTATTTCCCACTCATTAATTGTCATGTTCAGCAGTGTGTCTCTTTTATAACATAGTATACGTTTATCTTCTGATTTTATATTTTTATAACATTAAATTTTAACTTTTAGTATTGTATTTACCATGTTGGCTATTCTATGCTCACAAAACATTCAGAAGAAAGTCCTCTAGGACAATCACTTGCAAAGAGAAGACCCCCAACAAAACAAGGAAATCACCCATAAAGCAAATCTACCCAAAAGAAAAATTGATATGTAAACTTATTTCAAATGGAAAAGAACCAAACTCCTCATATTTCTTTGTAATAATAATTCCAAGTTCCAACTGATAAGCGTTAGAATGGAAGAAGGATCACACCATAGAATTCACAATGTTCCACGATTAAGCATTTGATGAAATTGTGGTTCATGTTACAAAAGACACGTCAAAAAGTTTAGGCAGTCGAAGACTAACTGTTCTAGAGCGACAAGGTTGGGATATTCCTAGTTCATCTCCCACGATGCACGTGACAAGATTAATCAAAATCGAATACCAACGTAGAGCAAAACAACAATAAGCAGAAATGCAACTTAACAAGCACATTAAAGGAAACAAAATGAAGAAAAAAACAAGCAAGAATTCATGTTAAATTGTGTTTGCCTTTGAAGACCGTGAAGAATAAATGGCATGACCAGTGTACTTATTTTTGTACAAGGTGTAGAAGGAAACAGATTTGTTGATGCTGCCAAGGATTCTAGCAATTACATGTTTCGAAATACTTTACTGGAGCAGAGCACTAGAAAATGAATTGGGAAGGTTTTTGGCTCATGAAGGAGCTATTGTCTAAATATAAGAAGTTGAAGGTTGTCCCCACTCCCACCCACCTCTTAAAAAGACGCCTTGAGCAAATCTAAATCTAGACAAGGAAAAAATAGATACACATAGTATGCAACTATATATAATGATGATGATGATGACAACAAAATGTCAGTCATTGCAACCCTATTGATAGATAATAAGAATGCTGGAGTTGATGCAGGAGGGAAAACAGAAAGGAAAGACATGCACAAAATGTAGAATAAAATGTCATACTGCATTGGACTGCTATAAGAATAAATTCTATCAAATTTTAAGCATGTCAAGACATGGTATAAACAAGTGTACTTGTAACTTGACTACCAATAACGACCATCAAGCCTTTCTAGCATAGACTAAGACAATACAGAAGCACAATGTCCCTTCCATCAGTTATTTAAATGCAAAGCAATTAACAACAAATAAAATAAATAAGAGGGAAGAACTGCTTATAATATAAGTGGCAGATCCATGGTGAAAGGCAAAAAAATGTAATGAGGGCATTTCACACATGATTGTAACTCAGTTTAATTCCTCAAATTCCTAGTGTAAATGGTGTCGTCCTAGAGGCTACACTCACAGGGAATTCCCAAAGCATATGTCTACCAATGTCAATTTCATCCAATTAGTGGAAAACGAACTATCATAGTAACAAGTGCGCAGAGACAAACAACTCCCATGTACCCTAATCATGTGTATCAGAAGAAAAAGGTTAACAAGATACATTAAGAAATAAACAATGCCGTAGAGGACAAATTAGCCTAAAAATAAAAATGCAGTCATTTCATGTAAAAGCAGGAAGAAGATAGAACTAAAAATCAGTTTATTAAAACATGATTGTGGAAATCACTGCAAAGCAAATGATAAGGACTGGGATTCCAACAAAAGTGGCAACTGGACTAACTAGCTTGCAAACAATGTTTGGCAATTTGCTGATATATGAAGAGGAGAGGGGTGAAGAATTCCGTACAGTGAGTGCTAAGTATTAAGGACCATCTCACTAGATACATGCACACAATGGAAATAAGCAACAGAATAGACTAACTTTCTAATACTTGTGCATAAACCACACAAGTCAGTAATGAGTCTAGGACGCTGGAACGCCATCATCAAACAATGACCAAATGCAAGTGTCATTTGATGTTCATCATTACGCATCATTAACTTGGGCACCAACTAACACCTTCTCACTATCTAACCCAAACATAACAAATACAAATGATCTAGCCTCATATCAATTTAATTAGAGCTTCTATATTGCCCACGAGTAAACTTGACTAAGTGTTCTAAAATCAATGGTCCATGAGTCACCTACCCTGAGACTTAAAATTAATACTTCAGGACATTAGCTACCTTAATTGAACCCATCGATCAGTCACTGAGACCATGAATAACCTCAACTAAACCCACAATTGATCATCAAGGACAATAATAACTTCAAATGAACCTCGTAATCATTTTTTAGGCACATGAGCAGCCTCTATTAAACTCCATAATCTGCCATTGGGAGCATGAGTAACATCAATTGAACGAGAAATCAATCATTGAGGAAACGGGTAGCCTCAACTAAACCCCATAATCAGTTATTTGGTACGTGACTAACTTCAATTAGACCTGCAATCAATAATTGGAAACTGAACCACGTAATCAACAGTTGGAGACAAAATACTATATTTTAAGTTATAATCAAACACCGAGAACAAGTAACTTCAACTAGACTTGTAGCCAATCATTCGGAACACAACAAGACTCAATGATACCATGTAACCTATCACTAGGAAGATGAACAATCTCAGCTAAACCCTAAGCTATCGCTTTCGAATTCATGAAGGATAAAATTTGTAAAAAAGTCATTTCTAAGAAAATCATCTATTAAATTTGTGACTTAATTCAACTCAGAAATATATACATCTAATATATTTTAAATCTATATAATTAGAAAATCTATATATAATAAATATTACTATTTTATAAACTATAAAATATAACTAAAAATATATTATATAATATTATATATAGAAATAAGCTATATTATCATATAATATTGTATTACAAACTATAAAAAATAGCCTACATCACCAGATCCTTCACCCTAGACCCTTGGATACTGGCACAATCCCTTTCGGATACTAATCTTGGTTTGGTCCTACCTGGATACGACAAGGATATTGTGGGAGGTCTGTGGATCCTCTCGGATATGTCCTAGGTCCCAAGACATATATAGGAGGATCCACAATCCTATCGCAGTATCCTGGCGGTATTCGGGCAAGATCTATGACCCAAAAACGTTTATTTATTTATTTTTTGATTTCACTTGACAAAAAGTCAAATATGGACTTCAAGAAACAATTAAGAAAAAATATTTTTTTTTTCAATTCCACTTCACATGCTCTATTCAATTCCATTCGTAACAGCAGAAAGGAATACATTAATATTTGATGTCTTGGAGCCAAGTTCCTTCAGATGATCCAATGTTAGTAGCCTTCAGCACTAGAAAGCTCTACTTGTGTACCAACGCTAGTAAAGGTGGATAATTCTTGGGTAGTTCTGAAATTTGTCAGAGTAGGCCACAATCAAGGATTGGTCTGGATAGGATCGAATGCATGAAGGTGAATCTATATGGAGTAGTGAAATCATGAACACATGAAAAAAAGAAACTTCACAATGTGCAAAAGTATTCAAATGCAATAACATTCTTGGTTGGTTCTGATTAATAAGCCAAATAGCTTTAGAAAATGTACATATATGGCTGGAAGATAGACATGATCACACATGCTCATGAATATGGGATTATCTTCCCCAATGACTTTCATTAAACACCTAAGCAAACTAACTAAAATGTGTAAGTAAAACCACATAGTGAGGAAAAGCCTACACCAACACCCCCCTTAAGAGTAGCTTAGGTGGGTAGAAGAATTGGGTCCTAGCACAAAAGCCTAATGAGGAACCCAAGTACATAGCAAATAGAGAACTAAGAAGTCCCCATAGAAGATGTTGAAGCTGCTTGCAGTAGAGCTTGCAAAATGACCAAGGTCAATGATGAGATCCTTTGTCTGAAGAATGAAGAAACTCCATCTGCATCAAGCAATGTTTCTTCCCTTTTGCCAAAGGAAGAACACGATGAGTGTACTGAAAGTCTGCCCATTCCACAATGGAAGATGAAGGCAATAGTGTGAAGATCTTTGAGTATGATCCAAAACTAAAGTGTTGCATAGGTTTGACAAGTTCGTGCACAAGAACTAAATGTAATGCCAGTGAAGTGACCCTGTCAGAAGAAGGGCATGGAACATTCACTAAAAAAATGTCCATGTGAAGAGTGGAGCATAGCTCAACAACTCTCGAAACTCAAGAAATGACTACAGATGAAACACGCGGATTTGCAAAATGAATATCCACAAGAAGAGATGAGTCGTCGATGCTCTCAATAAGTGTAATCTCACTAGTATGCTCCTCTGAAGTGAAACTCTGTGATGGCTCTAGAAGAGCAACATTTTGTATAGGAACGAATGTAGATTCTATAAAAGGGCAACTAAGGTAGGGCAAAATCTCGCGCCATAGTGGTGGCTCAACAAAACGAAGAGCACTATCCATCTGGAATGTGTCAACACAAAAAATTAGATTAGGACAAAGTATAACAGTGTCCGAAGAGACAATAGGAAGATGAAAAGTGATATAAATCTCAGCAAGATCTCCGAAAAGAATCTTAAGAGTGCTCCAAAGTCCAAACAGTGGAGGGCCACTCTACGTGCTCCACATGGTGGTGTAGATCCCATGAAACGTGCATCGATAAGTGACCATAGACACAGTCACGAGAGTTGGCCCAGTCATTGTATAGACAAGGGTCAGTGGGAACAGGAACCTATCCATATAGAAATGGAATAAGGTCATGTTCCGTGAGCAAGGGGTCCATGCACATCTGCATTAACCATAGTTGTTCTTTCTAATAAGAACCACCAGAGTAGAATCAGCTATCCTCATCTAGTATCTCCCAATTGGAGATAGGTGAGTCGACATGACCACAAGTAACCATGCATGCTCAATGTGATGGACGTCCGACTCAGTTGAAAATGCGTCCAAGTGAGCAATCTGTGCAATAGTCACCAAATTTTGCCATGAAGCATAGTTGGTCTTTCCAAGAAGAACCGCTAGAGTAGAATCAACTATTTTCATCTGGTAATTCCCAAGTGGAGCTAGGTCAGTCGACATGACCACAAGTAACCATGCATGTTCAATGTGATGGACATTGGACTCAGCCGAAAATGGATACAAGTGAGCAATTTGTGCAATAGTCACACTCAATGTGTTGGTGTAGACATTTTCCCACCATGTGGTCTTACCTACACAATCTAGTTAGCTTGCTTAGGTGTCACTTAGGTGTTTAATAAAAGTCATTGGGGAAGATAATCCTACATTCATGAGAATGTATGATCATGTCTATCTTCCACATATATATATATATATATATATATATATATATATATATATATATATATATCCTAAAGCTATTTGGCTAATTTAATCTAAAATCAACCAAAAATGTTATTATATTTGAATACTTTTGCACATTGTTGAGCTAAGCTCCACTCTTCACATGAACATTCTTTCAATGAATTTTCCATGCGCTTGTTCAAACAGGTTCACTTCAATGGCATTACATTCAGTTCTTGTGCACAATCTTGCCAGATATATGCCACACTTTAGTTTTGAACCATACTTAGAGATCTTCATCCTACTACCTTCATCTTTCATTGTGGAATGGGCAGACTTTCAATACACTCATCATGTTCTTCCTTTGGCAAAGGGAAGAAACCTTGTTCAATGCGGATCAAGCTTCTTCAGTCTTCAAACAGAAAATCTCATCATTGACCTTGGTCATTTTGCTAACTCTACTGCAGACAGCTTCAACATCTTCTATGGATCCTTCTTAGTTCTCTATTTGTTATGTACTTGAGTACCTCATCAGGGTTTGTGTCGGAACCCAATTCTTCTACCCACCTAAGCTACGCTTAAAGGGGGTGTTGGCGTAGGCTTTTCCCCACTATGTGGTTTTACGTACACGATCTAGTTAACTTGCTTAAGTGTCATTTAGGTGTTTAATAAAAGGTCATTGGGGATGATAATCCCACATTTATGAGCATGTGTGATCATGTCTATCTTCCACCTATATTTATACCTTTTTAAAAGCTATTTGGCTAATTAATCTAGAACCAACTAGGAATGTTATTGCATTTAAATGCTTTTGCACATTGTGAAGTTTCTTCCTCTCATGTGTTGATTTCACTAGTTCATACAGATTCACCTTCATGCATCTGATCCTATCCAAACCCATCCTCAATTGTGGCCCACTCTGACATGTTATCAAAGTAGTGCTAGTAGACGACTGCCATCGATTCTGTTGTGATCTCGCTTGCATTCTAGCTCCTTGGTGTTCATTGATTTTGGTTTTTAAGGTTTTGGTGGGGTTTCTAGAAAATCTGTGCGGATCTGTACCGTTGGGGTCTCCAAATGAAAAGGACAGCGTCGTTGGATTTAAAAAGTACCAAAACCCTAGGATCAGTTGGAAACATGACCTAGTTTTGTGACAGACCATTTTTTACTATTTTGGAGGGTTTGAAGGCATTTTTTTGATTTCGTGCATATATGTACCATCTATTGCTTGAAGAGGAAAAAGTTTTTTGGATTTTACTAGGTTTTTCCAAAAACCTAGCAAGTCTTTGCTACTTTTGGAGGAAGCCGTACTGATTTTTGTAGATTTGAGATTTTGTGTGCAGGTTTGGCATTTTGGCAGATTTTGCAAGCTTTGTTTGGCAGTTGTTTGACTTGCTATTTGCTCACACATGCTTCATGTCATGTCCCCCTTTTTGGCCTAAGCACAGACATGACCTTTAGCCTAGTTTTTTTGGTGCTTTCCCTAGGCTAAGGGAAGAAAGAGAAAAAGAGAAACATTAGTTCTAATTTTAAGTTATAAAACATACATTTTCGATATATCTTTTTATATTATAACTTAAAAGGTAACTTATGAGTAAGGGTTATCTTAACCCTTACTAAAGAAAAGGGAAAAGATCTTTTAAAACCACCTTAACCCTCCCTCCAAGTGGAGTGCCCCTTTTTAAGGGAGGATTTGTGAAGAATATAGTATAAAAGGTGGTAGGATGATCATTGAAAAGGTTACCATGATATTGACCAATAACAGGTTTTAGAGTGTTGCTTCCTACTTGGGGTTTGAGAGGGACGAAAATCTTCCTTGGCCAACGATTTGGAGGACGAATACCTTTCAAATGCTTGCTAGTCCTATTCAAGGATTGACTTTGATTCAATTCTAATTTGTTGCTGATTATTGTATCTGATTTGCATTGGTTGAAGCTGATTTTGTTGGTTGAAAAAGGCAGGAATTATATTTGTAGGGCAACGCCCTAGTTTCTGGTTTGGATCTCACTTTTGGGCCACATTCACTTAATAGAGAATTTTGAATGTGGTCTAATATATTTGCAAATATTTTTATCTCCATTGTGAGCCATCAAATGTATTTATATGTGGGAATAGATTGGGATATATTTAATTTTCTTATTTCTGTTTTACTTTCTGAAAATAAAATCCGGAAATTAATATTTTTCGAATCTGATTGGATAAGGAGGTTTGAAAAATCAGTATTTATTTGCAAATCAAATTTCATAATTTTTGGAGGAGTTTCAAGGCATAAATCGTCAATTGACCCTAGTCACTATGGTTTGGCAAGCCTAGTCTAATTGCTAATTTTAATTTGTTGAATTTGTTCAAGGGTTTTCATTGGGGTTTGTTAAAAAGCCATTTGTTGCTTATTTTACCCCAAAAGAGATATTTCAGTGGTATCAGAGCCAATTTTTTGACCAGCTGGGGGGTTTGAGGGTTTCATGTCAAATAGTGACATGGAGATATGGGCAGTACAAGGTTTGAGAAATCCTCTCAAGCTTATGAAAGGAAGGAGCAGCCTTCCATTCAAATGGATTTGATGGGTATTTATGGAGAGTATATGGCATACCCACCCCCTTTCAAGAATGAGATGGACCTCGAGGGTTTTGTATCATGGAAAAGAGGTCGGGGTGGTACTCAAGTTAGACGGGAGTTACATGATGCTTTGAGGAAGATTGTTCTTCCCACATTCAATGGTTATACAAACATTTCAACTAAGGCATGGATTGATAAGTTGGGTACATACCTTGCACTTCATCCCATGGAGGTAGAGGAGGCCCTGTGATTCATCATAGCGCATTTAGAAGGGGTTGATAACCCAAGGGCATCACCCCATAGACAACTATGAGGAATTCAGCAGGAGGCTCATTGGGAGGTTTGATCGGGCTGGTCCAGAACCTTTGAGGAAAAATCAAGCACTTTGGGGCAGCTAGGTTTTGAGAATTTTGAGTTACAAAAGTCAGGACTTTTAAGGCAGCAAGATGAGGGTTTCCATCAAGTTGATAAACAACAAAAAGAGCTGCAAGTAGAAGACAAAGGGGTGGTTGAACCAAGAGAGGTAATTCCGAGTTGCACCAAGGAAAAGGAATCAAGTGGGGCAACCACTTGTAAAAAAGAACAAATCATACACAAAGAAGGAAAAGAGGGAGGGACAAACCCTCATGAGGATTCCAATGAAGGAATCATAAAACATGAGAATTCAGATTTGAAAAAGGAAGGTGCAAAACTCATGGAGACATCCTCCATGCCAAGGAAAAATGGGCAAAATACTCCAAGCCAAGATGAAGAAAAATATGCCCATAAAGCAATGACCCAAGGCAGGAGTGATGAGTGGCTAAGAAGGGCAAGGGAGGCAAAATTAATAGTCTTTCAACCTAGACAAGACCTAAGAGAGTTTAAAAGGGAAGGTGAGTTCTTAAAACATCACTATGATAGTTTTAAAAATGAAAAAGAAAACAATTTGCATATTAGTAGGGAGAAAGTAATAGACAAGATCAAAATTCCAAGTGCTAATGTTCATTTTCAGAACAGCATATAAAAGTAAGCAATTTGATTATTTCCATAACAATAATTTGTTGCATCACCCTCCTACTATGTTCCTACAACATTTTGATCATCATGAAGATCATACCAAGAATGAAGACAAGATGAAGGGCACTAAATGAAGAAAGGAAGCTCTCCAAGAGACTATAGGGATGGGGAATCACAAAATCCCAATATGGATGTGGAATCCAAGTGAGACTTATAAGCTCGGTATTGTTGTCATATCACTTCTACATTCGTTGACACCCATGCACGGAGGTTGGCAAGGCCTTGGGATCAAGAAAAGGGACAATAAGGTGAAAAGCATATGGAAGAGCATGCAAACCACTCCAAATCTTGGTAAGTCACAATTTACTTGTTGAATTCCATATGCTACATAGAGTGGTTTTGACTAGAGAAAGCATGCAAGGCAGGGATGTATAACCAATAGCCAAGGTGGAGGTATGTATTGTTGGTAATGAATCAATTCCAGCACCTGTAATTCAGATGTCATACAGAAAATGCATTCCAACAGCCATGACAAGAGAAGGAATACATTGTTTAATGTTGGGGATGTTAGGGCTTGCTATGTGGGGTCACAAGATGTAAGTTGTGCAAGGTATATATCGTTGTTTTGGAGGGAAAAACTAGCAATACATATTTGTTACAGCCGCTATACAGCCCACTCACATTATGTTTTATGTGGGTTTACCAAAGGTTCAACTTGGGTAATCAAGGAAGTGATCCTACATGGCTTGAATGACAAGGCACCCCCCGAGATGACATCAAGAGCGATGGAAGGCATCTTCCATGAGAGGATTTTGGTAGGGGCAGCAAGAAAGAATGTGTTTTCTGAATTGGAACAGCCACCTCTTCTTATGGAATTTGGTCATACACTTGGGTCGGGGAGAGAGTCAAAGGTAGAGAAATGTTGTCCTTCAGAAGAGGTCAACCAAGTGACCAAGGGACAGCCATCAAGGTATGTAAAAAATCAATTAATTCCTTCTTTCATGAGCTTAATGAATTCTGAAAATGAGGAAATGAAGGGATTAATTTTCATATTGTAAAGGAAGGAGTAAAGTTTGAATTTCCCATAAGAGATGGGCCTAGATTTGAATTAGAGAATTCTGAATTTTTCATGCCAATTCTGAAAGTGGCACACTCAGAAAATTGTGTAAAAAATGGCATGTTACAGCCCCTAATAAGTTTTGAAAATACAAAGAAGAGATGGCCCTTTCCTTGTGATAGGAAGTTGAAGTTTGCAAAAGAGGAACAGCCCTTCCAAGGGCCTACAAAGGAAGGGAGAATTCAAAAATGTGAAGGGAAGAGTGATAGATGGGTTACAAATAATCTTCAATCAATGAGACAAGGAAGACTTGAATGGGGCAGCACCATGGAAGGAGAAATCCTTCAAATTTTATGTACTTGTGATGCATATTGGAGGCCTAATTGGAGGGGGCAGCATGAGGTTAAGCAATGGACTTTCATGTGGGTATCATGGCAAGATAATATTCACTTCACCACGTTGTCTACACAAAAGGTATGTGTCCAATGTTGTTCCAAGTGGTTCTCTTAATTCGAATTAGTGAGCCATACCTTTGGTTTGATGAAGAAATATCAAGGCACGTTGAGGGCCCTAAAGGGCATTGGGTCGCATTCCAAGGGAGCCCATGTTCCAAGGTACACGTGCAAGGGAGAAAGACCATAAGAGGCAGCCTTAGTGTATTTTCCTGTCAAATTTGTTATGACAGTTCCAGCTCTTCTAAGGTGGTTCATAGCTTCACTTTGACTCCTCTTGGAATTGTAAATATGATGGGTTCATCAAGAAGCAGGTTGGTAGTGAAAAGTTTGATTTTTTGAGCACTTGCAAGGCTGTAATGTACAAACATAGCCCTCAAAATATAAGGTACAGGTTTCCTTTTTAAGTGATTCCCTCTAAAGTAAGGGAACATGTGAGCTTGAGGGCCAAGGTTTGGACTATAACCCTATTAAGCACGTTTCCAGCCCACGGGAGACATGAAGTGGTGAGTTTGAAGGTTTTCGGAAGTTTGGGGGAGATTGATTGCATGATGTCACTTTCTAAGGGTGAGTTGTGGAGGAATGAATTCATATTTTGGAGTCATAAGCGGTCTGAAGTTTGCATGCACAGCCAACTAATTAAGAGGGAAGTGGCTGGTTCTACCTTTGTTTTGGAGTAAGTGGACATGTGTTGGTGGTCTTTTGGCGAAGGGTGGATTTCAAGCATGGTGAGGAGACTTCTAGCTCCTCTAGAAGGAAGATTTCTGAGTTTCGAGGCAACTTTTGGGTGTGTAGGCAGCATAGACATCCCTTCTATGTTATCAAGGGCATCCATACAAATGTTTCCAACCACTTCACACATGGAGGGCATTATCAAAGATGCAAACCTTGAAGGAAAGCGGAGAACTTTTGTTTTGACTAATATGTTTGTGTCTTGTGTAGGTGCTAATATAGAGGCAATCAAGGCCCAAAAGTATAAAGATATCCTTGCTGGAATACACTTTTTCAGCCACCACAATGTTACCATTTCAAAGGAGTTGTTTCCTTTTAACATCTTTTTGGTATATTCAAGTATGAAGCCTCCATGAAATGGGAAAGGAAGGTTGGAAGCTGCTGTTTTTTCATTTCCAGATTGTATAAGCAGCCAAGAATCTTCATATACTGCATTAAAGAGCTTCATCAAGAGGTCTTCCTTCCATGGAATAAAGTGAGAATTGAGCTTTGCATGGGAATAAATGTTGGGACAGCTCGGTGGATATTGTCAATACTTGAGGACGAGCAATTTTGGGCAAGGAGGATTATCATGTTCCCCTTTTTGGCCTATAAGCACGGACATGACCTTTAGCCTAGTTCTTTTGGTGCTTTCCCTAGCCCAAGGAAAGAAAGGGAAAAGGGAAACATTGATTCTAATTTTAAGCTATAAAAGATACCTTTTTGATATATCTTTTTATATTATAACTTAAAAGATAACTTGTGAGTAAGGGTTGGCTTAACCCTTAATGAAGAAAAGGGAAAAGATCTTTTAAAACCACCTTAACCCTCCCTCCATGTGGAGCGCCTCCTTTTAGGGAAGGATTTGTGGAGAATATAGTATAAAAGGTGATATGATGATCACTGAAAAAGTTATCATGTTATTGAATCAAAAATAGGTTTTGGAGTGTAGCTTCCTGCTTGGGATTTGAGAGGAACGAAAACATTCCTTGGCCAATGATTTGGAGGACGAAAACCCTTCAGATGCTTGTTAGTCCTATTCAAGGATTGGAGCTAATTCAATCTTGATTTGTTGCTGATTATTATAGCTGATTTCAGTTGGTTGAAGCTAATTTTGTTGGTTGAAAAATGCAGGAATTATATTTGTAAGGCAGCACCCTAGTTTTTGGTTTGGAGCTCACTTTTGGGCCAGTTTCGATTAATAGGAAAATAATGAATTTGGTCTCATATATTTGCAAATATATTTATCTCCGTTTTGAGCCATCAAATGTATTCATATGTGGAATATATTGGGAGATGTTGAATTTTCTTATTTCTACTGTATTTTCTGAAAATAAAATATGGAAATTAATATTTTTGGAATCTGTTTGGATAAAAAGGTTTGAAAATTCAGTATTTATTTGCAAATAAAATTACATAATTTTTGGAGGAGTTTCAAGGCATCGTACTCACCCTTAGCCCCTAGTCACATGGAAATTAAGCCCTTGGTCACAACCAATCCAAGGGGGCTGAACTTTTTAATGAAAAGTTGAGTCAAGTTTTTCGCAAACCCAACAAATATTATTTTGTAAAGTGAATTTTTTTTAAGAATTTCAAACTCACATAATTTTCAGCCTATAGCTCCTTTTTAGGTGCAAGTTTTTTGAGATCTACAAATTTATGTTATTCTCGAGCCTTGTAAAATTCATCCTCTGTAGTTTCAAGGGTGGTTGCATTTCTTCTTCTCCTTTGCATACTTGTGTTGCTTTTTGTATGTGTTGATTATATACACACTTAAATATGTTAATTGTATACGCACTCAATTATAAGTTGATTATATACACAAATATGTTTATTGTATACGCACTCAATTATAAAGTGTCAACCTATACAATATTGAGAGGAATTTAATGATTATTGCACCAATTGCTCACTTGGACACATTTTCGACTGAGTCCGACATCCATCACATTGAGTGTGCATGGTTACTTGTAGTCATGTCGACTCACCTATCTCCACTTGGGAGATACCAGATGAGGCTAGTTGATTCTACTCTAGTGGTTCTTATTGGAAAGAACAACTATGCTTCATGGCAGATGTAAATGGAACGTTAGCTCACAGAACAGGTCCTTATTTCATTTCTATATAGACAGGTTCTTGCTCCCACTAACCCTCGTTAATACAATGACTGGGTCAACTCTTGTGACTTTGTCTATGGTCACTTATTGATGCACATTTCATGAGATCTACACCACCATGTAGAGCACGCAGAGTGTCCCTCCACTGCTTGGAGCACTCTTCAGACTTTTTTTGGAGATCCTACTAAGATTTAAATCACTCATCCTCCTACTTCCGAGCTTAGTGTCGCTTCATCGAGAGCTTCCAGTGATTCTTTGCAGCAGGATTACATGTCTTCTGGATTCACCTTAATGGGGCACTTTTCTACCAAACATCTCTTCTTTGCTTGTAGAGTCTCACATTTCAGATCTAGATGACACCATTGAGGACATTTGTCTTCTCTTTGATGACAACTCTATTGGAGTTGCATCTTCTTCTCTGGATGTAATGAGGGTACTGTTGACCATTTTGGTCCTGCAGGCAAAATCGGTCCCCCCTTTTTGCCCCTATTGTTCTGAGCCAGTACATTTTTTGATTCTTTGCACAAGTACATTTCTACGGACTTTGCAGGTTTTCTACAAACTCTGCAGGTCCATTTCTACGGACTCTGCAGGTTTTCTATGGACTCTGCAGGGAAGTTTCTACGGACTCTGCAAAAAAGTTTTCTACGGACTATGCAAGTAGAGACGAGTTCCCGACACTTAAGTGCAAAATGGACCATTTCAAGTGTCTTTGTAGAGGGCAGTTTGGGACTCAAGAGCCCTTGTGGAGGGTAGGGAACACTTTTGCGAAGAGGCCACAGAGAAAAGCCGAAAAGGTAAGTTTCTTTCGAAAGTTTTTTTAAGGCAAAGGAAGTACCCTTCGGAACGGTCGTTTCCAATTTTCCCGAAGGGCACTTTTCAAAGGCAATCGAGATAAAAGACAAGGACTAATTCCTTCGGACTTTTTGTCCGAAGGAATTCCTTCAGACAAAAAGTCCAAAGGAATTTGGAGGGTCCAAAGCAGAAAGCCCGAAGAAAGGCGCGGAAAGAGACTAAGGCATAGAACCTTTTCTTTCAGACTTTTTGTCCGAAGGAATTCCTTCAAACAAAGTCCGAAGAAATTCGGGGAAGCTGCGGGAGAAAAGCCCGAAAGAGAAATCCAGAAGGTCAAAGGCAAAGGGGTCGAAAATAATTCTTGCGGACTTTTAGTCCGCGAGAAAATGTTCACGGGGAAAATGTCTGCAAGAAAGTGTCCGCGAAAAATTAGCCAAAAGGAAAAGGCTGTCGAAAGACCCTGAAGGGCAGGTGCCCTTGCAGGGGACTCTCGGCCAAAATGAAGGACACTTCTCCAAAAGCCGAAGGGTCACCTTCCCTTCGGGAGGGAAGCAACAAGAAGCCTGAAAGAAAGGGAAGCAACAGGAAGCCGAGAGAAAGAGAAAGACCAAAGAAAGTCCAAGGGGTGACGGGCCCGAAGACATCAAAATCAAGCACGGCGAACTAGTCATTGGAAGTTCAAACACAGTGACGGGTGCACAGACGTAAAATTTAAGGCTCGTGAAATAGTTGTTGATTTTGAAAAGCCCAAAGAAGAGCCCAAGGAATGCAGCGACCCGCCAAAAAGATAGCCCCAAGGGCTGAAGGAGCCAGAAAGAGACAAAGCCAAGAAGAGACAAAGTGCTGAAACAAACAAGATGGCCCAGGTGGCAAAGAGAAGGCGAGTTATTGCCAGGTGGTCATCAAACGGCGTAAACAGTAAGCGGCGCGGCCTGCTTTCTCCACTTTGCATTTATGAGCAGACAAACCGCGTGATATCTAGAAAGAGCAGTCTTGTTTGCAGAAAAAAGGCGCGGCCCGTGCTTTCAAATTAATGTTTGAACGCCAAAGTCAAGATCAGCGATTACACAGCATGGTTTTAGCAGGCCTTTTCTAGAAGAATGACATCAACAACAGTGACTTCCTCTTCCCGATGCTCTCAACGCACATGGACCAACTTGTCAAAGAGCGCCAAAGTCTTCCAAAGCGGCGCCTTCACTTCTTCTCCTCTTTCTATTTATTGTAAAACTTCTCATTTTGAAGAGATCCATCTCTTAGCCCATAAGACAAAGCTCTGCCCAAAAATCTCTTGGGTTTGTAAGGCACAACTCTGTCGGATTTTACCTTGAATCAAGACTTGGCAATTTTTACCTCCATTTGAACTTGCACTCACGCATATGTCTATGTTTTCTTTTGTGTTAAGTCATTTTCTTTTATGCTTTCCACAGAACGATTCCAGCATGTCTAGTGCATTGTGAAGTTTCTTCTTCTGCAGGTCTGCCAGAAGTGTCTACAGCAGGGATATAGGCGCATGTGAATAGGCTGTCAAAGTGTGTCTCAGAACACCTTTGATAGTTCTTCCTCCCTGTATCTCTACGGACCCCTGACTCACTGATACAGAAGAGTTTTCCACATCAGATGAAGTGTATGACAGCGTCTTCTTGGTGAAAAGTGTATGTTCGGGCTGAGTGTATCAACTTTTTTGGTGTATCACCTCTTTTTAGTTTAGGTTTAGGTTCTGTTTTCGGCATCCTTCTCCCTTTTCATCCCCCCCTTTTTTTCATTTCTTTGTTAGCAGTAGGGAATCCAGGACCTAAAAGATACATCAGAGGGAGCTAGCCCTTATCTACAGAGTCTCCCCCCAGCTTCGTCGGTCCCACAGGCGAGAGGGGAGTTTCCATTGTTGCGTGTGGAAGGCAAGAGCTCAGCCTCCTGCCCAGGGTGCAATCCACTACGTCAACAGGTACTTATAAACCCTCTTACTCTCGCTCCATTTTATGCTTCCTTATTGCCATCTTCTACAATTAGGCTTGTAATTCCAGATCAGAGTTTGTAACATTTGAGCATTTTTCAGAGATTTACATCATGATTCCTACCTACATTCCACTTTAGTGGGAATTCAATAGTTTGATAGCTCGGGGTCTTTTTCTTCTAAAAGGAAGAGACATCATTTGTTGCAAAGGGTCCTACTATAGCATTTGTCATGCGATATTTTGCGTTTACCTTCTCTCTCTTATTTGTGTAGACACATTTGCCATATTTTGCACGATACAGGGTGGCTACAAGCAGTTGTAGCTTCTAGTGGGGTTTTTTATCCCACTCTTATTCTTTTCTCTCTTTTAGGGGCAAGTTTTTCCTATGGGTTTTCTCCCTTTCTCTACTTTATGAGAGATTGCTATGTACTTGAGTACCTCATTAGGTTTTGTTGCCAAAACCCAATTCTACTACCCATCTAAGCTACTACTTAAAAAGGGTGTTGGTGTAGGGCTTTTCCTACCATGTAATTTGACCTACATGGTCTAGTTAGATTGCTTAGGTGTCACTTAGGTGTTTAATAAAGGTCATTGGGGAAGATAATCCCACATTCATGAAGATGTGTGATTATGTCTATCTTCCACTTATGTACCTTTCTTAAAGCTATTTGGCTAATTTAATCTAGAACCAACCAGGAATGTTATTGCATTTGAACGTTTTTGCACATTGTGAGCTTTCTTCCTCTCATGTGTTCATGATTTCACTACTCCATACAGATTGACCTTCATGCATTTGATCCTATTCAATCGACCTCAAGTGTGGCCCACTCCGACAAAATTTTGGGAACATTTTAGCAAGTTTTATAATTTTGGAGAACATTCTAAAAAATTTCTTGTAAGTGCAAATAATTATTTACACCATGTTTAAGTTTACTTATAGGTATTTGCCTAAGCATTTCCCTGTTTTAGCTATTACAAACTAGGAGAAGGCCACCTTTAAAGCAGCCAATAGGATTTGTCACTTCATCAACGAATAAGAAAAAGGGGCCTACACTTTAGAATCCTATAAACATTTCCTCTTGGACGTGATTTTTTCATGGGAGAAGAGAGAAGCTTATCAATTTCCTGAGACACCTGTTCTCGAACTTGTGAGAGGTGGAGAATCTATTGTTGGAATATCAGCAGGCGTAAGAATTACAAGGTGCGTCATTGGTTGAGTAGGAGGATAGTGTAGGGTTTAAGATTGACGCCCACCCAACAATCATTCTGCAAAAAAAGAAAGCCAATGATGGGAAAAAACAAAAATTTACCAAAGTGTTTACAGAGACAAGTTTTGGTGGATGTGTCTTCGAAGGCAGTTCGATAACCGAACAAAGCTCAAATTTCTATTGGGCCCTAAAAAGGGTGCTTCCACTTGACCCCAAGGGGGGCTACTACCCCCAAACTACCACTCCCGGATTTAAAAACAAAGAAAGAAGGATTGGTTGGGGGTCATGTCAGATAGAGCAAGCTGATTTTGACTCCATGCCCACTGGATGCAGGCCACTTGGTTCAACACATAGCAAGCACATTGCCCCAAGAGCCACCAAAAATGCTACAATTTTATGCTTATCAGAATATTTGCATGCATTTTCCACTATATACGATTTGCCCTACCTAGCTTGGGAATTAATTCCCTTTTATTTTTCATGCATTGTCACCTTTTAATTTAAATGCAAGATCGAATTAAAATTAGCAAAGGCTTTCATAGCCAAGGCCACAGTGGAAAAGCATTATTATAAAAGAGAGGACCCACCCATTATTTAAAAGGGATTTTAAGCCTTGGCATTTGAAATTAAAGACCACGGGAGTGGTAGTCTAAAGAAAGGTGGAGCATGCTTTAGTTAAAAGTTCTTAAGATTTTAATATTTAAATAGTGAGCTTTAAAGCTTTAAACGGTGGAAGGTTTTGCCTTGTTACTGCTCCACTTAAATTTGAATTCATGGGAGTTTTCTCCAGGCAAGCTAAACGGTGGATTTGGGGCAGGATTTGGCAGTGATGGTTGACAGCAAGGTAGGATGGTTGTACATCCAAGACTCCTTGCTTATTCCTTCATTTTTGCATTAACAAGGAGTCTCTCTATTTTGGGGATTCCTCCTCTCAACCCACTGTGAATATTATTTGCCTCAGCAGTTCTGTTGTTCATTTATTTTATGTTCATTTCCAGCTTCATTATGTAACTGTGTAATTTGGCTAACACTTTATATAATATTGTGGCTGATTCCTGCCCTCTGTCGTGTTAATGTGTGCATTTATTTTCCTTTTGCATTTTTATTCTCAAATGTATCATGTAGATTTGCAGTTCTGGTTCTGTGCATTCTTTCCTTTGAGTTGGTGGACGGCAAATCATATTGGCACATCGCCTTTATTATTTGTTGTTTTATTTTTACTTCTATCCCTTTTTATCGCAAAATTTGTAGTTTAGCACTAGAATAGGAGCCACCTTTATAAATAGAAGGTTGCTTAAATGTTTAATTCCAATTCATTGAAGCTTCCAAAATTGTTGTCTGCATGCACAGTGAATTTTGGGAGATCAACAACAATATTTTAAACGAAATGGAAGAAAGACCAAGAATTTAATTTATTTATGTACAATGTCATACATATACATCTCCATATGTCATGTGTATAAAGTCATGATGCTTATTATATGTAATCAAGCTTTTTATCCTGATGGCATCATTAATTGCACCTCATATTTATTGAATAGACAGCCTTATTAACTATAATAAACTAAATTTTGTAGATCAAAGAATATTATCTAAATGTCTAAGTAAGCCTAAATGGACATTTTATCTAACGTGTTGTCACTATTGCCTCTCTTGTTAGCAAGTGATTTTAATAATGTTTACCGTTTTGTACTTAAGTATATAATAAACAGGGCCCAATTTCAATTTACAATAAGTTAGCCAATGAGGACGAGAGTTTGGGTGTGCAATAATTGTAAATCATTGCAAACAACTAATTGGCGTTACTGCCATGCATAGTTATTCAATGATGCTATCAAGGGTCTTATCCTAAAATGGAGAATGACTAACCACGCACATTCATTCAAGCAGTAATACTATAAAACATATTTCTAATATAGCTTCATTTATACCAGTTATATGTGTGCTTGTAGATGGTAGTTATCTTTTGTATGAATGGGCAGTCTACTTAAATGTCATATTCCTCTGCATCTTTTATGTTATTCCAAATGGTAACAAGGAAACATGAGAAATCACCCACCCGATAGAATTTATAAATCATTGGGAGAAAATGTTCTTTTCACATTATTACATACACAAATATCAAGTTGAAACGAGAATCTTCGTTAGAAAATTATCAAAGAAGTAAAGAGCCAAAGGAAGAACCCAAAGCTAGCATAGTAAGCATGTTCTTGAATGGCCATAAGTTGGACAGCATTGTAGCCAAGGCTTTTCACACGTGGTAGAACATCATCCCTGAACTCTGCATATGTGTTGATTTTGGGTTCCTGCAAATAAATTTAAAAACACCTTTAAGAAGCATGGAGCATTTTATTAAGTTCAAATATCTAACTCAAAAAAGATTAGTTAAAAAAGATGACATAAGAAAGGAAATTGCTGATCTTGGTTTAAAATTTGAAACGAACAAAGAAACACATACGAATGGAAATTAATCATCTAAAGGTCGAATGATAGAAATGAACAGAAGCATATCAACTTAGAAGTAAAAATGGCTTGATTCAGACTTCATAACAATCACAATGATAATATATTCTAATATGGGGATTCATGATATATAGCTTCCACTTGGAGGAGCACATCGGGGTTGTCATTAATATGGAAAAGAAGTTGCAACATTACAATTTGAACGATGGGAAAAGCCACCTCAATGGTAATCATTTTGTTGAAAGCCCAAGGCATTCACCTGGATTTCACATGAGGCAGCCCCATTTCCTGGAGGCGCTTTCTCCTATGATTACTCAGCACGATTTATGACTTCAACAATTATTACTTGATGTTTATGAATAAGTATGAGTTAATCAATCACAACCACACCTTCCTATCAAGAAACTTCTGCTTCTTTGTGTATTGGGTGCTAGATATTGCTCAGAGCAATCCCCCCTCCATCCACGGAAAGAACTTAATCATGGCAGGAGATAAAGTAAGAACAGAGCCTCAGTGCTGTGCAGAATTCAAAGCAGACGAAATGCTATGGAGTATATGCTACAAAGGAGGTATTTCACCCTACTTGGAATGCCTAAATGGCTTTGACGAAAACTTGTCTGCTCAATTTGCAACTTCATGGGATGGAAATCGAACAATTCGTGTCAGAGGCATCCAGTTCGATGTCAACGAGGAGTCGATTGCTAAGGCCACGGGCCTGTGTTGTGAAGGTCGAAGGCTAAAAAAGCTAACTAAAATACAGGACCCAGAGGGTATGAGAAAATTCTTCAAGGAAGGTGGGTCTCCGATCTGGCTGCACAGAGGTTTTGACAGGGAAACCCTAGTCTATCCCTAGGATAAGGTTTGTTTCCTCATCATGAAATATATTACGTTGGAAGGAAGATTCAAATGTTATTATCATTATTATTTTGCTTTGCTCAATCATTTTTGTCATAAGCTGATGGTGAATTTTCCATATTACATGTTGTTTTCGCTTGAGTTGTCTATTAAAATTGCCAAGAGTGCCTCTGAAAGTAACCTGACCGCACTTGCCATCCCTCTCCATCAAGGCTTAATCTTTTGCCTTTATCATTTCCATCTTGAGCTTTGCCCCCCTAAACCTATTTCTGCCCGTTTGGTTGAGGAAGCCATTGATAGCCACTGGGAGGATAATGTCCCTCTGAGTGTTAAATTTGGTTCCCGTCTGAAAAGCAAGATCTATAGTCCCAACCCTAAAGAATCTTTGGGTCCCATAGATCCTCCACAAGAACCCAAGGAGCTAGTCAATATTTCCCCGGGTCCACATCCCCTCTCTTTTAAAGGTTCCAAATCCCTGTGCTTGCAGGGGATGGCCTCATTGTCCCCAGAGGGTGCTTTAATTAGGTCCCCCGGTCATACTGAGGTAGAAGGTTTGTGTGAGATGAAAACATACCGCCATTCTTGGGTGGGAAGAAAATAAAGGGTGACAATAGAGAGCAATTTGTTGCTAAACCAGTGAGTAAGAAAAAAGGCAAAAAAGTTATTGGAAAAGAAAAGCATCTCAATTTGAATGTGGAGAAGAAGCAACAAGATGAGGAGGTGAATGTTCGTAAAGATCTTGCTTTTGAAAAGGAAAGCACTGATGGAAAACAAAGCATTAGAAGATCAAGCAGGTTGGCAGGTGGCAGGACCCCTGCTTTGAAAATTGGCAATTACTCCTCTACTTCAGATCCTGAGGGAGATAAAATCCTTAAAGTCAAATCTTCCCGTGAACAAAGTGGAGAAAAGGAGGGTGCTAGTCACTTTGAGGAGTTAAATAACTCCTATTATGACTCTGATAAGGATGTTACGTAAGGCATAGATGTTCCTTTTGAAGAAGTTGTCGAAGACAAAACCTGTGACAATTGTTACCAGACCAGGAAGGAATTGGAGGAGGTCAAGAATGGACTTCGATATCTCAAGAACAAAATGAAAATTCTTACCACTTTACGCATTAAAGTTGTTCACCGTGCTGCTACAACCCTTTCTATCCTGCAAGCTGACTCGGGTGAAGATATGGATATTAAAGGAAACGCTACCACTAGGGAGGAAATGATAGCTTTCCTCAAGGAAGACTAGGATGATATGTTCAACTAATCTATTGTTTTTCTTGTTTTGGTCTTGGGTTTATATGTTTGTTGTTTTCTGGTAGTTGGTCTGTTGTGTTTCCGCTGTTGGTGGCCT
Source organism: Torreya grandis (assembly GCA_037957365.1). Lineage (NCBI taxonomy): Eukaryota > Viridiplantae > Streptophyta > Pinopsida > Cupressales > Taxaceae > Torreya > Torreya grandis. Next base: position 1,770,270 of record JARHVA010002968.1, on the reverse strand, counting down.
TTGGCCTGTTTCGCTGCCCTTGTGGCTTTTTGTACTCGGGTTCTGCCCCTTAAGCAGCTTATTATTATCAAAAACAATCACAATGATGACATTTGACAAGTTTGCAATTGCCAGATCATTCTTTCAATACCCAATTCAAATCAGAACGTGTGTACATAAGTATCTCTACTTAAACAATGTGGCCAGCAAGGTTTACAACTGTATGTTTACACAGTATACAAACTGCAGGGAAAATAGTGATTCCCATGGAAATCACTTAAGCAGCAAACAGGAGCTCCTAAATGGACAATTTCTTTAGTAACTCCTCATAGATATTATATATTAATTACCACTTCTGTATTGAAAATTTTCCGTAAAAATCGTGTATGAGGCTCAAACCACCTAAAAATTCAAGGCATAAAACTAAACCCTGGCGAAGATTTTGGTATCAAATGCAGGCTGTAAACCAATATGGATATGTATAGCGTAAAGATACAAATAAAATTGTTTGAAATATAAACTTGATTGAGGCTGTAAATTTGGTGAACATAATAAAGGGGATTAGCGCTTTAAACTATGTAACAACAAGATTTAAAATTCAGAATAAAAACAAGATAAAATTAATGCCAATTTGGTATCCTCTTATGAACACTAGGAATAAGTCCATAGTTTTTGTCTTTAGATTCAGAGGCATATAATAGGCCTGGATTTTACAGAGCGTGAAATGGATTCTATAAACAAACAGCTAAGGACTCTTGGCCAATATGGTGTCTCCATTGGATGATGCTCTCCTCAAAGACAAAATCAAAATCAAAATTCTAATCATTGTGTAGGTTTTACCATTCTGCAAATTGGTACAGAGTAGATCTCAAAACATCCTAACAATCCTTTCCTTTTTTAAATTGAAAATGTATCATATAGTACTCCAAGGAACAAATGATTACATTACTAGAACAAAAACCAAGAAATTACAACTGAACATAATGCTAATAGGTAGCATCTCACCCTACATAGGCAAGGAAAGAAAGCACCTGAGCCTGCACCCCAATGGGCAAAGAGTTTGCATCTCCTTGAAACCACTGAAACTTAACTTGGACAATCCAAGCAACTTCCCCATACAGAGAGGGGAGGTGTTGTTCTAAAAGACAGCTTGGCATCTCCTCCTCCAAAGAAAGCTGATTGCTGCCAACCATGTTGTATGTCATTAAACCTTGCAGCTGTCCCTAACCATCCAAGAATCCCCTAAAAGAGGCCCTTTCCAGGAGAGAGGAGCCATAAAAAGGAAATTGAATTCAGCTTGCAGCCACCTCCAAAGGCATCTTCCTGTTGGACATTTCCAAAAGATGTGATCGATTGTTTCTTCTTTCCCACACATTGTGCAAAATGCTTCTGTAAAACCAGTCTTTCTCAACCTTGCTTTCACAGCTAGTCCCTGATGTAATATTAATCAACCTATCACCTTTTACTTTAAGGATGTTCTCTTTTTCTAAATGGCTTGACAACGTCTTTGGCATCTCACTTCAGAGTCTTGAACCCGCCATTGTTTGTTCAATCAGGGAGCAATGGAACTGGAATGGCGAGCTTGCTTATACAAGTCCTTTGATTTATAGTTGAGGAGGGCTTTTCCTAATTCCACTTCCAATCCCTCCAATAGGGGCCTACACTTTGTAATTGCATTTTGAAAAGACATTGTTCAGGAATCATATTACAGAGGAGCTCTTGAAAAGCAGTTTTGTCTACAGGTGACAAAACTTGAGCCCATTTTAGTCCCTCCAAGATTTCCATTGCTGCCTTCCATTGTTCTAAAGGTCTCCCCAACAGAACAGACCCTTCCTTGCCAATCTTTTGCCTGCAAAGAAACGCTGCAGTCCAACCTGCCCACATTGCAAGATGAAGGTCCAAATACGATGTGCAGCTAGATCCCAAGCATCCCGTGGTCCCTCAAACTGCCAATGGAGAAAACTAGTGAGTATCTGCCACAAAGCCCATATTCTCTTAAGCGGTGTTGAACCGGCAATCAAATGAATACTAGTATTGCCAATTATGTTGCAAATTTGGAAGGGCCCCTTAATCTTATGAGTATGTTGTTCATTAAAAATTATGTGTAGGATAAGGATCTGCCAAAGAGCATCCCCTTCTACTGCTCGTACCATCCACTTCCCTACAAGGGCTATTCCTTGCGCTTTTATGTCTGGAATCCCCAACCCCCTTTGTTCCCTTGGAAGAATGCAAACATCCCAAGAAACAAGGGGGAGACCTTTTCCCCTCCTTGTTTGCCCCATAAAAAATTTCTAAGAGCCCTTTCAAGCGTTTCGAAATTTCTATGGGATGGAAAAAAACAAGAAGAGTAGAACATATGCCCTGCTGATAAGATTACGTCAACAATGGGAACCGTGAAGTCTATTCCACATTAGCAACTTCTTTTTGAATTTTTCTAGAATCCATTGCCATTGTTCAGCTATAGAGAGATGGCCATAAAACAGAATCCCCAAATAGCGAACAACTTCCCCTAGTTTTACAAGCTTCTGTCATTGGTTCAACTAGGATGAAGGGTTGTCTTGTCCAATGAGCAAAGCCTCCATCTTTCTTCACTTACAACTGCTCCAGCAGCCTCAACAAAAGTCTCTAAACAAAGCATTGTACCTTCAACGGATTTTTTAGTTAGCTTAGAAGTTAGAACCGAGTCAACAGCAAAGTGAACATTAAGGCGCTGACTACCAATTGGTAAAAAATTCCCTCTAATCTGTCCCTGAATTCTTGTTGCCTCTAATAAATACCCAAGGGCAGACGCAGCAATGACATAGAGATAGGGGCTAATGGACATCACTGCCTCATGGATCACTGCAATTGGATAGGTTTTGAGGGAATACAATTCACATTAACCCTTGCAAAAGTATGTGAAAACAGAGTCTCCACTACCTTGTGGAAAAAGGAGCCAAAGCCCAGACAATCCAGCATGTTCAAAATGAAATCCCACTCTATCAGATCATAAGCTTTATCAAAGTCAATCTTCAAAAAGAGAGACTTTTGCCCAGATTATTTTGTCCACTCCATGCCCTCCTATGCAGTAATGAGATTATCCAAAATAAATCTGCCTTTTATAAAAACCAGTCTGCCCTCTTTGGACTACTCATGACACCAAAATCTTAATCCTTCCAGCGAGGGCTTTTGCTAAAATTTTATAGGAAACATTAAAGGTAATTGGACGCCAACCACTTACTGTAGTATCCCTTGACAATTCTGACCTCAAACTGCTGATTAGAGGCTCAAGGAATATCGTCAAACACTTTGCCAACAACCTGGTCTTGCTGCTGATTGTTTTGTTTTGTGTTTTTATGATTTTTTAATGCAATTTAATAGGCTGATATAACTTGAGAATGCAACTGAAATGAGTGTACATATATTGCAGCACTAAATGAACTTAAAAATGCAAGCATATGACTGAAAATAATGATATATCGGCAGCTACAACACTATGGACAATTCCACAAACAATTACCATGCAACTTATGACTGAAATGTGCACCTACAGCCAAGGGACATTAATGTGAACTAATGAGCAACTACAACAGTGAGGACTTTATACCCAACACTTGGTATGCAATCTAGACATGCAAATGATAGGCTTCAGCACTTAGTCATTATGTTAAACAGTTGGCATGCAAAGTTCCTTATACAAATCAATGCTACACTAATGAAGCATTAAGACAAACATATAGCATGCAAGCTTAAACTCCTTTATTAATGATCTAAATAGATGAATGATAGCCAAGACTCTTGGCTTTGCAATATTATGAAAAAAACTCAAGTCTGAGTACAATGGTGGCGTCTCACTTTGAACATACATGACCGAAAATGAATGCAAATCAACATATAAAGAACCTGGATGAAGCACCTGGGGCTGATGATGAAGAAGCAATCAAATAGAAATCCAAAATGTGCCTCCTCTTTGTCAAATCAAACCCTTCTCCAAATCGCCCATGTTCTGATATGAATGCCAATAATAAATAAATAGCAGCTTCTTGGTCTCCTCTCAAGCATCAAATATTGTTGCTGTGACCCAAGGAATGGAGCGCCCAAGTTAGAAAGTGAAATCGATGCACAATGAGGCCTCCAAGAGTGAAATCGTGGTCTTCAATGGCTGCCAAGATGACTGTAATTTTATATCAGACCTCTGCAAGTATATATATCAGACTTCACTTGCCTCCAATATGACTTCAATGCTACTAGTCGATGCAAATATGATGCCACTAATGATCTCCAACCAAATATGCAAGATGTCCTCAGAAAATTTGGCCTATGGCCACCAAATGAAGCCAATAGAAAGACTGTAGTATCTTTCTCTCAGTTGCAACCCTTGGGAAGAATCTTTCACCACCTCAATTATGCCAATCGATGGCAGGTATCGTTCCCAAATATCACAATTAAAAATCTACAGAAACCCTTGGCTCCACAAATGAACATATCAAAGCAAATGTCAACACTAGATGATTAGAAGCTTGGCTTATCCTCTTTTTATACCTTTTCTCCAAGTGGAAGTGGAACCTTCAAGAAGCTTCTAAAGAATAATATTATTTTACTTTAGTGACTTTTTTTTATGATATAATATTTTATTTAAGTCACTTTTATTAAATTAATTAAATATAAGATCACCTTTTAATATTTATTTTTTGTGGCAACCTTACAATTAATTAATTTAATTCCACTTTTTAATTTAATTAAAATAATCAATTAGTCATCCTTATGAAATATCATTATTTTGGACAACTTGATCAATTAATTTAATTTAATTACTCTTCCTCCAAATCGGAGACATTACACTTACCCACTCCCTTTTGGATCCCTTTGGAATGAGTTTGAGCAATCCTCTATTTACTAGTTCCCCCTTGACTCCCATTTTGATGCATTCTTGGCACATTTTTAAATAAACTAAACCAACATTAGGCCACATCTTATAAAACTCCACTCGGAGGCCATCAGGTCGAGAAGATTTATCGTTCTTCATGTCTTTCATTGTTGCCTCTAACTCCTCTAACTCCAAGTCTCTAGAAAGAAAATTCTTCTCTTAAGTTTCGAACTTTTGAAGAACCACTTCCTTAACAAGATCCATGCAAGTCTCACGTAAGGGGTCAAAACCCACAAACATGAAGATCTTTTGAAAGTGACTTTAAAAAAACTCTCGGATTTGAAGTTCATCTTCTGAAAGGTTATCATTGGAATATCACATCGCAAGAATTATTTATGCATTATGCTTTCATTTTAGATATTAAAAGTAAAATTTTGAGGGCATATCACCTTCTGCAATCCAATGAAGACACCCCCTAATTCTAACTCCTCTTGCCATATACTCTTCAAATTTTTTGAGTTGAGATTCCAATTCACTAGTGGCTCTTTGCTTTTATGCATTGAAAGAATCCAATTCCAACTTGTGCCTAGCTTCTTGACATTGAAGTTGAGCTTCTTTCTCTCTCCCTTCCCATGTCCTAGAAATCATTCGGCCCCACCCTCGAAGAAATTTGATAGTTCGTTGGATGGCCGCTTCCCACCAAAGTATCCACCCTTCATCACCAATAGGGGTAGGTACCAAGGACCAGATTCTAGCAATAGCTCTTAAGCATTCTACTAATTCGAGAAGGGAGACATTTAGTTTGTAGAAGGAATTATTTTCTCCTTATACATCACCACCAATTATCAACTGAGTGGAAATTGGTAAATGATTAGATCTAGTGATAGAAGAGTCCACAAAAACTGGGTGCTTCCCACAAGAAGAGAAAGTAGTTTCTTGAGAATTAGCATAGAACCCATCCAACCTGGCCTGTATCCAATTGTTTCCCGCTTGTCGATTACACTGAGAGTACCAACCACTTGAATCTAAATTCTTTTGCCCCCAATTAATATAAGAAATACCAAGTGCCCTATTGCAGTCATTACACACTTGTCTTTCTTCAGGTCGAAGAGTAGTTACATGTCCTCCCATATAGTCCCCATCCCATTCAATAATATCAACGTTACTGGATACGCCCCCCCCAAGGCCCTGGGAGCGTGAGGATACACCCAGGGAGCATCCCTGGGCTATGGTGACGTATCCTAGCATTTCTTGCAACAAAAAAAAATTCAATTTTGCTTAATAAAAAGTCAAACACGGACTTAAAAAAATAAAATAAAGTATGAAAACCTCTCTGCAGTTTCAATGGCTGGCTGTGTTTGACTGTTTTCAAAACGTGAGCCTCAGTCGATCATCTATACCTTCTTTATTAGGGCTGTATACAACAGCTGTGAAGGTTGCCAAAGCAAGTCAGCAAGTCTTCCAGTTATTAGATCACGTTTCAGCCTTGCCAAAATAAAGGAAATAAATGTCTGTAACATGATCAAGATGAGGGAGAGGTTGAAATCCATTATGTCTTTTTTTGCTTATCCTTTATGTCCCAAAAATATGGCTCTCCAGGGCTCTTTCTGTGCAGTACATACGGTAAGATCATTTGCACAAGTATAATACAAAAGCTCAACTCGTGAATAAGATCAAAGAAGAGAACAGGGCATAGTCTTAAGTTGATTTAACACCAAGTCATCTCATTGTAATCTTTAGTTTCACCAAACTGCAGAGAGTGGATTTTCTTTTGTCTTTATTTTTGTCCATACTGATGTTGACATTTTTGACCCCATAGGTCAAAATTGCCACCCTTATCATTTGAAGCTTTTCGTGTCATTTCCAATTTGCTTTGAAAGTATTGATGTTGATCAGAACAGTTGAAAGGGGCAACTTTCTAAAGAAGACTTCGGGCTTTACAAGAAGGGTTTCTTTCCACTTTTCCGAAGGGTTCTTTGCAGAAAATCCAAAAGTCATTTCAAGGTTCCCAAAGGTGCATTCCAAAAAAACCCGATAGTCAATAGTTACCTTTCGGAAGGGCATTATCAAAAATCCAAAGGGACTTTTTCGAAAAGTCCGAAGACTTGAATTTCCACAAACAATTTGTCCGCGGGAAAGTGACAGAGTCCGTTTCAAAAGTCCGAAGGGTTCTTTCTTTGTGGACAGAACCATTTCCAATAATCCAAAAGGCCATTTCAATTTTGCCGAAGGGTACTTTCCCTTCAGGAAAAGGCGAATTCTGAAGGGCAAGTGGACTTTACAACAATGCCGAAGGGACACTTGCATCTCCGAAAGGTTCTTTTCAATTTCTCCGAAGGGCCAGACAAAAGTCTGAAAGAAATTGTCTGAAAGAATTTGTTTGGAGAACTTACCCACGAGAAGGAAATAGTTCGAAGCCCAAAATAATTCCTTCGGACTTTTTGTCCGAAGGAAATGAAGAGGAAAATGCCGAAAGAAAGAAAAATACAAAGAGGAAAGTTGCGGACAAAAAGTTCGAAGGAATTCCTTCTGACAAATTGTCCAAAAGAATTCCTTCGAGAAGGTTCACTTTAGAAATCCCGAAGGGCTCTTTCCCTTCGGGAAAGGTTGTGCCAAAAAACCCGAAGGGCAGTTCAGAAAGGCCGAGATATCCATTATAGAAACCTGAAGGGCACTTTCCCTTCGGGAAAGTCCATTGTCAAAATCAACAAGGACATTTCATCAATTCCGAAGGTCCAGACAAAAAGTCCCGAAGAGATGAATTCCTTTGGACTTTTTGTCCAAAGGAAAGTAAAGACAAGGAAAGGCAAGGTAACTTGCAAAAGGCCCGAAAGAGAAGAATTCCCGGACTTTTTGTCCGAATTAAATGAAGAGAGAGATAAACAAGGGGAAGGCCATTGCAAAGAAAAAAAGGCCAAAACTCCGTGAGAATTCCTTCGGACTTTTTGTCCAAAGGAAAAGAAAGGAAAGAAAAGCCGCGGGCAATAAGCCCGAAGGCAAAAACGAAGTAGACAAAGGAAATAGCCGCAAAAAATAAATGTTAGAGAAATACATGCACAGAATACGAAGAGCTGAGAACAGAAGGCAGAGAGCTAACAAGGAGTTTTATCTGAATGCACCTCTCACTCATCAACGTCCTCTTCCATGCAAGCAAAGGCTATTTATAGTTGGTTGGTCGAAGCTTCCTTTGACTGTTTGTTGAAGTCACGCTTACCTCCTAGTCATCTCATGCATTCAACGATCTAACTCAGCGTCAAGATCAATCAAAAGGCAGATTCCTTTGAAGACATGGCGTGGCTTTCCATGCAGGAGTTTGACTTGTCAAACTTGGGTCCACCTCATCTTTTCTACGCCAACATGGAATTTCATGAATATGCTCTTGTTGAGGGCTTTCAACATTCCAACATTTCAAGTGGAGTTCTAATTTCAATTTTGGCGTTGATTTCATGCAAAGAAAATTATTTTCTTCTTTCAAGCAGTTCAAGAGGAGTCTATATTTGAAGATTGGCGTAGCCTCATGCATGATGAAGGTTTTGATTCAACTTGGTCTCTCCTTTTCTATTTTCAACGCCAAAGAGCTTTTCATGCAAGGCATAAGACAAAAATAAATTTTATTTGAAGGTTGTGATAGCACAAGTTGAACTGAGTTGACCTCCTCTTCTATTTTCAGTGCCAACCTCTTGGCTGTTGTATCTTTTTCTATATAAGTTGGCTTTCCAGCGTTGATTTGTATCCCTCTTTTGGCAAGACCAAAATTTTGCCAAAGATTGAGTTGTAACCTTTTTCAAATTAATAGGACTGTTTTCAATTTCCAACTGCTAGTATAGTGTATTTATGTCAGTGGTTTGCACATGTGATAGAATTTTTCTTCCTTGTCAAGTCTTGATTCTTACCTAGTTACTAGTTGATTAGATTATGCAGGTCATGTTCTGTGTTTGATGTCTTTTGCCTAAAGTTATAGTGGATGCAAATGGGTTGTTAGTGCCTTAAATCAGGCCTATTCCATCATTTTCCTCAAGCTTTAATCACCAGATAAATCATTTTCATGAAATACTTATGCATATTGGTCAATTGGATTTGAAAGTTCAACGTTTTTCTTGTCTAAATCAGCGTTTTTAGGAGCTTAGATTGAGTGGATCAACTCAAAATTCAAGTGTATCACCACAATTAGATAGGATATTATTTCAAGTTTCTTTTTCCCTTTTCCCAGGCAGTTTGTAGTGTAGAGTAAGATCCTAATTGATACACCAAAGGGAGCTAGCCCTTACAATCTAGAGATTCAATCCACTGATTAGGTCACCCACAACCTAGGATTGTTTCCATGTTTTAGTAGACTGTGAAGGCCTGAAACTACTTTCACAAAGGTGCGAGTCTGATTGACAACTGGTAAGTTGTAGCATTTGCATTATTTACTTGTAATAGTAAATAAGAGTAATCTAAGTTCGACAATTGAATATTATGATATTTGGCATTGCATTATTAATATCTTTTGTGGTTAACTTATGTTTCTTCTATGCATATTATGTGGTTAATTTTGCTTATATGTCTATATTTTTATAATTTTTTAATTTTTTATATATATTTTTGTACGGCCTTATCTAGCCGTATCCAAACCCCCAAAAAAAAAATCGTCATATCCCCTTATCCTATTCTCGTACCCGTATCCATGCATGTACCTGTATCGGTAACGTAGAATAATATTAAAATCACACCCCACAATCCATTCAGTAGTGGGGAGTGAGTGGGGCCATCCACTCCCACAACTACATTCTACCGATTGTGTCATTAGGTGCATATATCGAATAAAAGCCCCACACTTTGCCACATAACATAATTGTCATCCAGCTACATCGTGCCATGGGATCCTCACCTCTATCAATAATGTGGGGGCAAGCCAAGACGCAGTAGCACATATAGCCCCTCCTTTACCACTTCATGGGAGGTAACTGCCATTCCAATTATGCATCAATAATCAAAGTCGAAAACCAATTACCTTTATTTCTTGAAGGAAGGGTACATCTGTATGAATATTGGCCATGATAGATCGAACAAGGGCTTGTCTATCACTTCCACATGCTCCCCTAACATTCCACGCAGATATTTTCAGCTTCAAGGGCAATCTATATAAAGTCCCTACTCGAGGATTGTGAAGAGTTTTTTATAGAGAGGTTATGTGGCTGAAATGCTTCATGAGGTGGTGGCTGCCCTATGGTCTGAATGAGAGAGATCTTGTCATAATTCCACTTGGATTTAATAATTTCTACATTCGATGCCTCCACTGTTGTCGCTTGAGCTTGGCTTTTGTCATTACATCCAACGTTATCCTGTGTACTCAAATGTGTCCCTTGTGTTTTCATACCTAAGCCACCAGCATCAAGTGTACTTGTTTGAAAATTCCTGGTAGGTACCCATTTTTTTTATAGTTCTATCCTGCTAAGACACCACCTTATTCTTCTTTTTTGTTTTAGTTTGCCACCCTTGAGAGTCATTTGTAGTTTTCTTCTCATGAGAATTGTTTTGCACTTCATGATTTGCTAAAGTATTTTGCTTAAGAGATAAAGGGAATCCTTAATCCAAGGGGTGGGAGAGAAACAAGCAAAACATGCATTGGGGAGGCTGAGATACCAATACCTTTTGGATGAAGGGAGAACCATTGAACAAAAGACGGATTTCATACAGGAGCTTCCTTGAGATATCCATCTTCACATTCTCGAGCATTAGGCCTCTAGGAATGTGACCCTCATTTATTTCCTGCAAGTAATCGACCAAAAATTTGTACGATCTTTTCTATGCATGGCCGAAAGTGTTATGGCAGGCGAGGGAACTATTGACAATTCTTCCACGGGTCAGATTGTCTCTTGCCATTCGGAAAGTTCACGTCTCTAGCCAAGAAAGAAATAATACATTGGGTAGATGTAGACCAATTGAAATAACTCATTTGCAAAGGCTTTGGTTACAACAGGATTTCCTTCGGACAAAGAAGGCTTGATTTCACATAGCTTCGGAAAAGTTCAAAGGACTTAAGTCCACGGGATATTAGCCAAGAATAAAGGACCAAGGAGGAGCCAGAAAATCAAAAGGGCAAGGTTAGAAATTGCACAAAGCAATGAAAAAACAAAGGAAGATATCCTTCGGAAAAAAGTCCGAAGGAATTCCTTCGGACTTTTTGTCCGAAGGAATACTTCGGAGGATTTGTAAACAAAGAAACCCGCAGCCTCCCAAAAGTACACCAAAGATTTTAGCCCAAGGAGTCATTCCCTTGGACTTTTTGTCCGAAGGAATTCCTTCGGACAAAAGTCCGAAGAAATCCGAGAGAGGAAAGTCAGAAAATCCAAAAGTTCAAAGGAATAAGGACCCCTACAAAAAACTCGGGTGCCTTACAAAAAGCCCGAGTGCCCTACAATTTTTCCGAAAAACCACAGAGGAATGACAGAAGCCCTTGCGGAGGGCACTTGGTTGGTGACAGGACCATTCCAACTTTCCCGAGGGGCACAGAGGAAGGACACAAGCCCTTGCAGAGGGCACCTGGTCGGTGGCAATACCTTTGTAATTTTTCCGAAGGACATTCTGCCTATGGCCAAAGAACACAAAGAAAATACCTTCAGACTTTTTGTCCGAAGGAAGTCTGAAGAAATTCAGAGAGTTTACAAAGCAAAAAAAAAAAAAACCGACAGAAAAAGACCGAAGGCAAAAAGAGAAAAAAACAAATGAAGGATATCTTTCGGACAAAAGTCCGAAGGAATTCCTTCGGACTTTTTGTCCGAAGGATTAATTCAGGAAAAGAACAAATGGAAAAAGCCCGCGAAAATTCAAAAGACAAAAGCCCGTGGGAAAAGATAAGTCAAGGACAATTCAAGTGGAATAATTGTCCGAAGGAAATTCTTCGGAGGGGTTGAAAAGGCAAGGTCCGAGCACAAATAGTTTTCCATGCAAGCACTTTCGTCCGTCTCAAGCTTGTAACGTTCCAACAGCTCAACCAGAGTTCCAAATTCGGACGTCGAGTTGACTGTGCTAGATTTAGAATTGACTAATTGTTAAATGCCACATCTACTAGGAGTTTTCCATGTAAAGGAGAATAATCAAACGTTCCAACTCAGCGTTTTAAACGTTCCAACTCAGCTTCCAACGGATCAAGTCAGAGTTCTAAAATTAACATTGGCATTGGATTTCATGCATGATATTATCATCTCATACTTCCAAACGTTCTAGCAGCTCATGAAGAAGCTAAAAGTGACATTGGCGTGGATTTTCATGCAAAGAGAGGTGGGTGTTTCAATAAACAAAGACAAGTCCACTTCCTCTAACGCCAAGGAGCTTCATGCAAAGACAAGTCCACTTCCTCTAGCGCCAAGGAGCTTCATGCAAAGACAAAGGGAAAAAATATTTTATTGAAAAACAAAGTCAGCCTTGAGTTAATCTAAGTTGATCCTCTTCTTTTTTTCAACGCCAATCTTTTGGCTTTTGTAATTCTCTATAAGTTGGCTTTTAGCCTTGATTAAAATCATCCCTCTCTTGACAAGACCGAACTCTGCCATTGGTGAGTTGTGTAACCTCTTCAATCAATAGAAGGATTGTACTTTCAAATTTCAAATGCTAGCATAGTGTATATTCATTTAACAATTTGCATGTGGTAGATTTCTCTCCCTTCCCAAATTATGATTCGTACCTAGTTGCTAGCTTACCGTATTATGCAGGTGATGTTAAGTGTTCTTTATGTCTTTTGCTGAAGCTGTAAGTGGATGTTAGGTGGCTGCAAAGTGTCTTGTATCAGACCTCTCCTCATCGTTTTCCCTCATGTTTTGGTCATTGGATCAAACCTTCTTATGAAATACTTATGCATAGTGATCGATTGAAATTGAAGGTCTTCCTTTTCCCTTGTCTGTTCAGTGTTCAGGGTTCCAAGTAAAGTGGATCAACGTTTCGGTGTATCACCGTTATAAGGTAGGATTTCCCTTTCAAATTTCCTTCTCCCTTTTCCATGGTAGTCCGCAGCACAGAGTAGAGATCCTCATTGATACATCTTACAAGAACCAGCCTTCTCTAGAGGTTCTTCTCACCATTGAGGCACCCACCCTCGTGAGAAGATCTCATTGTTTCAACCGGATAGAGGATTGACCATTTCATGCACGTCTTCGATTCAGGGCGCAGCTCCAGTTTGACAACAGGAACTTCATCCAAAGACGATATTTATGTTGAGACGCAGATTTCGAATTGAAGTCTTCATGCCATAGTTGAACATAAGCTAAAGCTCCAACAATCATCCACACCCCATTTTGGTACACACTCTGAGCAGCATCCTCCTTGTCAAGGAGGACACAAACATATCCTTTTTCCAAACCCCAAGAAGATTCCACCTTCCATCCTCGATTCTCCCAATTATCTGCATACCACTTATACAGATCCTTCTCACATGGCATTAGACAAAGGAAGTAAAGGATAATAGCCCTTTTCTTTAACTGTTCAACAACCAGTTTGATCTCAGCATCATTAGTGAAATCTGTATCAAATTCTTCCAACTGAGATTGTGTTGGTTTTGAGCAAGGCCAGATCCCCTTGTCTATCAATAACAAACTCTATCCCTGAAAGATTTTTTGTTGGGCATGCAAGCCCATCTACTCCTCAGACCTGTTTGTGACTATAAGAAAGATTTTATTTTAGATCTACCTCCGAGGGAGGAGTTGTTGGTGCAATTTCAACAAGTTAGCCCTTTCACTTATTGGTGAGTTGCTTAAAATAGAAGTTTTTTTTGTTTCAAGCAATTGCCTTTGCCTTTTCCATCGAAGGGCCATACCTTTAAGCTCCTACTCTGAGATCCCCTATATCCTAGAATCTTGAAATACCTTGATCTCAGCATTTTTGAGATCAACTCCTGAAAGATGGTTTTCTGCAATAAAATGGAGGTCTCCTGCCAAAAATCCACCTACACCCCCCTTCTCTGCTTCAACTTCAACAATAAGGACTTTATCAGCAGGAGACATCATCTCCTCGATAAGCGATTGGATCTCCATCTCGGGAAAAAAAGGAGGCAGTATCCTTCAAGCATGCTCAGACAAATCTAACCAGCTGCACACTCAGACTATGAACGAGACAAACTGTGTTATGTCTGCTTCTTTTGTACCCTAGCCACTCAGGGGTTACAAAACGTGATCAGAATGAGCCTTCTGAATCTTCAAAAGATCACTACAGTTTGGAAAGAACGCGGGCAGGCAGAACAAATGCGATACAGAAGACAAACCACTGAATCCCAATCCAAAGGACAAACAACACAATCGTCACGTAGGGCACAGGATGGAAAAATCATGGCACAGAAGCATGACAAGATTTGCATTGCGGATTCAAACACCATGCACTTCAGCAGCAACCATTCTTGATGTATTCAGTGCCATTTATTTATACAAATCTTGCACACGAAACCTAGGTAAATGGCCACAAAACTGATGAAATCTCCACGAGACCTGAGCGAATCTTGCCACGAAACCTATGCAAGTCATGTCCACGAAACCTATAATCAAAGATTGGAAGCAAAAAGACTCAGAAGCATCGCGGATCTTGATCACGAAATAAAGATAGCATTCTCCATCACCAAAACATTAATCCTCTATAGTTTTTTCATCCCTTGGTGTCAAAAAAAGGCACCTTAACTATCTTTCTATATACCAAGTCTCTCTCCATCTCACCTACACATTTGCATTACTCACATATAGTACATCTAATGATTGCAGTTCCAAAACTCTTACAATCGTATTATAGAAGAGCCTTCGTACAAAGATGGTGAGACGTCGTAGATCATATTTACAGCTATGTTGGAGTGGGAAAGAAAATTCAAAAATAAAGGGGTAGAGTTGTGATGTGCCAAGAGAGGGGAGGGATCACATGGCTCCCTCATGGTGGCTGTCATAAAGGGGTGAGAAGGGGCTAGGTGATTTATGCAAAGGGTGTCATAAGGGGGATGGGAATTGAGGGGTAGGAAGAGGGGACCTAGGGAATGGGGTGTCAGGATAAAGGAGGGGAGAGAGAGTTAAAGCAGAAAATAAAGTGGTGGGGTTGTGAAAAAAAATATAATCAGAAGGATATCAAACTAAGTCTAAGGCAATGTAAAGTTTTCAGCTTGCTCATCAAAATATACTTCTGCTGGAAGAACCCAGAATGGGGCAATCTTCAAGAACACAAATTGAGCTGAGTTTATTATCATATACAAGATAAAACTAGATTTTATCAAATCCAACGCATACTAAAAAAACTATACAGCTTCAACAAACCCACAGCCAAACAAAGAGATATGTGATGACCTTGCAGCATTGAAACGCCACAGATGACCACGCCCTCCAACCATACACTCTTCCAAAAAAGCAAACAGAGCACCGGTGTTCAAAGGGGAGGGAGAATGAATAAAACAAGCTGAATATATCAAACTGAAGTCTCCCCAATATCTAATCGGAGTCTCAATGACATAGACTTACCTCATAATGACACATAAATGGCAAGAATTCATCAAACTTGTGTATCTTTGCCTCATCTTGGTGTATAGAACATCGCAGAGATTTAAATGTGAACACTGCATTCCTTGTCACAGATCCCAGCACAATCACTGATTATCAGCAAGTTGAACTCCCAAGGGTTGTGATAAAGTATCTCTTCTAAGCACCCTTCTAGGTTATGAAGCTCCACACCCATGTTGGTTGCTTTATCCATTACTCTGTTACCCCTTAAGCGAATTTTAAGCAGATTTATTTTGTCAAAAATCCTTATCATAGCTAAGATGTCTTGGATGATTGCCAAAAGATGACAAGAATTAGATCTACCTCTTTTGACTGCTTGAATAGTGGGAATTCAATCCCCTCCTATTTCCAAATATTCCTAGCCTTTTCTAATGTAACTCCTAATTAATTAGTACCACCAAACTTTTGGCCCAACTATTAGCAATGTGGTGCACACAATTTGGGAAGGCTAATGGTGGCTGACCTTTTATATAAATATATCAACACCACCAGCTTCTCTGGGTTCCCTCTAGACACCACATCGAAATTTAGTTTTATTGTTCCATGTAGGGGAGCCTTCCATCTAACTATAGAGTTGTTTCCTCTATCCATAACATCCACATTGGCCAGGTGTACATGTATGTGTGTGCACGCGCACATACATACATACATGTGTGTGTTGTTATGTATGTGTGTGTATATGTGTGTGTGTGTGTGGATATGTGTATATGCATATGTATATATACATATATATGTTTATGTGTATGTATATACACATATATATGTATATTTCTCTCTCTCTCTCTCTCTCCGCCTTCGCCTCCTCTTCCCCTCCTTCCCCCATCTCTCTCTCTCCCATTAGCTAAATATGTAGAATTCAACTAAATACAGAGACTGCACTGTCAAGCCTAAAAAACATTCAATTCAGAAGCCATATCCAACGAATTTCTATTCCACCAAAATGAGCCTGAAACTTCTACCCAGGCTTGCTTAGGTATAGCTCAAATTAACACAGCTTTTATAATGGAGAGCATGACTAGTGGGGCTTAAACCCAAGTCATTATCATGGCAATCACTCCACCTCACAAACAAGTAGGCCATGTCCCACTGCACTATTATATAATCTATCTTAGTAACTTTTGTATTATTATGTATTATCAAGTATTTTTTGTTTTCTTATTCAATTATTTCCTTTTTTAACATTGCATCATTTTGCGTGTAGATACAGTGCAGACACATTTTTGGCAATGTAGGAAACATTTTCTGTGAATTTTTTGGTCGCCAAAATATGTCAAACAAAAACCACTCACTCGAGAATTTCCCAAAACCAAAACCAATGAAAATTGCTGCTTCAGCAATTTTGAATTTTAACGTGAATCTGGTGTGGGACCACAGGTGCAAATGTGCCTATTCCAGGATCTTAAGTTCATATATATTTCTTTCATTGCCTTTATTTATTGTAAGTTAAATAATCCACATTCAAAAGATTTATTTCCACATCAACATCAAGTCATTTTTACTTGGGGCTTTGTCCTTCATGTCAACAATTTGTTACTTTGATTTGTGATTGCAAGTCCAAATTACTGATTAATCCCATATGCCCTAGTTTAGTATCCACAGAGCAAGCTGCATAACCAAACAGTGACTAATGGAAAAGGAGAAACAAAATGAAGAACCAATATAAATATGAAGCATAAAATGGCAGCAGTATGGACAGTTTGACTGCATAGGAATACATCAAGGTTGGAGAATCAACTGGAAAATGAACAAAAATCACAAATCTCTTGCTCTAATATGACATGTTGCATAATATTGCAGCACAAAAATAGTGCACATATAACTCAGTCACAAATAAATTAAACAAAGTGAAAACTACGAATTTGATGTAGCATATGCATGCACATTACACACAAACACATGCACACACAACAGCATGCATATGTAGTTATATGTATGTGTACATACACATGAGTGCATGAAAATGCCTCTTCAAAAGGGTTAGGACCCTAAATTTTAATTGTTACAAATTTTTTAGTCAATAAAAGCGATTTTAATTTATGACATTTCTGACTATGAATGACTCAATGTGACTTAGTTCTCCTTGTCAACTGAGTCTTCACTTCACTTGTCTACTTCTTGAACTTGGTATACTTCAACATATTCTTGTGTCTTTCATAGATTTTACATCATCTTAATGCCCATAGTCACTATTTGCCCCCCACTGATTGTCACTATGACAGTAGTGGCAAAACAATGCCCATGCTGGAACCAGGAATGCTGCCTTTTGCAGACAAATTCATTTGAAGACTGTGAATGCCTAACATTTTAATGAACTTTAATACGTGGCTAACACTGATTAATTATATGGAAGAAAGAAATGTCCAAATAATAAAATATTAAACAGATACCAACCCTGGTCTTAAGCAATGGTAGGCCATCTATGCATGTGTCCATGCTGCATTTTACTGTCTCAAAAGCAGACAATTTCAGGCTCTTATATAGCAGATCAAATCAATTGAGAGTGGCCCGATAATACCAGGACACATTTATATAGAGACATACATGCATATGGATAGAGCTAGACATAATGTGACATGAGTTGTGTACCTGGGCACAATATATTATTAGCTTTATGTTATCGGATGTTTTGTCACTAAAACCATAGTCTAAGTATTTTATTTTAAGTTGTGTTTCGAGTACCTAGGATCAATGAAAGGTTAAATAAGGTTTTTCTTTCCCATTGAGCATATAATGACAGAAAAGCATAAATGATGTATATTTTTCATTATCATTTTCCTAATGTAACAAGGAGTTGCCATTGTCTGATAGCTCATGTTTTTATAGTGGAATTTACAGGTGCAATCCATTTCAGGTGAGCTGGTGCCCCCATTCTCTATTTATTTACTTCTGCTATTCGATATTTCTGCGAGTGCGCCATATATTAATTAATAATTAATAATTACAGGGGCCTCGATTTCTGCAAGCAGCCTATATATCTATCTGGGAATGGTTCACTACGCTACGCTACACCCATATATAGAGATATACCCTCAACCAGATACGTATATAGGGCAAGGCAAGCAGCCCATATATCTATCTGGGAGTGGTTCGTTACACTACGCGTATATGGATAGGGGCCCTCTGGCATGAATAGTTTGAAATGAAGCAATTGGTAGCAAAGTGCTTCACTTGTCTTTCTCTACCGCTGCAAAAAATCCAAGAAATAATTAAAAGTTTGTGACACAGGAAGAACTAAGGATTCAGAGCTAAAGACATTGAATTATAGAAATTCAAATGTTGAGTTTGAGG
Source organism: Torreya grandis (assembly GCA_037957365.1). Taxonomy (NCBI): domain Eukaryota; kingdom Viridiplantae; phylum Streptophyta; class Pinopsida; order Cupressales; family Taxaceae; genus Torreya; species Torreya grandis. The sequence goes on along the minus strand of JARHVA010002968.1, from coordinate 1,751,658 downwards.
AAGGGGATGTCAACACTTGGGGAGACCCTATATCCCCAGATGAGGAGCTGGAGAAGAGGTAAAAGAAGGCCATCAAATCTGAGGAGCTGGGGAAGGCGTAGAAGAAAGCCATCAAATCTGAGGAGCTGGAGAAGAGGTAGAAGAAGGCCATCAAATCTGAGGAGCTGGGGAAGGCGTAGAAGAAAGCCATCAAATCTGAGGAGCTGGAGAAGAGATAGAAGAAGGCCATCAAAGGCCCACTTTTAACCAGTCGATGAAGATCACACGGTATGATTTAGGAAATAAAGGAGGGGGTGCACATGGTTGAGTAAGGTCCAACTAGCCTTCAAGGTGCAATGGATTTATGACCTTGCGGAGAATATAACTGTTGCTTTTCAGTATCTGGATGGGGCAACTTATACAAGGCCAGCCAGATGGCTATGCCAAAACCGTAGAGTGAGCATTACCCAAACTGTTCAGGCTTTGACTCAAAGGAGATTGAAACTACGATATCCCACATATACTTGATATCTCTAGTGCATTTGTCTTCTCTTTGTTTCATAGTCTCGACTATTTCTTGAATTGGTTGACCCATTCACTTTGTTACACTTCCATCTTGTAATGTGTCATCATCAATAGTTATTTTCAACTGACTTTCACTTTTACCCGACTTTAGCCTGGCCCAACTTTGCAAAAACACTGCCAGAAATGTTTGATACAAAAAGTTACACTACTGAAGAATACTATTTGCAGAATTATGAATATAAACCATGAACAAAATACCATAGAAAAGGAGAGAACAATATATTTATTGCATAGGTGGTGTAAAGTACAATGCTTGGTACAGGGAAGACCTGTCACATCAATGCTCTTCCCCTAACATTCAACTTACTATTTATAAGACAAATGGTACCAACGTTTGCGTGTTAAGCCACAAAGATCAACCCAACCGTGCATAGCTAAAGATTCTCTACTACACTACCAAAGCCAACAACAATAAAAATTAGCATAGCAAAGTCATCTGCCAAAACAATGCATTTATTAATAGCAATAGTCTACAATGCTCCCCATTTTCTACTTATTTACTTCTGCTAGCTAATATTTCTGCATTTGTGTTTCTGCCTTGTGTTTACATTGCCCCCCTACTTATTTGCATTGCCTTGTGTTTTTATTAATTTTCATTGTCATTTCATGTGGTTTTAGTATTGATCTTGAGAATGCAGTCCTATCATCCTCCATGTTTAACCTATGGTTCTCAAAAGTCCATCAAAAGACAAAGTTCACCAGCATGCATTTAAAACTGAAGCAATAAACGACCATGAGCTACAATTGTGAAAAGTAGAAGAACGGGCTTTTACAAACCTACCTCTAATAATATAATAGTTGGACATGTTTGCTTTAATTTTTAATTTTAATTTACTACACACGACTTAAAAGTAATGGCAAATACATAGGAATCACAAACTACCATCCAAACTCATACTGGTGAAATGAAAATAACTGACTAACCGTGCTGCTCATGCCAACATGGGCTTCATATATTCGCAAGGATTTACACCGCGTAGGTCGAGGATGCTTAAATTCATATTTTTCCTGAAAAAATGAGATATTAAATCTAACTTTGAGAAACAATAAAAGGCATCTCTAGTGAAAAAACATACAACTCTCTTGATGACATATGGACTACAATTATACTCAACAGTACATATTTTCTTTTTATGAAGCTATAATTGCAGCTATATTTGCAAGGGTAAGGAACCCACAAAAATATTTCTGGATCGATAAAAAACCATACCTCAGGAGGGGGATCATAGTATATTGCATTGTAAGGAATCTCCCCTGGAGCCTGGACAGCAAACTTAATCCATGCAGGAATTGCATCCTTTCGACCAGAAGGAGTATCCATATGTATCTTTAAAATCAGAAATTCAAATGATCAATGATCAAGATTGCATAAAATTACAAGCATGTTAGACAGATACAAATGATAAACAGAAACATGATGAAGTCTATATGACTCATTCAAATTGAAGAAGGATGACCAAAATAAAGAGCCTATTAGCAGCTATGACCTTTAATAGACAAAAGCTTAGAAATGTATGGATTCCATGTAGTTTCCCAGCTATGGTAGTTATCAATAAAGAAATGGAGTATATGCTTCCATACAGATCTTCGCATATAATTAAACATTGATTTTGACTCCAGATGAATCACATTATTTTTTTTAATAATATGAATGTAGAGTTTATTGACAGACCTTCAATCACCCACTTTTGAATTTTACGTAGCATACTACAAAGGCACTCATATAGTGAGCACAAGATTATCCACACATCAATGCTTGAAAAAAGCAAAGAATAATTTCAGACATGCAAATGTATCTTGACGAAACAAAGAAATTATATTAATGTCCAAGAATAACCAAAATAGGTCAATATTTGCATTTTCTGTGTGTTTCTCATGCCAATATTTGCATAATTTTTGTTCAGTTTAAGTTAAAGATTGTGCCCATAACTGTTTTTCTTCTATCTTATCTACTTAAAAAAGACATTCTTGTACGCTTTCTTCTTCTCCCAATCAATTCTCTATCTCCACCCTTAAGTTGGGTACCAAAAATTCCATAGATACCACAACTTCTTGTCCATACATCAACTGAAAGGGCGTGAACCTTGCTGTTGTTACTTTCCATGGACAAGCGAGAACTCAAACCTAGGACCTCCCTTATGCATGCTTGGGTGCTTTACCGCTTGAGCTACCAATCGATTTATGAGCGAGTCTTTTTTATAGGCCCCTTATTACAGTTCGAGTGTAGCTCCTTTTCTCCAACACCCCCCCTTGAGCCACACTTTGGTGCTCGTGACTCCTAGCTTGGCTTTGATACAATGTTATTTTCAATGGACCAATAAGGACTCAAACCTAGGACCTCCCTTGTGCATATTTGTGTGTTCTAACACTTGAGCTACCAATCCATTTATGACAGAGTCTTTTTGGTAGGTTCCTAGTTACAATTCAAGTGTGGCTCATTTTCTCCAATAGATATTGTCTTAAATGTAGTTTTGTATGAATTGAATGGATACCTGTGTTGCCTGCATGAACCAAGATCTGGATCAGACAAATTTGTATCATTTTGATGTGGAGGACCCATCACTATATCCACTCAGCGAGTATTGAATGGATACCTGTGTTGACTGCATGAACCAAGATCTGAACCACACAAATCTGTATCGTTCCAATGTGGAGGACCCATCACTGTATCCACTCAGCAAGTTATGTGTGGCCAGCCAACAATGACCCATCACTGTATCCACGCACCAATAATGTCGTTGGCAGTTTTTATGCCCAAAATTATCTCTCTATGCCACAAGTTTTATGAATTATTGCTATTATAAACTTATTGGATGCTTCTCCTTGGCCATTAGCTCTAGGATATTATGTTATAGATTTGTTGTATTTAATCTTTAAGAGGTCTATTTCCATTATAACTTCAATAATGAAATGCATACCCCTATCACTTACAATACTCATTGGACATCTAAAACACATTATAATATTGTCATATACGGATTTTGTTGTACTATTTTGATGTATTATCTATTAGTTCCTTTTCTTCTACCCATTTTTTAAGACCATATGTGACAAGTATCTACACCTCCTTTTCCATAAGGGATGTTTAAAGGGTCCAAAAAAGTCCATACCCCACTTCTATAACAACTCTTGTGGTGAGCTTGGATTTGATGGATGAAAGTTTGCCTTGACAAATGTTATCCCCAAATTTGTAATACCCCACTTCTCTAACATTCATCTTTTCATCATGTTCTTTCTGACTCCTCTATGTCCTCCAATCGAAAATCATTCAACGGCCCTCCTTCAAATGTCCCTAGTTCTTCCCATAGTCAACTTGTCCGGTCTCTATCATCATTGGTCCAAGAACTTCATAACAGTCTTTCCTTCTCGCCTTGCAAGTTATTTCCGATGTTTTATGTCGGTAAAATCAGAAATTCTTGCACCTCTTGCACTTAGAAAGATTGCTTTCCTCTAACTTAAATAATGTCAATATTTTCCTCGATGTAATCTTCCGTGGCATTCCTAAAACAGGTTGTTTGATTTGGAAACTAACAAAGAATGCTTTAGTCATGATGTCATAATTGTTGAGGATGCAAAACTGTTCCAGACTAAGATAAGAGCAAAAATTAGATCTGAAATGATCTAAAGCCCAGCAGGAGACCTAAGACAACCCCACTTAATGGACTAAATGAGTTATTGCGGAAGCATAAATTAAATCACAGAGGCCGAAGGATATATCAGAGTGCAATAAGCCAATGTACATAAACCAGAAAACAAGGGACACCAGATTAGAACTGTAACTGCAAGATTGTATTATGCAGTAGTTTTGTACAAGATCCGGGAGATCAAATGTGCAACGTCTATGTACTTTCTAGTCTATCTGTATTTCACTAAATTCTTACAAAGAATAGAAGAATGTATTAATATACAATTGAGGAAAATTAAGTGTTGGTTGGACCATCACAAGAGTGGGTAACAACCACTTCATAACTAATTGTTAGTTTGTCGTCTTCTGATAATGCCAATGTAGTTTTGCACATAATAGTATTGACATTGTCATACCTGTGCGGCATCATATAAGAGAAGTAAGAATTTTGCGAAATGACCACATTTTCTTGGGATGATAGTGCCATTGGTGAAGATGACATATGCCATAGAACAAAGTCGTCATGCCGCAAGTCAAACAAAGTCTTAGATCCTCCTAGATCAGTATCCCTCCTTGAAGAGTAACAGTGCCCATTGCATGCAATTGCAGTACAAGATTTGGAAAGAGGTTCCAACCTACAGTTTTATAAAACGTTTTCCTTGGTAAGGTGCTTGACCTACTTTGATGATATGAAAGAGATGGATCTCTTGTTGACGTGTCCATTTGAGATTGGCATCAATTATTTGCTATGTTGTTTGGGTACGGGTACAGGTACGGATACGGGGGCGTCTCGGGTACGCGGGTACATCATTTTTCAAAAACCTTGATTTGGATACGTCGTGTGTACGTCTGTGTGTGTGTGTGTGTGTGTATATATATATTGTATATTACTCATTTATTTAGTAAAACACTTGAAACTACATAGTGTGAAAATATTTGTCTATAAATGATAAAACACTTAAAAATATATAATATCCATTCATTCATTACTTCAAAGACAAGATTTACATTCAAATCTAGAATAAATCATCTCGATTGTCCACAAAATCATGAATGCCACTCCCATTATTTTTCAACTTTATCATTTACTGACACTTTCTCTCACAAGGGCTCATCGGTGCATTGAATCTCACGAGTGCATGCCTTAAGGGGTGCACAGGGAATGGGGTGGGATCGGCTTGTGGCACTTTGCCAGAGATATTCTCATACTATTCTATCACGAATACATCCCTTCATGCAGCCTTCATACCTCCTATGATGTCTTCTTGAAATCTTGAAACCCTGAAATATGGCTAAGTTTGAAACCCTGAAACCCTGGAATTTGACTAACTCTGAAATATGACAGGATCCTCCAAAACCTAGAATTTGCATTATAGCTCCTAGCAGTCCAAAACCCCTCTCAAACATCCTAAAAGTATATAAATAAAATATAACTTAAAGTATAAGAAACTAGATGTCCATATCTAAATGTACACTTATACTTAAATGTTTATTTTATTTCTATACGGTTGGGTTCGGACTGGATTTACATTTAGGGTTGCTTAGTTTTTAGGGTTTTTTTAAGGATTTTCTGAGGTTTTTTTAAAAAACAAATTCGCCATTTTTCTACCGCAATCCCTCAGGTACGCGCCAGAAACGTCCCGGGTACTCCCGGAGGCGTCCCGGAGGCACCCGTCGGTGTGCCGGACGTTTCTGGCACTCCGGCGGGCGCCTCCGGGACACCTCCGGGAGTACCCGGGACGTCCCCGTGCCGGAGGCGTCTCCGAACAGGAGGCGTTGGGCCGGGGGGCGTATCCCTGCAACACAGATTATTTGATTTAATTTTGTTGGTGCGCTGCAATGACAATTGATCTCTGCTTGTTGAGTGTCTCTACAACATTTGAAGTGTCCAGTAACAGTGGAAAATAGTGGCACAAGAGTTTTGCATTATATATTGGACCTGGTCCAAGGTAAGAAGGAAGATTAAGCTCGATATCTTAATATCCTACTCGGTTAGTGATGGTGTAAGGCTGGTACCAAAGTGGACGAAGCTTGCGGTAGGGTTTTGTCAATCTTTCCTTCTACAGATGAAGCCGTACTCAATCACCAACATGGAAGATGCGCAACGTTTGATGTTGATGATGGTGTTGCTTCTACTTAGCATTTTCCTGCTACATAATGGGCTGCACGTAATGTTAAATGTGCTAAATGTGCTCATGAACTTAATGGGGTTGTCAACTTCCTTTGAGATGAACGAGTTGCTATTGTTGATGGTGGTATAGGATAAGTTACGTCAATGGGTGCCAAAGGATGGAAACCCAGACAAACCTTGAAAGGGTTGTGCACAATAGAGTTTTGTAGAGCTCTATTGTAGTTGTGTTGAATAAAATTAAGGCTCCCATCCCATGTGCATTAAGTCTTTAAATTATAAATTCACAAAATATGCATGATCATCTTGTTTGCCATAAGTCTGAGGATGGAATGCAGTAGTCTTGTTCATCTATATGTCCAACATAGACCAAAGTGCTTTCCATAAATTGCTCCAAAATCTTGTGCCCCTATCAAAAGTGATACTTTATGGGATTCCATAGCAGATCCAAACATGCTGAAAATACAATTGATCTACTTCTAGAGACGAGATTGATTTCTTACAAGGTGTAAGAATTTCCATCTTTGAGATTCCATCAACTACTACATATACACGATCATTACCATGCTTGGTAGTAGGGTAGCCTAGATGAAAATCCTAGGAAAAGGATTCCAACAGTTTCATGGAAGTAGAAAAGATGTGTACATACCTTGCTTCTTGTTAACTGGTTTGGCAATTGCACATGTGGTACAACACCTAATGTATTTGATAACATCTGACCTAAGGTGTAGCCCAAAAACTTAATTTAGCAACACGGCAAGGGTCATTTCAATTCCAAAGTGTCCAGCAACCTTGCTGAAATGGGCTTCCCATATTAGTTTGTCTCTCTACCTTGTAGGGTACACACAAGTGCTCAAGATGATATAGAAGTCCATCCTGCAAGTAGTAATTTGAATTTGCATTGTTGCAAAGCAATTTTTTATAGGTTTCGACAAATTTTGTATCGGATGAATACAATTATGAAAAAGTGTTTTCATGTCCACATGCATCAAGCACAGTGAGGAGACCTTGAACCAGAGGTCGACTCAAACAATCTGCTACAAGATTGGCACTTCCCTTCTTATGCTTGTTGTTCAAATGGAACTGCTGAAAATAAGACCATTTCTAATGTCACTCTTGTTGCAACTTTTTATGGATCTGCAATAACTAAAGCAGATTGTGATATGGGTGGATCATGGTCTCCTTTCCCAATATGTAATGTTTACATGTCTGGACAATGGCATAAAGCTGACAGTCATATGTGGGATAGTTTCTTGTTAGCATAGTGAATGTTTCACTGTGGTAAGCAATTGGATGACCATGATAGGTGAGGGTTGCTTGAAGTGCACAATCAAATGCATCACTCTCTATCTCAGATGATTGCTAAAGATCAGGTAACGCAAGAACTAGCACAGAACAAAATCTATAGTTCAATTTTTCAAAAGCTTTCTATTGTATGGCAACCCAAACGAAGCTTACTTTGGTGCCACCTTTAGTAACTTGGTTCAGAGGCCAAGTCACGTGTGAGAAACCAAGTACAAATCTCCTATACAAATTTTCTCATCCCAGGAAGTTGCAAAACTCTATGAGATTCCTTGGTGTAGGCCATTCCTAGATGATTTGAATCTTAGTCGGGTCCATATGAACTCCTTGGGTGTCTACAATGTATCCCAGATATTGTATCTCCTATGTGGAAAATGAAAATTTCTCCATGTTAGCATACAGCTTGTGCTGTCGCAAACTGTGAAACACCGTTTCAATATGGCATAGATGTTCATCCCATGTTTTGCTGAAGATTAGGATGTCATCAAGTTAGACTACAAAAAATGAAGTGGTGAAAGGCCTAAGGATGTCATTTATCATCCACATGAATGTTGCAGGTGTATTAGTTAAGTCGAAGGGCATAACCAACCACTTAAATAAACCTTCCTTTGCTTTGAAGGTTGCCTTCCAAATGTCTTCAAGTTCAATAAGAATTTAATGATACCTAGACCTAAGATTGATTTTGATGAAAATTTTGGCACAACAAAGCTGGTCCAGTATGTCCTCTATTCTTGGAAGAGGGTAGCGCTTCTTCAATATGATCTTGTTGAAAGTTTGGTAATCGATGCACAACCTCCATGTGCCATCCTTCTTTGGCGCCAACACAATTTGAGTTTCCTAAAGGCGATGATTTGGACTTAATGTGTCATTTATCCCCTAGTTCATGGATCTTCCGCTTGATCTCTTCAATCTCAAACAAAGATTTTGTTACATCTCATCCTATCCGTAACGAACAACACTTATCTTAAACAAGTAGTTTAGACTATTGGTTATGTGGGATAGTCAACTAGGTATTGTTGTGATTGTTTTATTGTGACTACTATACTTTTCATTTTGAAAATCTATTTTCAATGTATTTATTCAGCAAGAAATGTATGGTTAATGATTAATATTTTTGCACTCTAATTTGTATATTGCAGTAGCACTTATAGCATTTATTCTAAGTTAATTCTTCCAGCTATATTAATATATATGATGTAATGGATTAACTACTTTTCAAACTGTCTGAGGTGGATGCAGGACAATGTTACCCTCGTAGATTAGTCCTGAGGGAGAGCATCGTAAGGGAAAGGGTCACAGATCGTGATAGTTGGGAGTAGACAGATCTTTTCGGGAACTATCACGCATGCACATAGAATTCCCTAATTTATTATTGTTTGGATTGCATTTTATTTTTGTATTTATTTTATAGATCTGTCCATTTATTGCGAATGATGTTTCTGTGTTCATAGGAGTAATATATGTATTAAACTATATCATATCATGTGTTTTGTGTTTAACCATATTGGTTTAGCTAATAATGGAATGCTTGTGCTTTACGACCTAGAGCAAAACAAACTTGTCATTATTTGTGAACTTGTTGTTTGCTTTTACCCCTGCGGACTATTGGACAGCCTCATAATCCATATCTCTGACTGCGTGCATGATTTGTATCCTTGAAATCCTAGTTGCATAGTCACATGGTCACACCTTTGTTCTGCTTGTATAATCTTTACGAAGTTATTAATTCAGTGCATAAAGCTCACGCTCTTATTATGAGACCTAATGGGATTAACATAATAAACCCCGTTAGTGGGGTTACTTGGAATATAGCTAAATTGTTTCAACCACTTTATGCGGTAAACGTGGTATGGTCATAATAATTCTTGGGAGACCTTGAGCGGGTCAAAAGGGGCTTAATGATGAGTAGCAAAGTGGAAAAAGGAGGGAATAATTAGGTTTTGGGATCTCATGCAAGTCAACAAAGGCATCCACGTTGAAGGCAGTTATTTGGTAGTGTGACTCAGAGTGAAAACCTTAGACAGCAGTCTTTGGGCTCAAATTTTCAAGCCATTTATGGGGGCAAAACTGATAGCAATGTATGCGGAGATGGCAACAAAAGGTGGAAGAAAAGTAGGAATTTGTTGCCCGAGGAAACAAGGGTTTTTTAGTGATAAAAACAAGGTGAATAGGGGGAAGAGACATAGTGAAAGAGAGAACAAAGGAGGAGTAAGGTGCAAGGAAAGGTTTTTGGGACACAACATTTTTGAAGGAAATCTTTGTGGATTCGATACCAAGGAAGTAACAAAATTTTAGATAGTAGTATGAACCCTTTTTTGTTAAAAATAGGTGCTCTATGTCTGGGAAATCAAGAAAATAACAAGTTTGTAAATGATTTCTAAACCCCCAATGACTATATACGACCTATTTTGTTCATACTTTGTATTGTTATGTGCTTGATATTATGTCGTGGGTTGTTTTAGTTGTTATGCTTGTGATATATATACACCTTTTAGTGACTTAGACATAGTGAAGGAAACTTTTCCTTGCAAGTTATGACATGTTAATATGACCTAAAATGGTTGTAGCACGATGTAGAGGTATGGCTGTAGCACATTGTTGAGAAACAACAGTAGCATATTTGTCCGAAACCCTAAGCAGCTGTAGCATGTTGAAAGTTGGTTGTCTTGAATGACTATAGCATATCCATGATATTTTCCCTGAAACCTTTGTAGTATATTATTGTTGTTTTAATACAAACATCTATAGTGTGATATTGTTGTTTGCCATAATATGGCTATAGCATAAGTTGGATTATTTTTTATTAAAACAGCTGTAATCTAGTATAGTTGTTATGACACGAATAACTACAGAATAGTGTTGATGTTTGATGTAAATAAGCCATATTTTATTTTGCCATAATGCAGTTGCAGCATGTAGTGGTTTTTTTGCCTTGAATGGCTGTAGCATACCATTGTGGATTTGTCCCTAAATAGTGGTAGTACATTGTTGTTTTTACCCTAAATGGTTGAAGTTCATTGTGGTAGTTTGCCACTAAAACGCCTAGTATTTTTGATATTGTTTGAAACTTACAATAGTTGTTGTATGCTTGGACGAAGGTTTTTAGCTAAGTGACTATAGCATACTTGGATGTTTGAAAACCATATGACTGTAGCTTACTTGTTTTGGAATTGCTAAGCCAATACGGATGTAGCTTACTTTGCTTTAGTAAATGATTGTTTGTGAATTATACAGCTAAAGCACTATATAGCTCTTAAGTTTATTTAAATCGGTTAGAATTGTTATGTTATTGAAACTTCTCTATCTTGGAAATGGATTTTGGAGACCATTTGCTTCTTATAAACCTATGGATGTGAGTTAACTCTCACCCACAGGCTTATAAGTTATAAGGGTAAATATGTATTTAAAACTTAAGTCTTTCTATTCATTTTCCGAATTTCGTGTGGAATCCATGAATTCTTGATGAATTATGGCTTCTGGGGAAACTATAAATTCTATTATTATCATTAGTATGGGTTCACTCTAACCCACAGGCTTATAAGGGTAAATATATATTTAAAACTTGAGTCTTTCTATTCATTTTACGAATTTAGTGTGGAATCCATGAATTCTTTAATGAAATATGGCTTCTGGCAAAACTATAAATTGTGTTATTATCAATAGTATGAGATTATGCTTTGGTTAATAGATAGCTTGAAATGTATGTTTATCAATAGGATACACAGGCCTATAGGCTGTGATTAAGTACTCTTTTGAATGGCAGTATTATGAATACGTATATAATCAAACGGTTGTTTCCAAGTATGAACCTGGTATCTTTATAGGTTGATATTACTAGCATAAAATTGTGACTATAAAGATGATTGGACGTTTGCTTAGTTGTAAATGGATATATAACTATTTTTACTAGATAAAGAAGTATATCCACATTAAAGCTATTAAATAGGTATTATGTTTTTTGATGATTGGAGTTACACTTTATGGTGTATGGTTATGTATGATGGAGTTTTAGATGAAGTTTCATGGAATGGTTAAATAGCTTAAACCAAACTTGTAATTCTTGGATTCTTGTGCGAAAGACTCCGATATGACATCACATTAGTACTCTCTTTATGTAGACTGTTTTGTGTGATTTCATTATGAATAATTCTGATTATGACTAGTACTAAAAAAAAGTGTCATCCTTCTTGTTAAGGGATGATGAGTGACAAGTGGGGAGCCTATTTATTAGTCACTCATCATCAGTTAACAAGAAAGGCACTGATGACTGTATGTTATGGCAGAGAGTAATGTCGATATAGACTATGACCCAAATTCTTGAAATCTGAAAATACTATAAAATGTTTTGGCCAAAGAAATGTTATAGTTATATACATTGTCTATCCACTGTACTTTCTAGTTTACGTGTTTGCTTGAGGTCATAACAGATAGAGGCGTACCTAGGGTCTGTATGACTGGCCGCATGTAACAGAGATTGTACTTCCATATATGTTCTCCAGCGGTTTTGGATGCTCGCATCATCATTATTTGTCTCTTCGTAAAGGGAAGGTCCACTCCTAGTGGGAAGGTGTGCAGAAGACCATCGGTCTATGGTTGGAGGTAAAGCACCGAGATGATGCTCTCCCTCTATATCGTTGAATCTGAACCAATTCTAATGCATATTCATGGCTACTACACTATTTTTAGGAGTTGTTTCATTGATGCTCCACTGTACTATTGTACATTTATTATTATTGTACTAAAAAAATTATTACAACAAAGCTTGTTGGAAAACTTGTAGTCTCATTATTTAACATGGTTACTTTTCAGCTGTGGTTGTATATGATGCTTATAGACTGTTGGCATACTTATGTATTCATCATTTAACATGTACTTTCAGATGAGGTTATATGTATTGTTGTGTATTCTTACAGCATTGCTCCCTTGAGACCCGTGAGGGCTGTTATATTTATTGGCATTTATGCTTAGACAAGGGAATTTACCATGTATTATGCAACTGCTGTTTATTAGAGCATAGAATTAGCAGAATTATTTGTGAATATGGTGCAAATACTAAATAACTACATTGCTAAATACCTCCAATAGTTGAATGGTGGTTGACTGATTTTGATTAAATAAAATAATTATGTGATACGTCCTAGTTAAACCCCAGTGGGTTGTAACAAATTTGCAGTATAAAGAAGCATTAGGTAGAGGTAGTCCTTGTATCAAATAAACAGTGTATTTAATTGCACAGTGTGTAAGCACTTCTTTAGGTGACTAAAATATATCCGTATATTCTCCCAACATGTTGTATGTCAATTGTTGTTGAAGGAACTATGGCATGAGTTTGTGTCACAAGAATGTTCCTACGTTCAGGTCTAAACATCAAGAGTAAAAACTCCTACTAACTAACTAGTTTCTTGCAATGCTTAGCACTAATGAGTGAAATCTTAGGAAATAATTCTGGTATGTGGTATCTCATATTACTAAAACTAACTAGCTTCTTGCATTACTTAGCACTAATAAGTGAAATCTTAGCAACTACTTCTGGTATGTGGTATCTCATATTACCATCATCTGTGACAACATTCCTAGGATTTGCTTCATAGATTGCATGCCAATGGTAAAGATATGGTTGACCAAGTAAAACATCACATACCTAATGGCAAGGCATTGCAAAGGAATGCATCTTGAAAGGGCTTGATTTTGTACACTAGGTGACACTATTGAGTGTCCTGTTTCTCAAAGCCCACATTGAATAATCAAGTAGAGTGTGGTCGTGGGTGAGGCGTTAGCGGCAAGTTCAATCTATAAATTGTTTACGAGAAATCAGGGTCTTCTAACTTCCATTGTCAAATAGGAAGTGTATTGGTTGAACATTCATCCACATTTAAAAAAGAAACAATCTTTCTACTACTTTTGAATTTGTAATAAAGGAAGAAGCAATGTTTGCAGTACCTACCACAGCAATAGGTTCAAAATTCACAATATTCTTACCTTTGTCCAGGGATGCAATGTTAGTACCCACTGCCTCAAGTTGTGCAAGTAGAGATTTCCTTGTGCGACACTTCATTGGAGTGATTGTTGGAGATATGAACTAAACACCACTTGTCAATCTTACACTAATCAATTGACAGTTTATTCTTCTTCTAAGGATGGAATGAAGGGCTGTTCCCTTGTTTAGCATTCTGTTTAATTCTAAACTTGGAATTCTTAAACTGCACTTTATCCTAAGACTTGGAATCTTCTTTCTTAAAATTATCCTAAGCTTCTGCTTCAAACTTGCAAGCAAATCTATAGGCTTCTCCAATCGATGAAATCTGTATTAGATTGGATATTTGGTCTCAAGCATGGCCTATACTTCAAAATGAGATTTTGCTAAGATTCTTGAACATTAATTTTGAAGCCAAAGTATGAAAGATATTTGCATATTCTTGAATAGATTGGTCACAGCCTTAGCGCAACTGTGACAACTTGATGCATTGATTATCATAGTTTCCAACAAAGTAATAGGTAGATTTGAGTGCTTCTACGAAACCATTCCAGGTATCCACAGATGTGTAAGTCATCATCTTCATGTGTAGCACAGTAGTTATCCCACCATTTCTTTATGAATAAATAAACTTTCAGAAGAGCAAATGTAGTATTTTATGTCATAGAAATGATTAACCATGTAGTATGAACAAATTATATTAAGCCAGTTATCTAAGGCATTTGCATCTATTTTTCCTAAATACATAGGGATGTCTAGATTGATTGTATCTTGTATGGTATGTGACCACCAAAAGGTCACTATGAATGAGGTGTCAACAGGAGTGCAAACATACTTGAGAAGTTGAGTGAAATGATCAATGATTCCCACTCGTTCATGTGCATGGCATTCTTCCAATTCTTCCCATTTCTTTTGCAAAGCATCCTATATTATTTTCTGGAACATTTTTGAAGTCGGCATCTCTGAAGTTGATATGTCTGCCATTTGCAAATGTGAAGGAAAGTATCATGAAGGGTCACAGGTTTCAAGCCCTAACCTCATGTAATCAAACCTCTATGAGTGGGCATACAAACAATGAAGGATTTCAAATACAACTTTGATACCATTGTGATATGATATGAAGTGTGTAAGCTCTAATACCACTAATCTAGGGGCAAGGAGGAGACACGGTGGACAACCCCACTTAATATATTAAATGGGTTATTCTGGAAGCGTATCTTGAATCATGGAGGCCGAATTATTTATCAAAGTGCAATTAGACAAAGGCAAGAGATGTGAAGACAAAGAACAACGTATTAGAAATGTAACTACAAGATTGTATTATGCATTTTGTACAAGATCTGGGAGACCGGATGTGTGATGTCTACATACTTCCTAGCCTATATTTGTTTCACTAACTTCATACAAAGAATAGAAGAATGTACTAATATACAATTGAGAAAGATGAAGCGTCGGTTGGACCTATTGTAGTCTAGAATTGCACCCTTGTGGGAGAGTTTTTTAGGCTCTCTCACTCCCAGCTACAATATTGGAGCAACCTCAGGCTGTGGGTATCTTGTAGTGAGGTTGAACCTCCGGAGAAGGCCGGCTTCCTCTTGGTAGATCACCTAAACTAATATTTTTGCTTGGAAAAGAGGTAGAGAGGGGGTATAGGGTAACTAAGAGAGCTAAATGGGTGATACACCAAATTGATTGACACTCACATAAACATGAAATTAACACTAATTCAGCATAAGATAATTCTTGCTCACACAACCTCACAAACTAGTTAATTTGCATAAAATTTTCATAAACTAGGCTCACCAAACAATACATGAAGCAAAGAGAAATTTCAAAATCCACACCAAGCGTCCGTTAATGGCAGAAAGAACTCAAGTTCAGACCTGCAACTAACTTGAAAACACCTAAAAACAAGCAAGAAAGGACAATGGACATAGAAGAACACTTCTTCACAAGGCCATCATGCACAAGCTTGTTAAACACAATTTTGAGGCAAGAGATGGGTAAAAATTGATATTTATTGCTTCAAAAGGTCTTTCTTACAACTTTTGACAAGGTTTCTCCTTGTCAAATAAGGATATCTTTTTTTTTATGGGAAAGAAAACTAGGAAGAAAAAAAAGGAAGAGAAAGGAGAAGAGGCAAGCAAACAGAATTCAATAAATGAAATCCAACCACCCTTCATGAATTCTCATCCACATTTGGGTTAATTAGAACTAATCCTTCTTCAACAAATTAACCACCATTAGCTCCAATAGTCTTTAAGCCCTCTCATTGGTTGAGAAATACACTAGAAGACAAGAACTTTTGAGGATGATAATGTCATGATCCACTAAAATAGGAAAAATCCAAGAACATCTTTAATGCTTAAGCTACCTTTTCTAATCACTTGATTTTCATCTTTCACTTCCATGCCATCCTTCACTTGTCTTGCACTTATAAGGACAAAATGCCCATAACTTTGAATCTGAACTGAGCCATGCTGCCTCTGAGTTGAGCGGTTGTTTGTCGAAGATGATGGCCATATCAAAGGACGACAGCCTCTCCATTAATTGTATACACCAGCTCCTGCTTTGAAACCTGAGCCAAATCTTTTCTATAGATGGAAAACCAATCTAAAGACATTGGTTTTCCTGTATCCATTTATGTCGATACAAGTATATATATTGTGTGGCTTCTTTTGATCTTTTTAAATGCCAACAGCTACTTGCAGGGGTTCAGATTTTGACGTTTGTGGGCCCGTCATCAATTCCTTCGGATAACTTGTTTCGGCCATTTTCTTCGGACATATTTCTTCGGGTTTTGTTAAGTGTCCTTTCTAAAGGGAAAGTACCCTTCGGAACTCTCGAAAATGCCCCTTCGAACGATTTTGCTTTAATCACTTTCTCAAAAGAAAAGGTCTTCAGGGCTTTTGCAAAGGTCCATTTCCTTGTAGATACCCTTCGGAATGCTGCATAATGTAACACTTCAGCATGGAAATGACCCTTCGAAATGCTTGAAAATGCCCTTCAGCTTTGATAAAGTGACCTCCTGAAAGGAAAGTGGACCGTTCAGCAATCTTGAAAATGCCTTTTCCAAAAGGAAAAGTACCCTTCGGCTTTTCTGTTTGGTTCACTTTGCCTTGAATAACCCTTCATAAATTTTGTAAGTACCCTTCGGAAGAATTGTTTCGAACAAAATGTCCGAAACAATTCTCGACACTTAGTCAAATGAAGTAACTTGCCCTTCGGAACTTTTCTTTCGAGCAAAATGTCTGAAGAAATTTCAACATTTAACCTAAACAAAACTTTGTAAGAAAACACTTAGTGAAAAAGAGTCCCAAAATAAACGAACCTTTGCACTTCTGCATTTTCTAGTCCGCCACTTCTTCTTGATCATGTCCATCTATTTAAACCAGTCAAAATTTTGGTATGTGGGCCAAAAATCGGCCAACAGGACCACTACAAGAGTAGGTAACAACTACTTCATAACTAATCATTAGTTGTCATCTTCTAGTAACTCCATTGTAGTGTTGAGCAAAACACAACTAACACAATCGGAGTTGTGCGGCATCGCACAAGAGGAGTTAGGACTTCATAGTATGACCACGTGTGCTTGGGAGGATGTTGAAGTTGTTGGTGACAACGTATACCGCAATGTGAATCCATCATATTTCTAGTTGATCATAGGCTGAGATCCTCTTGGATCAAGAAAGTTGCAGCAAATGAAGATGATACGGCTGAAGAACTGAGTAAAATCGATGGGAACAGTCAGTATGAGGTAGGGGAAGCCTCTAAATATGATTCCCGAGAAATTTTCAGTCAAGAAGCCGCTGCAAGCTATTCAAATCAGCAAAACACCGGCATTGATTTAAAGGGGAAGGAACATTAGAAGAGACCAAAAAGGTGGTACAACACCTTTGATGATGTTCAGTCAAATGAGCTGCCTGATATAAGCAAGGATGGAAGACCAAAAAGTGATAAGACATCCAATGCAGTGAATTATGTTTTGAAGGCTAACCTTCAACACTCATGTGAGCTTGAGGTGTATGAAGAAGCCACGAGTAGACTGGAACGGAAAAGGCTATACAAGCTGAATATTAAACTTTAATGACAAACCAAGCATGGGTCCTAGAAGAGCTACCTACTAGGAAGAAACCCGTTGGTTGCAAATGGGTATACATAAGGATTTGCATAGAAGGAAGAGATTGAGTATAAGGAGACATTTGCTCCTACTGCAAAAAAATTAACAATCCGATTGGTTCTAGCCATGGCAACATAGTTTGGCTGGAAATTATATCAAATGGACATGAACAATGCCTTCCTCGATGGATATCTAGAGGACGATGTATGCATGTACCAATCGCAGGGATTTCAAGTTACAAGGAAAGAAAATAGGCAAACTAATGAAAGCTTTTTATGGGCTGAAATAGGCTCCCAAGGCATGGTACATCAAAATTGACGTGTCTTTGGGAGAATGGGGATTCAAAAGAAGTCCTTTTGTCCCCAATCACTAGGTCAAAAGTGAGAATGGTGATGTGAAGAAAAGATAAAATCAGATTTATGTTTCAATTTTGACATGAAAAATCTAAGTGTCCTACATTACTACTTATGCATAGAAGTTTAGAAAACTAATAAAAATACTTTTGCTTATCAAACAAAATATGCAAAAAAATTGTTAGACAGGTTCAGTATGGCAGATTGTAAATTCACATCCACACCTATGGAGGCATGACTGAAACTTTCAGCCAAGACTGATTCAAAAGCAATAAATGGATTAGTCTACAAGCAACTAGTTGAAAATTTGATCAATCTTACAGCTAGTAGACCTGACTTGAGCTACGCAGTCGGCTACATCTCCCAATTTATGACAGCTCAAAAAGCATAACACTGGACAGCAGTGAAGAGAATGCTAGAATATGTGAAAGGAACATTGTACTCTAGCATTCTGTATGGTAAATGCAAGGAGCTTCAGTTGTGTGGCTACAGACTCATGTTGGGCAGGATCTATGCATGATAGGATGTCTACAACAGGTTATGAGTTCAGTCTTGAAACAAGAGCAATTTATTGGATCAGCACAAAACATGCAGTTTCACTTTTCTTTACAGAAACAAAATACAACACAGCAGCAGTAAAAGGGGCATGTGAAGCAGTTTGGCTTAGAAGAATGCTTGTGAATTTGCAAGTTAATCAGGATGAGCCTACAATATTTTTTGGGATAACCAAGGATTTATCAAGTTGGAAAAGCTTCCCGTCTTTCACGAGCATACAAAACATGTTGACACACATTTGTCACTTCATTCAACACCTTGTAGAAGATGGAGAAGTTGAGCTACAATATTGTCCAACTTATGATTAGAGTGCAGACATTCTGACCAAGTCTCTTATGGCCATTAAGGGAGGATATTAGAGTTCTAATGGTCTTATTAGATTTAGTAATAGGCTTAAATATAAATTCACATTATTGGCTTAGTTTACTCATAAAGTAATGTAATAATGACATAATATTCATTTAAGTCCTTTTAGGGTTAGGGTTTCTGTCAACTTAGGATTAGAATTTATGTCGATTTCCCTCTTATAAAGAGACAATTGTTCACTCAATAATATATAGAAGTATCTCTCTTTCAAATTCTTCTAGTGTTATTGGTCAGTTTTTTGGTGTGTTTGGTTTTCATAATAGGTGAGGGCAATCACATCAAATAAATAGTAATACATAGATAGGTTTGAATGAAAAGATAAGACCCACAAATAATAAAAGAGAAAAAAAATTGGGAAAAATGTACAAACTACTAAAGATAAGTCCAAGATAATTGTTGGAGACTCTAATGAGCCAAACAGAATCGTTCACTGCTTAACGCTTGTTGTAAATTATGGACAGTTTATGTCATCTAAGATACGAGAAATTGCTTTAGTTATTACTAAGGAGCATCTTGTTTGTGGCTGCAATAGCTAATATTGCACAACTATGGGTCATGACTGCAAGGACAACTATGGGACAAAAGGGCTACATTCCTTGAAATGTAGACGGTCAAATTGGAAACAAGATGCAACTTAACAATTTGCACACGCTAACCTCATGACACAAATACCTATCTACAAGCATACATATTGCAGATAAACATAAAAAATGTGAATGCTTTTATTTATTCTCATATACAATGTACATGATCTCCACATGAAATTGACCCTTTCTATAAATGGATAGAGAGCTTTGATCAACAATAGAACACCCTTACATGATTATGAGACATATAGGAAAAGGCTATTGGTAATCATAGTTGAATAACAATTGTTGTACCTGCCAAACCATAACTGGAACTAATCAAACATAGAAAGGGATATAAGTATGCTACACATCGTTTGATCATTCCTTTTATTTAAACCATGTTAATTTTTATCTATTTACTCAATGTAAATAATAGCGTGTAACTAAAACAATAGTCTACATCCAGGACGCCTCATCTAGAGATGTCTAGCCATTTATGCAGAAAAAAAAGCAGACTTGCTGGACTTTTTGTTTACTTAGAAACAGTTACCTCAATTGTTGACTCGTAATTAGAATAATTATGAGTTTGCATAAATCTCAGAATTAGCTATAATAGGCAACTGTAACATTAAGGGAATATCTTAACCTTATATGATAGTTTGACTAGATCAACTCTCTTCAAACTCCCATTCCTACATGAATAAACCTAACATATGACCATGCAAGACACGACACAGAATAACAAACATATGTCAAGTGACCATAAATATGACAAAACCATAGCTTCCCTGCAACCAGCAGATCTAGATTCCAAAATGACATTGGGATGATAAGTTCCGCAACTGATCATGAAGTGAGTGATGTTTCTTTCCAAGAATTAATCAAATGACCTCTGTTTGGAAAAAGCTACATGCCAAACACTTTGTTAGTCACTGCTTGTCGAGAAACACATTAAAAATATCCAGTGTTGCAAGTTTTTTGGTGCAGAGGTGATGCAAAATGCCTACATTCCTGACTAAACTCGCATTTATTAATGGCATAGAAATAATGGCATGTTTCATGTGATGTGATGGGAATTTTGTGTGTTCCCACAGGGCCAGAATTAGGAATGCCTAGTAGGTAAAACCCATCTACAAAGCATTACATCAACCATTAGTTGTCCATGAAGTACACCGAAGGCATCAATTCAGACAGAGACTTATGCTAGTTAAAAGAGATGAAAAGGCTATACCTTAACACAAGATCCATGGCCAATTGGTGGAGATCCATCTGCATTGTTTGGTAAAAATATCTCCCACACTCCAAATTCATTCTGTTAACTCCATAAGAAAAGCACAAATCAGCCAAAATCCAGAAAACAAATATATGTCATATGATCTTAAGAACCACGCATGATATTTTAAACTTGCACCATATAAATAGTCATACACCTCCAAAGGTTTACAAAGCTGAGAAGCATTCAGCAGGACTGATAATTTATTTTACTGATATGCAAGAACCTCTGAAACGGCATTCTACCCTCCACTGCTTTATTTCCTCCCATCACAATGATTATTATCCAGCTATTTATTTTACGGTCAATATGGAATTACACAACTATCATTATCCAAATAGATTCATTTATGCCCAATAATTAAATAACACAACGAGTTCAATTGTGTAGGAAATCTTGCACAACAGAAAATAACAAGACTCAAATTATCATAAAAACATTTAGTATAAACAAACCAGAGTAATTCATCACACGGAGAGAAAATATATTTTGGGTGCAATAAGCACTGCTAACAGTCAATTCAATATTCACAACGTCTCATATCCCAAGACAGGGATGGCTCTCTTTTTATACATGTGCTTAGACCATGTATTCCTTGGCTCATCTACCATACCCACATGATCTGGACTTAATCTCTTTAAGCCCACAATCTTATTGCACCATATACAAATATCAAAGAAATGGTATGTGACATTTTGTCACATGGGTGGGTAGGATAAGAGACTCCAACCACTTATCTTCACCGCTGTCAATTTAATCATGTGTGTGAGCATATAGTAAAATCTTCAAAATGTATAATCTCGGTGGCACATTTGCCACATCATCACCCACTTAGCATTTTTTCCCCTTCATCAAATTATTATTGACATTCTAACAAACTGAATCGCTGAAAGTGAGCTTTCGCATCAGGCATACAGATTGGATTAATGAGAACAAAAGATTTGTCTCCACTTCCATGATTTGGCCACTATATAAAATTTTATATTCTTCCTAGATATGTAGACATCAAGTAGTACAACTGCTTAGAATAATTCAAACCACCCTAGCAGTATAAATTTTAATATATAATGGAATTTAAAACTTTTATTACTCAGCTAACATCCTTACCTAAGTAGCTAATCTTGATACTGTACGCATACCGATACGGGATTCAAGTACGTGGATACAGCGATGTTTGGGGGGAATGGTTACATTTTTGTATACGGCCATAAAAACTTACAAACAAAATATTAAAAAAATAGCCAAATAAGCAAAATTAACCATATATATGCATAGAGTTAACAAAATAAGTTAAATGAACACAAAACATACTAACTAATAATTCAATGGCAAATGTCATGACATCCAATTGAAAAAACACAATGCAGATTATTTGAGTGAATCAAGGAGCAAAGAAGAAAGAATCCTCCGATAATTTAGCAAGTGAAAAGTTTCCAAAAGAATGTCAGAAAGAACCACCATGTATTGAGAGTTTTGACAGAGGACTGGAGGAAATTTCAGAGCATCAAGAGGAAGAGGTTCATTTGGAAAATGAACCTGCAAACAGTGATGAAAATGAAGGAGGAACATCAAGTAATTGTGAAGTAGTCTAGGAGGCCCCGAGGAATAAGACTGGTAGGTTTGTTTATACATTGGAAGCAGCCTCAACCCAAGAATTATACACTTATACTTGGGTTGGTACACCTATAATTAGCATTAGATCATCTTAAGGAAGTTGGCTCCAAGACATTAAGTATGAATGTAATCCTTTCCGCTGTTATGAATGGCGCTGAACAGAGCATGTGAAGCAGAACTGGAAATATTATTTTATTTTTTAATTGTTTTTTAAAGTCCATATTTGACTTTTTGTCAAGTGAAATCAAAAAATAAAATTTGAAAACGTTTCTGGGAAACAAATCCTGCCCTGAAAAGGACAGGATACTGTGGGACGACTATGGATCAAACATATCCGGGAGAAGACTTGCGATGAAGTCCATGAACATACTTTTCCAATCTTGATGGGGAATATGCAATGGTTGCAACCAACTTATTGGGAAGACATGCTCTACATCATTCTACTATAGGTGATGTACTCCCTGATGTGTTTGAGATCCTCCTCCTCAAATCTCCACCATAAGAATTCTTAAATATCTACAAATATTGTAGGATCTAGAATGTCCCACAATTAGTGTATCGTGCAAAGCTTTCAAAATCTTTTAGTTTATCTCAAATTCAAGTACTGAAAAGATTCTATTCTTGTTCAAAATGAGACCATCTACTAGCGCACATATTTTCCATCCTTCGCATTCCCATCTAAAATGTTAGCAGCAAATGTATTCTTGGCATAATCTACCATGATTGAAATCTTTCAATCACCATAAATGATAGAAATAAAACAAAGAACAGTCATTCTAGAAAAGACATCAACAACTACATGCTTTTTCCCTTTATATCAACATCATAACCTTGGATTTTCTTTCCCACCTTTGTGGTTCATCATTCAAATCATGTTGATCCAAGAAGAACTTCAAGCCATTGCAATCTGTCTCAACCACACATCTACCATAAACCAAGTGATATCTGAATTTTACCAAAAACATGATGGCAAGAATCTCCTTGTCATAAATAGAGAAACTACTTTTTGAATCTTTCAACTTCGAGCTCTCCATCTTAATGGAGTCCCTCTTTTGGATTAATATAGCCTCAATACCTTCACCTGTAACACCACATTCTACCACAAAAAGTTGTGAGAAATTTGAAATGGAAAATACATGACAGTGATGATTACCCTCTTAAGCTTATCAAAAACTTTTGGTATTATATTCATCCATGCAAAAGCTCCTTTCTTTGTCATGTTGGTTAAAGGTGTTGCTATATGTGAAGATCCCTTAACAAACCTTCTATCATGGCTGCATAAACTAGAGAATCTCCTCAATAGAGTTAGTGTAGTACGAAGTGCCCAAACTTGAAAAATTTAAAACCTCTTTTAATCACCCTGCCTGCCTTGAGCAATAATGACATGGCCCAAGTATAAAATAGTTGTGACCCCAAACTCCCACTTAAATTCTTTTATAAATAGAGCATGTTTCTCTAGAATTCCAAGGATCAAATCTAGGTGTCTCATATGATCCTTCCATGCTTTGGTACACATCAAAATATCATAAAAATTTATTAAAACAAACTGTCTCAGCTGACCACTGAATCCCTGATTCACCATGAATTGGAACGTAGCAGGAGCATTAGTCAAATTGAATGGCATGACCAAGAACTCAATGTATCCAGTAAGGCCTCTGAAAGTTGTCTTGTGTACACCTCCCTTACAAACAAAGATCGGATGGTGGCTTGATCTCAAATCAGTCTTTGAGAAATGAGGAGTAATAATGGCATGCTTACAGCCAATTTTCAACTCTATGGCATTTTGGAAACCTCCATCTGATAGTGATCTTGAGGACATTATTGAACACCATACTACGTTGTTTTGGAAGCATTAAAATATCAACATAAGGACTATGTTGCTTACCAAAAGATGAAATAGTTTGAATATTCTCCACCACAAAGCAACTTGTCCTTTTTGAGAAGTCCCTTTAGTTGTGACTACTCCTAATGATTCATCAGAGATAATTCCAAGCACCATATCTTTTCCTTTAGATGTAAACTTTAGCTCCTATTTGTGATTTTGTACAAACTCGCCAATGGAACGCAATCCTTCTATCTCCATAACCATGTTAGTTCTCATAACATAAAATTCATTCCATACCTTATTCTCACCCATGGTCATATTAAATTGTCTACTTATCCAGGTGCATGGAATGGTGAATCTATTTACAACTATGATATTAAAGCCATCAAACATTTCAGCCTTCATGTGTTTCTCAATATCTTCTTTTTGTAGCTCTTTGTTTATAACACCAAGATCCCACACGATAATACTTGAACGATTTTGAATTCGAGAGAAAAGATCCTCTTTCCATTTTGTACCCTTCATCTTTTCACCAATCTCTTGGTACTTCCCATAATAACAATACTCTTGCCACAAACTTTGGCTAAAATCGACACTTTCATGCTTCTTGCTATAATCATGAAGATAATCAAATTGCTTACCATTAGTCATTGATCTAAAAATTCCAACAAGCTGAAAACCAACATTAGTATCCGGTAAGGCCCTTTTCTTATGTGCATGCCTTTCAACAAGGTCTTCCTAGAACTCAACCTCATAGACTTCTTGATTTGAAACATTCCTTTCATATTTTGAGCTGTCATAAGAATGATCCAAAAGTTTATCTTCTTCTTTCAATGCCTTAGAGAAATTTGCATCAACTCTACTATATTGAAGACTTGGAAATTTGGCATTAACCAAATAATCCTCTCCAAATTATTGCAAATCTGATTTTTCTTCATGCTCCACCATTACAATTGGAGAATTCTTTCTCTTAATTTTTTGTAGGTGTTGTTTTGTTTAAGTGGCTATCAACTTAGTTTCCTTATCTCTTCATAGTCATTCATCACACATTTTATGGGTCCTCATTATATCCTCTGCGCTTGTCAACAATGTGGTTAGTTTCTTTTCAACCACATTCTCTGGTTCTTTATTAGATAAGATCTCCTTACCTTTGACTTGCATGCTGAATTCTTTTTGCTCCTCTGTAAATTTCTAAGGCTCAGATTTTGACATTTCCATCTTCTTTATTTCTATCTATGCCTTTAAATCCTTCTGATATTCTTGCATTGCTTGTAACATCTCTAACATGGATTCTTGCATTGTCCTCATGATTCATACGCTGACAAGATCACAACTCTGATACCATTGTAATGTCCCCTTCCAACAGAAACGCCGAATTATGGGATTTGTCAACAAACCTTTTTTAAGAATATATTTGAGATTCTAAATAACACTGAATTCTGAAAATTAAGAATAAATCCCTTTTAACTTGGAATTTTATAGAAATAATTAAAGTGGTTGAACACCCACAAAGAGTAGATTTTTTATCAAAATCAAATTGCAATGCAAAGTACAAAACAAAATATATTCGCTAAACCCTAGCCAAAATTATGCATGCAAAATTCAAAATTGTAACCCTAGAGTTTTATGCCCACTTGGCATTTACAAACAACAAACCCTAAAAGTAGACCCTGTGATTATATGGTTGACCGTACAAATGAATTGGTTGGCTGAAAATGGAGTCCAAGTTGGCTGATGATGACATCACAAGCTGAAAATAACTGAATGAGAGGTACAGTGGGCTGGAGATGATGTACAGATGGCTGAAGAATGATGCCCTAACTGCCAACAATGTCTAAAAGTCTGAAACGATAGGTCTAAAACCCTAGTACGACTATAGCGTCACTGTAGCAATCTTATTTAGGATTGATATCACAGTAGCAAATTGATTTAAGGCTGAAAATGACAACGTAAGCAATGGAGGGATGTATGGTTGTTGTCATAGCTGGCACGGCTAGTCAGAAACCCTAGCACGAACTTTGGAAGGATTTGAAAATATGATAAATTTGAATTCTAACGGTATCTTGATTTGAAAGCACAATTGTAGTTCCTCAATGGAACCACCTCACAAGGCCAACGGGTTTTCATCCTCAAGTCTCCTTATCCACCAAAGGGTTTTCGTCCTTAGAAGCTGAAAGTTGAAGCAGATGCTCAAACTTGCAAAAGTGTAATTGATAATAGGTAAAAGATGATTTCCAAATGACACCCCATGCCTTTTTATAAGTTCACTTGACACTTTTCCCAATGAAAAGCCCCAAAAGTAACTTTCCATCTTCTAATTTGATGTTGACTTGCTTTATTTGGAAAGCCACATTTATTTTTTTATTTATAATAATAAATTAATATGAAGTTCACTTTTTAATAAAAAATAAGTCACCTGACAACTTAAAAATATTAACTTTATTATTTTTACTTTATTTGAAAAAGGGATCATGAAATAGAAGCCAACTATGCATCTGTTCTTCTGAGTTAGGTGCTTATGTGGGCAGTTGCAGTGAGTTCAAAACATCACCTACTATCAAAAAAAGGTAAAAAGAGGGAGTTTTCTATGATTTTACCTCAGTTTTGTCCACCTTTGCCATCTTATTTACTTGTATATGTTGCTTAGTTGGCTGATCTGAATCAGTCAAAACAACACCTTCTTTCTCAACCGATTTTGGAGACAATTCGAGAGCTGAAAGTTTTTGAATGAGCTTATCTTTTTGTCTTTGAATGGAAAAAGAATCCCACATGCTAATGCTGATGTTAGACTTCTTCATCTGGTCTATTATACTGAAATGAGATCCACTAACCTTTCGCTGTACCTTTTGAAGTACTGGTTGTTCACAAACTAGAGGTAGTTGAACCTTACCAACCTCTATATTCTGATTTTTTTGTGTTGTAAGGATAGCAAGTTGCTCTTTTATACTCTTAGAAACAACCATAGGAGTACTTGAAGCATTTGTTATCTCTTGAGCTTCTTCAATGGCTCTTCTTTTAGCTCTAGTTACAGCTACAACTTGACCACTTGAATTGTTAGTTTCAACACCTTGAGTAAAAGCAACATGATCATCTACTTGTCAATTTACATTAATGGCATCAGGTTGCCCTTGAACTTGATGAGTCTCTTTGTGGTGTCAACCTTGTATCTTGGTATTGACCTCCTTGAAAAGAAAATTCTTCATGTGTCATATGAGGCATAGTGATGTTCTGTGATACCAAGGCTTGGTTTTGAGCATCATTGAGATTTGAGGGCTGTCAACCTGAATCTTGCATCAAGTTGTTTTGAAGTGGGGTGGGAACAATAGCCTTTGAAGTGGAAGGAACATTAGGATCAAGGGCAGCATATGGCTTAGCTGAAGTTATGGCTCTTTGCGCTTGATAAGGTGGTCTATTTTCTTTGAAACCCTGATAAGAAGGCCTTTGATCTTGGGAGGGTTGATAGGTGTTTTGATTTTGTTGTTGATAAAGCCTATTAGACTGAAATTGTTGTCTCTTGAGTTGCACTATTTCATTCCCAAAGGATTGTAACAAACTTTTTAACTCTTCTATCTCACTAGCTTGACTAGTAGAGGCTGCAATTTGAGCTAGAGGTGGTGGAATAGGAGCTAAGGATGGAACTTCAGGTATTTAAGGGGCTGGTATGGAATTTACTTCAGAAAATATAGGCATTAAAGGTCTTGGAGAAGGCTTACCAACTTGTATCAAACTGTTTTATGCGCTTATTGCAATCTCATAAGCATCTGGCAAAGTAGTACCACCCATTGATTGTATCATCACATTAATGTCAAAATTAGGGGCTTTCAAATAGTACAGAAATGCATATTCAGGGGATGGCCTTATCAACACAAGTATTCTGATCCATGTCTTTTGGAATCTGAGGTTAAAATCAGATATGAACTCATGAGAAGCCCTTGTTATGGCAGTCAATTGCTCAACTAAAGATAGGTAATCAAATTTGTCCTCAAATTGCTTGACGAAAGCTGCACCTAATTCATCCCAAATGGAAATGGAGTTTAGTGGAACGTTTCTAGACCATTGCAATGCTTTCCCTTTGAGGGAGCTAGCAAGCAATCTAATAGCAACATTATCCTCAACAACATTATGGACTGAACAGAGATTAGCCACATCATGGATATGCTCAATAAGGGTTATTTGATTTTCCCCTGAGAAGAATGGGATGCTCTTGAAGGCAGACACCGGAATGTCAACAAACTAGATTAAATTCAGTGGGCTACCTCTATTGAATGGAGCATCCACCTGATTTCTGATGGCCATTTGGGTAGTGGGGATTTTAGTGATTAGAACAGTAGGATGACCAAGAGGCAAATACTGTTTTTGAGGATATGGTTTTGCCCTCCTAAATCTTGATCTCTTATAAAATATAAATTCAAAAGGAATACCTTTACTTGCTGACCTTGTGGTAACTTTTGGCATGAAAAAGTTGCATGAATGATGCTATGAACTCTGCGACTTGAAGAATCTTTAGCTGAATATTCTCGTCTCTTGCAAAACTTTTCTTCAGCATTGAACTTCTTCAGATCTGCAAAAGATTTCTTTGTTTGTCCCACCGGGCATGCCAAAAATTGTTGTCAATCAGACTTGCACCCCTGTGAAGGTAGTTTCAGGCCTTCACAGTCTGCTGAAAAATGAAAACAATCCTAGATTGTGTACAAACTCTTCACAAGTTCTACTGCTGAACTTCACTTTTTTTTGTTTTGTTTTGAAGGTTTTATGAATTTTTTTGTGTTTTCAGGGGGTTTGAACAAAAAAACACATACTGAAAGTAAAACTAGTCTATTGAGAATAAATTTTGAACAATATTGAGACTTCTTTTATTGCCATATATTATTCCATTCACTAAATAAGAGTCCAAGGTCTTATTGATAATAAATACAATATGAAAAAACAAATTATGATAATTGAATGACCCTGATATGATTGTGATCTGCAGATACCATCATATGTTTACCTCCAAAAGAAGCTGCGAACACTTTGTCTTCAATGACCAGCAATTCCTCTCTATTCACATGTACTATAGCATGTCACTATTCACAATACTGTAGCGCATCACTATTCACGAGTACTGTAGCATGTCACTATTCATAGTACTGTAGCACGTCACTATTCACGGGTACTGTAGCACATCACTATTCACGGTACTGTAGCAGCAAATAAAACCTCTGAAAATAATCCCTTTCAATCATAAATTAATCTGCAACTCCAGTCTCTTAAATCTGATCCAAACTTCACCAAATTCATCCAATTGAAATCCCAAATAGAGCCTCTGATTGAGACCCCTCAAAATCACCAAGTTCACTGGGTATTTCACCAGCGCAGATGGTTGCTCACAGAAGAACTACGTTCTTCAATGGCTGCTGCAGGTAGAAACCCTCGTTCTCCAAGCAAGTTCAAAACTCCTCAAAAATGTTCTCCAAATGCAATAATCTGAAATTCTTCAAAAGAAAACCTTATATCTCCTCAAGCCCATTCATTTCCTTCAAAAGCATCCTTTAAATTAACTTTGAATTTCACTTTTAATTTTCCAATAGTTTGGGTGCCCATTTAATTATAATAATTAATTGAAATATGGCCCCTTCTTCATGATGGTCGACCCCTTCATTAAGTCACTTAAGTTATAACATAAATTTAAATTATAACTCTATAATATAAGATTCAATTAAATTAATATTTATTTTGGCAAATAAATATTTATATCTCCCTCAATATAAGTCCAAATGACAAGCCGTCTGAAGCCGGATGATAAGTGACTGACTCTGCATATGACCAGACCATACTGCTAAAAATAGCAGGGGTGCTCCACTGAGTGTCTCCACTTACTAAAAATAGTAAAGCAAATGGCATCCAAAAGACCCCGAACGAAAGCCAAACTGAAAAATTCTGACAATTGAAGCCAAGCCATGCCTCAACAAGACCCTCTATCCTCCATATTAGCCTACGAGGGCCACATAATAGGCTAATCTCAAGTATTGAGAGATGTCAACTGGAAGGGGACATTACAGATTGTGGGTGACCTAATCAGTGGATTGCATCTCTAGATTCTAAAGGCTAGCTCCCTTTGGTGTATCAATTAAGATCTTTGTTTTACGCTACATAATGTGGGGAAAAGAGAGAAAAATTCTGACAATTGAAGCCAAGCCATGCCTCAACAAGACCCTCTATCCTCCATATTAGCCTACGAGGGCCACATAATAGGCTAATCTCAAGTATTGAGAGATGTCAATTGGAAGGGGACATTACAGATTGTGGGTGACCTAATCAGTGGATTGCATCTCTAGATTCTAAGGACTAGCTCCCTTTGGAGTATCAATTAAGATCTTTGTTTTACGCTACAAAATGTGGGGAAAAGAGAGATAAACTTGAACAAAAATCCTATCTAATGATGGTGATACACTTGTGTTTTTTTAACTGATCCACTCAATTTAAGCTCCTAAGAACATTGATTTAGACAAGGAAAGAGCTAAACTTTCAACTCCAATTGACTAATATGCATAAGTATTTCACGAAAAGGTTTTCTCTGGTGATCCAAACTTGAGGGAAATGAAATAATAGGCTTGATTTAAAGCACTAACCAGCCACTTATATCCACTGTAAACTCAGTCAAGAGACATAAAACACAGAACATGACCTGCATAAACTGATCAACTATGCTACAAGATAAGAATCAAGACTTGACAAGGAAGAGGAATTCTATCACTTATGCAAATCACTGACATGAATACACTATACCAGCATTCTAAAAAATAAAAGCAGTCCTATTAATCTGAAAAAGGTTACAAACTCGATCTTTGACAGAATTTGATCTTGCCAAAAGAGAGATCCAATTCACAGCTGAAAAGCCAACTTATATAGAAAAATATACAACAGCCAAGAGGTTGGCACTGAAAATAGAAGATGACAACTCCCACTTCAGTCCAAGTCCAATTTGTGTTATCACAGCCTCCTAAATTTGTCTTTTTCCTTGCATGAAAACTCTTTGGCGTTGAAAAATGGACGGTGAGCTCAAGCTTGGGTTGTTCTTTCTCATGCATGAAATCTACGCCAACTTTGGATGTCGACTTAAGCTTGAACCGATTTGAAGCTGAGTTGAAACATTTGAAAGGCTTTCCTTTGCATGAAATCAAATGAGTAGATGTGGCACTTGATAACCAGTCAACTCTATAAATTAAGAACAGTCAACTCCACATCCGAAATTAGAACTCCGCTTGAACTGCTGGAACATTTGAAAGGCTCAGATTAACAAGAGTGCATGCATGAAATTTACGTTAAGCTCTCCAACAATAAGCTCCTTGAGTCCATGCAAACGAGTCTTCATTTTTAGAATTGAAGGTGTCATGTTTGAAACGGTTACACATCTTGGACGTGTCTAATCCTGTTTGAACCACTTTGCATGCTATCGAACGTGTTAATCTATTTATTGGCTGTTGAAATCTCTTGCATTTTGTTTCTGGTTCTTGGTTTCTGTGTATTTCCTATTGTTTGTTTTTTTGTCTTCAGACAAATTGTCCTTCTCTATTTTCTTGATCCAATATTTATCTCGGACGTTTCTCTTTGTGCATTTTCTTGCGGACATTTTCCTTTGGCTTGTCTTTTCGAACTTATCGCCCGCGGCTTTTCCCTTGGTAAACCTTCCGAAGGAATTCTTTTGGACAATTTGTCCAAAAGAATTGTTTTGGGCCCATCTCCTTGTTTATTCCTCCAAACAAAAACTCTGAAGGAATTAGGTCTTCGGCTTTTCCATTGTCATTTTCCCGTGGACAAATTGTCCGTTGGAATTGTCTCTCAAGCTTTTCTTTTGGCCTTCCCAAATTATCCTTTGGACTTTTGAAATTGCCCTTCGGGCTTTTTGACAAGCCCTTCGAGATTGTTGTAAATGGTCTTTTGACAAGAAAAAGATCCTTTCGGCAAAATTGTTTGGTCCACCTGCCCTTCAAATTTTCGAAATTGCCCTTCCAATTTTCTTGAAACGTCCTTTTCCGAACAATGGACCCTTTCGTCTTTTTGAAAATGTATTCTTCCGAAGGGCTAATAACCCTTCAGCTTTTTTGTTTTGGACTGTCTCGAAGGGTAGATACCCTTCGGGATTTTGTAATTAAATCTTTCTGAAGGGAAAGAGCCCTTCGGGGTTCTCAAAAGTGTCCCTCGGAACTTCAAAGTGTCCCCTCGATGAATGGAAAAATTGCCCTTCGGGCTTTTATCAATTGTCCTTTTCTGAAGGCTAATAACCCTTTGGATTTTTTGCTTTGAACTTTCTCGAAGGGCAAATACCCTTCGGGATTTTTGAAACGAACCTTCCCGAAGGGCACATACCCTTTGGGATTCCTACAAATGAACTTTCTCGAAGGGAAAGTGACCTTTTGGGTTTTTGTCTTTATCTCTTTCCCGCGGACAATTTGTTCGCGGGGATCCAAATCTTTGGACTTTCCTTAGCGAGTCTTTCTGTCCATTTCCTTTTTGTCCGAAGGAATTCTATGTCGGGCTCTTCCTCTCAAACAATTCCTTCAAACAAAAATTCCTAAGGAATTAGGTCCTCGGGCTTTTGTCATTGCCCTTCAGAATTTTGCCAATACCCTTCGGACTTTAGTAAATGGTCCTCTGCCAATGGAAAGAACCCTTCGGCAAAATGAAATGAACTTCGGCCCTTTCTTTCTATCCCTTTGGACAAATTGACAAGCCCTTCGGATAAATTGGCACGGTCCACCTTGCCGATACGTACCCTTCAGGGAAATTGTTGAAAATAGGACCTTTTTTGAAAGGAAGGAGCCCTTTAGAAAAAATGCAAAAAACCAATTTCTGCCACTACTTCAAAAAAGGCATGTTTATGCAAAGTTCCAAATGAGAGAGGTGACAATTTGACTTGCGGGGTCAAAATTGTCAATAGTCCCCATTTATGGCATTGTATGGATATCCTCCACTATCCATCACCTCATCCATCAAAAAGAGACATATAGTTCGAGCTACTGAAGAAAATATTCAACTCCAACAACAGGTACTCTCTAGTCTAATGGAGAACTCAGCAATGGCACATTGCCAAATGAAATAACAAATGGATCAGAACAGGATTGAAAGGCATTTTGAAGTAGGAGATTGAGGTTTTCTAAGGTTCCTCCTTGAAGCAAAAAAAGGAGGATAACAAGTTGTCAGCAAAGTATTATGATCTTAATCAGATCTTGCAGAAAGTTGGGAGCGTGGCCCACAAATTGGAGTTACCTTAGTCAACTAATGTACACTTCATCTTTTATGTGTCTTGTTAGAAGAAAGTCATTGGTTAGAAAATTCCAACTCAGACAAAGTTACTAGAGCTTGATGAGGGAAGAGTCATCTTGGAACCTAAAGCGATTCTCAAGACACACACTAAGAGGTAGTGAACGAGGGTGATGATAGGGTATCTTATCAAGTGGAAGACCTTACCTGGTGAAGATGCAAATCGGAAGATGAATCCTTCATACAGAAGCATCCGGACTTGGTCAACATTGATGACAATGCTAAGTTGAAGAGGTGGGGCATGCTATGCCCTTAACCTATGGCTTGTATTGAGATTTGTGCGGTAGACGTGGTGTGCATTACCTTTGACTTAATCATTTGATAATCAGTAGGTTGCATATTAATAATAGTAGTCGGTCTATATGGGTCATAGGCTAGGTAGGGTATATATAGGAGGTAGTTTTAGGATATTAGTCATCATATATTTGGAATTCTCTTCTCATTGTAAGGACTTGGGAGGTTGGCCCCTTGAAATGGCTTAGTTCTAGATTCAAGTATCTTGCTCTTCATTTCACTTTACTACATGGATCTTCTCTTAGTTGCAAGTGAATGTGTTATTATACTTATGTGAATCTATATTACACTCTACTATTATGATTCTGCTTTTGCGAAATAGTAAGCTCATTACACTTGGGGCATCGTATAGGCGTAGTTATAATGCAAGAAGGCAAGCCCAATGCCTTTGAAAGACGACAGCTCAAAGGTAAGAATTTACTCAATACAGTTTATGAGAAGGAAATGTTGGCTATTTTTTATGCGGTCAAGCAATAGTGGCCTTATCTAATGGGAAGAGACTTCAAAGTGAAGACAAATCACAACAGTGTAAAATATTTTTGGATCAGAGGCTACCATTAGAAGAGAAGGGAAATGATTTCAAACGATGTTAGGGTATGATTTTGAAATCATCTATAAGAAAGGGTAGGAGATTGTAGTGGTGGACACACTCTCTAGAAGGGATGAAAACACCAAGGCATTATTGTGTGCCATGTCAATGGTATGGACAGAGTAGGTAGATGAGACAAGATTGGTATGGCAACAGGATTTAGATACATGGCATCTCATTTAGTAGTTTCAGTAAGATAAGCACTTCAAGGTGTCTCCCTTTGGTACAAAGATAGGCTATATTTTTGCAAAAACTCGAGCCTTAAAAATAAAGTTCTAGAGGAGATTGATGCCTCTCTAGTTGGAGGACGCTCAAGATTCCTACTGACTTATTATCATAGGGTCAAGCAGGATTTTTTCGAAAGGGTTCAACGGTTATGTACAAAAAAATTTGGCCAAATGTTTGGTGTGTCAACAAAGCAACAGTGAGATAATTAAGACTACAAATTTTATGCAGCATTTATCTTTTCCTAGTTAGTGATGGGAAGAGGTTTCCACGTATTTCATCACGAGGTTGCCAAAATTAGAAGGGAAAAATGTCATCATGGTTGTGGTAGATGGACTCACAAAATATACCCATTTTTTCACCTTGTTTCATCCTTCTATAGCAAGCCCGGTGGCAAAAACATTCACGAAAACAATTCAAAAGCTACATGGTACTCGAAAGATTATAGTACATGACCGTGATCTCAATTTTACTAGAAATGTTTTAACTAATTTATTCTCTTGTTTCGGTACTCAAAAAACTCAAAAGCTCTTGTATCACCTCCAATCTGATGAAAAAACTAAGAAGGTCAAAAAGTTCGTGTAGGGTTATATGTGTTGTTTCACTTTTGATAAACAATCCCAAGGGGTTAACTAACTGCCACTAGCAGAACGGTAGTATAACACTTTCTTCCGCACTTATTCAAAAATGTCCCCATTTATGGAACTTTACAGATATCACCCTCCATCTCTCACGTCATCCTATAAAGTGCAACCAAGGATTCATGCAGTAGAAGAGCACATTCAACACCAACAAGAAATTTCTAGTCCCAGAGAACCTGGACATCGCACAAAACCAAATGAAACAATAGGTTGACTAGCACAAGCAAGAAAGATATTTTGAGGTAGGGGACTGAGTTTTTCTAAGGTTGTAGTCATATAAGCAAATGTCCTTGCCCCAGCCCCCCCCCGCCTTATATATATATATATATATATATATATATATATATATATAGAATGGATATGGTGGCACAATATATAGATAGAGATAGTGTTTATTGGCATTGGCACCCCCCACCCCATTTATAGATTTAGATTATATATTCTATTATAGAGTGGATATGGTGGCACCCCATAGATAGATTATTAATTCTATTTTATTCTATTATATTATATTATATCATATAATGGATATGATGGCACAATATAGATATATCTTTTTTCCCTGACTCCTTCCCGCCCCCCCCCTCCCACTTAGCCAAATAAAGATGATGGCTAGTTGACCAAAATGAGCACTAAATACTTTGCGAGAGATCTCTTCCAAATCATTGGTATGGCTATCAAAATCGTGAGCATCATCGTGTAGGTTCCAAATCCAAGTGGTAGGATTAGGTCCCTTAGCTAGTGTCTTTGAGAAATGACCGGGTTTAGCCAATTTTACAAAAGATGTTTTAATAGGATCCCTCTCCACCACGACCTTTACTTCTGGTTCCAGTGAACAAATGATCATTGAGTTCTCTTTCCAAACGAGACATGAGAAAAAACACGCCAACAAGAAGGAATTATTGAACAATAGATATATGTTCTCCTCTTTCCAGAAACAAAAGCAAGATAACAGACTTTCACCAAAGTATTATGGCACTTATCAAACCTTGCACAGAATTGGTAGCATGGCATACAAATTGGTGTTACCTCAATCAGCGAGAATACATAAAATATTTCATGTTAAATGCTTGAAGAAAGTCATAGGCAAGAAGTTTTCAACCTAGACAAACTTACCAAAGCTACTTGGAAGAGGGAAAAATTATCAAAGAACCTGAAGTAATTCTTTAGATGCAAATGACAATGTTGCGGACTAGGGTGATCGCAAAGTATCTCATCAAGTGGAAGAACCTACCCAAGGAAGATGCAACATGGCAAGATGAAGCCTTCAAGTACAACCGTCCATAGCTGGTCAACATTCAATATAATGTTCATTGTAGGGGGGGGACGGGGGGCATGCAACACCCATAGCCTATTGGATGTATAATCTGTGTGGCTGACTTGTGGCACACATAACGTTTGACTTAATCGTTTGATAATTTATATATTTCATAATAATAGGAGTGGTCAGCCTGATTAGAGTATGGAGTCCCCATAACCTAGTTATGCTATGTAGAGGAGGTGGTGCTTGGGTATTGGATGATCATATTATGAATTTTGTTCTTATTGTAAGGATCATGGAGATTTCCCCCTCGAAGTGGCCCTAGCATTGGGTCATCATATTATATATTTTGTTCTTATTGTAAGGATTGTGGACGTTGCCTCAAAGTGGCACAGACATGTATTCAGTACTATGTTCTTCATTTCACTCATATTGCATGGATATGCTCTTATTTGCGAGTTATTGTTATTATTATGTTCATGTCATATGTTGAAATGTTTTCTATTGCTTTGACCCTGCTTTTGCGATATAGTAAGTTCATTACAGCTCCTCTATGACAAGGACAGCAACGTCTCCCAATTCTTTTTGTTTTGGCTGGGTTGGGGAGTGTCCCAATATGTCGTCAATGCCCATCCCCTTTCCCTGCCCATTCCTGAAACTTTGAGATAAGAAGGAAGCTGCAACATGTAATTATTATAAATTGTAGGTAGAAAATCTATAACCAATCACTAGCAAAACTATTTCTTGATTTTCTTCCAAAGTTTATAATTTTCAATGATATTGTGAGGTTTCAGAATTTGTATTGCAGCTTTGGTTTCTTGAATAAAATATTAAGTATTGGAAATATTTAGCACATGAATAATGTAAAAAACTTAGCTGAATGGTAAGAGGATAAACACACAAAACACAGAAAACAAAGGTAGAAACATAATATTGCAGATCTGACGATCTTTGACTACTCCACATGTAATTTATTTAGCTGCAAAGTAAGAGGATGAACACATAAAACAAAGATAGAAGCGTAATATTGCAAATCTGATGATCTTTGACTACTTCACGTGTAATTTATTTGTACAACACATTCAGGGGTAAAATGCATACAAATGTAATTTAAGAATCCTTTTACATACAGACATGCTAGAAGGCAATAGAAATGCATACAAATGTGACAAATGCATTGTCCAGGAAGCAAGGTTTGGTATTAGGATTCCAATTAGAAGAAAATAACCAACCTTACTCATAACATCAGCATTGGGATTCCAGTTGTTGAAATCTCCTACAAGTGATGCCCACTGCTAAAAACAATATAAATTAATTAGTTGACACAAGCAACTAGCTAAAGACACAATAAGTGCAAATTTTAGTTGACAGAGCAGGCAGACCATTAGAACAAAATATTATACTTCTCAAACACAATAAAAAGCTACAAAGGAAAAACAAAGTAACTTGAGAGATGCTCATAAAAACAATATTGACCTTAGCACCAGGTGCCCACTCTCTAAATGATATTCCAGTCGCACTGCAACCATGCTAAACGAAGACCTCTCAGAAAAATCACAACTAATTATTGCTCTCATTTTCAGAAACTTCCTACAATATAAACCAATTTGCACAATTTTCCCACAGTCCAATATAGAAAATACATCTACATGAATTAACTGATAAATGAATAAGAATGCAAAACCTATGCCAACAAGACGCAATTATGTGGCAAGATGAAATTTACGAATAACCTTAAAATGAACTTAGTTCTTAAACAGTATGCTAAGCTAGTATTTTATAGAATTCAGAAACATGAATCTAAAGAGATCAAACTATGTTCCCTCTAAATGCCTGGACCCCAATTTTGAGATAGAATCAAATGAGGCACAAGCTTTTGTAATAAATATTTTTCAAAATATCCCAGGCACACTAGGCAAATATAACGCATTCAGTAAATCCTTCAACATGAGACATTCATCTGTTTTTCTATTGGTACCATAAAGGAAGTCATTTACCATGACAGTCATAAACTCTATTATTCAATTAATTTTTCAAATTAATTCATAGACTTGTATAAAATAGACTTCAACGATATCCACCCACAGAGAACTGACAAAGGAAAATGTTAACATCACCTGCGATTAAAACCCATCTTCTCAAAACCCCTAGAAAATGCTTCCAATCCACCTTCATATTTGTCTATCAATTCTCTTATTTTCCTATACTGTGCATATCTACAGCAGAAACTTGTCATTATCAGATGGCTATTTCTTTCTTCTATATCCAAAAGCAAACATTAAATAAAAACCTCATAGATCTGTATAATCATGCCAAAATATTGAATAAAAATTAAATAATACACCCACACTAATAGGAGATAAAATTGTCCCTCAGAAAATAAGAAGACCAAGTTATTTTACTTCACCCACACTAATAGGAGATAAAATTGTTCCATGGAAAATAAGAAGACCAAGTTCTTTTGCTTCACAAGATGAACTGCAGAAAGTAAATTCCATTGCCATTGGCTTGTTTAAAAGAGTTGCCTCGCCTACATTCTCACTCAATTTAGTATAGGTTCTTGAACATCTTGCCTTCTTTACTCAGTAAACAATGCCATGGCTACAGCCAAGCAATATTTGAAAAAAGAGTTGTAGGTGACAACCGGATAATCAGGGATCATGCAAAAGAAATAGGAAAACTATACAGCCTGTTGTAATTTATTTCCATAGGAAACGACATTGCAAGTCTACTTTTCTAGGATATTAAATTTCCTTTGCAATCAGAAGATTTTGACTCCTTTAAGGTAGACTTGGTTGAACATATTATCTAGATTTGAAACTTTTAGGAGCGATGTTGACTCCATGCAAACTGGTTCAGCATCAGAGATGCTGGCTCTCCTTCCGCATAGGGAGAAGGCCTCTCAAATATGAAAACCATTTCTAACTTTTTTACTTCTTGATTTAATACAAGCTTCATATTTTCATTTATAATTATTGCATGGCCAATAAAGTGATCAAAGACCCCATTCTTAAAGATAGTCAAAAATAAAATTATTAGCCTACTAAGAGGCACAAGAAAGTGGCAAGTCATGTAGATGGTCCTAACAGAAAATGTAATGTCCTCTCTTTCCTAAGGAGATCACTCGGTTATGCAAATTAGCCTATTCAATATTCCCGTAGGCTAACGGAGGTGTTGAGGGAATAAATGGAGGGCAAAATGGTTATATTCAGTGAGAAAAGTCACTTAAAAGTGTATTGTTATATTTTTCCATTATGGAGTTACTTTTCGACATTAGAATATATTTTTATTCTACTAAAGTAACTTTTTAAAATTTAAGTGACTTAATAAAGTCTAAGTGACTTTATTATATTAAAGTGAAATAAAATATTTCTTTTTTTCCCAAAGGGGGGCGACCCATATTGGAGACCTAAAAGTTCATAAAATGATATTTAAGAGGAATTTGGAGTCCAGGGTTGATTGGTTGGAATCTATATATTTTTCTCTTTCATTTCATTGAGATTATTATGTCATTTTCTCAAAAACAGATTTTTACAACTTGGAGCTGCGCTTCAGATGAAAATTGATTGAGGACGAAAACCCTCTTTCAGTTCAGCCATAGGGGACAGAAACCCTCTATTGAATACTTGTGTTTGGGGACGGAAACCTCCAGATACAAAGGGCATTCATATTTAGTGAGTGCAAGGGTGTGAAAGGTATTCTGCAATCAGGTTTTCAAGGATTTTATATCAGATTTAAGGGCCTTGCAGCTAGGGTTTGAGTGGGGAGTTTGCTGCCATCACTTTGCAGTAATTTTACCAGTCTTTCATGATCATTTCCAGCCTTTGGACCATCATTTTCAGTAGTGCATTGATAAAGATTCAGCCCTTTCCGGGTATGCAGTTAATGTAGTTCTTTTTTGTTAGAAATAATATTATGTTAGGAAAAATCTAATGGTTATGTTCTGATCAGTTTTGGATCAGATTTGAAGTTTATTGTAAAAACCTATGGCATAATGAAATAAAGATTTCCATTGATCTTACATTATGATAAATATTGTAGTTTCTCTATAGGCATCTATTATATCTTACATGCATTGAAACAAGTATAAAATTGTAAGTAAATCAGAAATCAGATCTCAGCAGTTGCATGCTAAGTGTTTGACAAAATGTCAAACCACTTAAACTGAAAAAATTGGATCGGATTTGGGAATGAATCTTCCAGTGGTATCAGAGCCATGATCTTGCCAGCCTGTTGGGTAAAGATCGGTTGCTTGTACTTCAGTTTGGTTTGAGTTGTAGTTGTGGACAGCGAGATGGAAACTATGGGGAAGTTGCCTAGCATGGAACAAATGTTGAGGGACTTTCACCATTCACAACAAAGGGTGCTTAAAAAATTGCAGCATGTTGAAGATTCACTTTCAAGGAAAATTAGGCACACTAGTGATTTGTCTCCATTTAATAAAACAATTATGGCCAGTTATGATATCGCTCTCTTTCTCAAGAGATACAAGACATGCTTTCATACACACAATTTTTGGATATACCGGATGAGGATGAAGATGACTTGATGTTTTTGAGTCCATATCAGCAGCAAGAAAAGAAAGAAAGCATTGGGAAAAGTGAAGTGTTAAATATCCAAGAACCAGGAAAGGAAGAGGAATCACTTGTTTGCAATTTGCAGACTACAAGTGATCACAATCAATGCAGAAATCAGTCATCATGTGGGAGTCATAAAAGAAAAAATAACGTTGGATCAAGAGGAGACACATGGCACACCATTGAGTCATCATGTTGATCGCAAAGTGGAAAAGATTAGAATAATTGATCAGCCCATTAGAGATGTTGAAAATATGACACCTATTATAATTATTGCAATAGGTAACATCCATTTCACATGTGGATGATGGTATTGTAGAGTATTCTAATATTGGTATTCAAGGTTTGGGTGTTAAAGATGAATTATGTATTGTGGATATATGCCACAAACATTCTGATTTTGTATATCAGACCTTGGAAGATGTGAACAAGACTCAAGTCTTGTATGATAGTTGCCTACAAAGAGCCAAGAAGGCTGCACATGCAAAACAACACCTTCAACAAGACAAAGAACGATGCAATCAGCTAGATAATGCAAGGCAACAAAGAGAATCATACATTAGATCATTATTTCTTCCAAGGGAAGAATGTATATAAGAAGTGCATGCATCTACATATGTTGAGGATGTGTTTAATGAAGATGACAAAGTAACAACTCTTGGTATAAAATCAGATCTATCCAATGAAGTTTCTGAGACTGTTAGCCTCCTTGAGGGCACTAGTAGAATGAACATAAATGATAAGGTTGTTGAAAAAGAGCATGATGAAGGTGAGTACATTGAAGCTTCCAAATCAGCTTATAATGGTGAATTCTTATCTCATTTCAATGATGTTAGTTCAGATGTGTATCAGTTTGACTCCCAATCCAAACCTACGGAGAGAAGTGTACATGAGGATTTCAATATTGATGACTTGGAGAGTGATTTGTTTAAAGAAACCATCACACATGAGGTATCTCCTATTTGTGTTAACAAAAGTAAGTTGTGGGATCTAGGTGTGGTGTGTGATTATGAAGTGAATCTAGCTGAATTGTCTATTGGGCCATCCGGGATCGTTGATGGGTTACTTCCTATAGTAGACAATTGTGGATTCGATCATCATGAGATATTGGTTGGCCTTGTGGGGTTACCACAAGGGAGGGAGTACTATGGTGGTCTCCAGTTTGATGGGGTGAATACCATTGATGTTGAGTTTTCAAGCAGCATTAAATACACTTTCAGTGGGAACCATATGAAAATCAGAGTATCACAGTGTCAGCATGGTGGAGTCACTCTTTGGGTTGGTATCTATGCACGAGATCCTTTTCAGGGGTTATTGGTGACTAATGATGATATAAGAAGCATACCATGGGATATTTCACCATCTCTACATAGTAGTTGTAAGGAATCAAATTCTGAGTTGGGTGACCTTGAAGGTGATATTGTTAATACACGTGAAGGCAATGTGTTATGCAATGAGCAAATTGACTTGGACAAATTGGATCAAAGTCAATTAGCAGGGCAAGAGTTGAAGGTTAATGAAGGTACAACTTGCAACCACGGGATAGTCGTTAAGACAAGTAATACACTTGGTTTTCAGCTTGGTACAACTCTTGGACCAGCACTTGATAATGACAGTCCTGAATTTCTGATTATGGAAAGCACTCCATTACCCTCACATAACCATGAGGTGATAGATGAATCATATGAGGATGATCTTGATGATACTCAAGATGTGATGACTAAACATGAGATAACTATTGTGGATTCAAGTTGCAAACAATCTGATTTTTCATATCATGGCATGGAAGGAACTCAAAGATTGTGTGATGAATGGTTGCAAAGAGCTAAGGAAGCAAGGTTGATTGCTTCCCAAGCAAGTCAGCACCTACAAGAGATCAAGGAACGTCACAAAGAGCTAGATAAAGCAAAGGAACAACAAAGATCTTACTTTAGATCTCTACTTCCTCCAAGGGAAGAATACATAGTGATGGAGCAAACAAAGGAGGAGACTCTTGACGAAAGCAAACAAGAGTATGCAGATTTGGAGAGGTATGACTTTGTTCATGTACCTGATTTGCATCATGAAT
This sequence comes from Torreya grandis, assembly GCA_037957365.1. Classification (NCBI taxonomy): domain Eukaryota; kingdom Viridiplantae; phylum Streptophyta; class Pinopsida; order Cupressales; family Taxaceae; genus Torreya; species Torreya grandis. The sequence continues at coordinate 1,708,432 of JARHVA010002968.1, read as the reverse complement.
TGCATTTGTTTGAGAGTGGACCAGCCACTAATGATGGAAGTTCACACGAAGGAGTCATAAGTGGTTCAGTTTGTGTAAATACAAATGATTTTTATCATAAGGTTCATGAGTCACTTTGTTTGGAGTTGAGGCAAAGAGTGAAGTCATGAAAATAAAGGGGATCTATACACATGGGGATTTGTCTTGCAGCCATGGGACAGAAATTATGGCACATAACACACTTGATTTTCCATTGAAGACAGCCCTTGGACCTGCACTAATGAATGAGCATTCACTCATGGAAGGAGAGGTGAAGAAAGGCACTATTAAAAGGAATAACAATTCTGATTTTCTGATTTTGGACGGCAGTCCTTCACTTTTGCATAATCAGGGTTATTCAAGGCACAACATACACTTGGATTGCATGATGGAGCACACACCTAGTGGATCAACCACCGGTAGTATACCTACATGTATAGATGGAGACATTGGTTATTCAGATTTGGTTGAGCCTTTGGTCATTAATGGAGAACTTGAGGAGTTTACTTATAATGAGATACAATTCCATCATGTTGATGAATCTTGGGTAGAGTATGTAGTTGCTCTATTGCCTAGATTTGTGATGCATGCCATGGAGACACATGCATGTATTGGGCATAATTTGGAGGTGATGTGGAACTATGGCATTAGATATGGAGGTGAGCAGGTTTGCATAGCTGTACTAGCACTAGCTCATGAGGACTATCTTCATACTTTGATAGGAGATGGTTGTCTTACTATATTGCTCATGGATATCCTACAGGGCATTTGGAGGACAGCAGTAGTTTGGGTACTTTGGAGAGGTTTTGATAGTCTCTTCATGATTAGAGGTTGGCGTATGGATGACGCTCTATCACCATATGGCATTGGTGATGACATTGACATTCATTTGGGTCACATTTTCAGTTGGGAAGCTGCTGTTCAGTTCTATACCAGCAACCCACTAGGAGTGACTACACATTTTCTTGCACTTGTGAGGAGTACTCCACACAGCCATGACAAATCTACAGAGGTTGGAGAATTGTTTGGTGTTGCTAGTACATTGGGACACTTTGATCTCTATATAACTGTTGGATTTGATTCAGATATGATGGACTACCATTCATGGAGGGCTCAATGAGTATGCTTATGTTTTGACATCCTACTATTGTGATGATGCTTTGCTCATTGGATCACAAGAGGGCAGAGTGCAGATTTGGTCTACAGTTGTAATCAGAATGGTGCAACGTTCACATGGTAGAGTTTCTATGAGATGGATTTGGAATCCAAGTGATGGTATGCAATTGCTTGAGGGCAAGCAATCTCGGGAAGGGAGGACTGTAATGTCTCGTCTTTCCTAAGGAGATCACTCAGTTATGCAGATTAGCCTATTCACTATTCCCGTAGGCTAATGGAGGTGTTGAGGGAATAAATGGCAAGCAAAATGGTAATATTCAGTGGGAAAAGTCACTTAAAAGTGTCTATTTTTATATTTTTCCATTATGGAGTTACTTTTCGACATTAGAATATATTTTTATTCTAATAAAGTAACTTTTTAAAACTTAAGTGACTTTATTAAATTAAAGTGAAATAAAAGATTTCTTTTTTTCCCAAAGGGGGGCGACCCATATTGGAGACCTAAAAGTTCATAAAATGAGATTTAAGAGGAATTTGGAGTCCAGGGTTGGTTGGTTGGAATCTATATATTTTTCTCTTTCATTTCATTGAGATTATTATGTCATTTTCTCAAAAACAAATTTTTGCAATTTGGAGTAGCTCTTCAGATGAAAATTGATTGACAAAAACCCTCCTTCAGTGCAGCCATAGGGGATAGAAACCCTCTATTGGATACTTGTGTTTGGGGACGGAAACCTACAGATACAAAGGGCATTCATATTCAGTGAGTGCAAGGGTGTGAAAGGTATTCTACAATCAGGTTTTCAAAGATTTTATATCAAATTTAAGGGCCTTACAGCTAGGGTTTAAGTGGGGAGTTTGCTACCATCACTTTGCAGTAATTTTACCAATCTTTGATTATCATTTTCAGCGTTTGGACCATCATTTTCAGTATTGCATTGATGAAGATTCAGCCCTTTCCGAGTATGCAGTTAATGTAGTTCTTTTTTGTTAGAAATAATATTATGTTAGGGAAAATCTAATGGTTGTTATGTTATGATCAGTTTTGGATCAGATTTGAAGTTTATTGTGAAAACCTATGGCATAATGAAATAAAGATTTCCATTGGTCTTACATTATGAGAAGTATTGTAGTTCCTCTATAGGCATCTATTATATCTTACATGCATTGAAACAAGTATAAAATTGCAAGTAAACAATCATAAATCAGATCTCAGCAGTTGCATGTTAAGTGTTTGACAAAATGTCAAACCACTTAAACTGAAAAAATTGGATCAGATTTGGGAAGGGATCTTTCAAAAAAACATGTTTTTGTTGGCATGTTAGAATACTAGCAAGAAAACTAAGCATAAATATTCCAGGGAACACTCTAAAATAGAATAAATAATGCTATATAAGAGTAGCAAAAAAGGGACTTGAGGAAAAAAATGTGTTTGTCACATTTTTTAGGTCTGTTGTATTTAATAGCCCATTTTTTCCCTTAAAACCATGTCCTAGATTTTTTAAATCTATAACGCTTTTACATATGAAAAATCTTATTTTGCAGATTAAAAAAATAAATAAGATATTCTGATTGTGCAGGTTGCAATAATTAATTGGATACTCTGATTTTGCAGGTCAAAATAAATAAATAGAAGTATTCTATTTATATACTACATGCTTTATCATAGATTCATATATACATTTTTATTTATTTTTAACTGTTGTTTTTTTTCTCTTTTTTCCAATTTTTTAGTTCAAACATATTTGACGTTTGTTTGAACCACTCATATTTTGTTGTATACAAACATGGCTACTATGCGCTATACTATGAGTATCCTCCATCTATAATTTCTCTTTCCAATCAAAATTGCAATCTCAGTGGCATTCGACCAGGTATTTTAACATTCCAATGCTTTTGCAAAGTCCTCATTAATTGAATCAGAAGAGCCATTCCAAATAGCTTTATCAGAACAGTAATGAAGGATTCAGTTACCAGCTGGGTTCTTAGAAAATGCATAGAGCTTTGTCTAGCGCATATCATATTAAATTTGAATTAAAAGATACAATCACATCATATATAAGTCACATCCATAACCATGTAGGTGTTCCCATTGCTTTGAGTGGAGAAACTTATTTGCCTTGTGATTTTACCATCAAAAAGCATTAATAACACCAAGGTGTATTTGAAGAGCATGAAAAACTGCACACCATAAAGAAACAGGCTTGAACGAAAAGTGCAAAACTTGACCTAGAATATGGCCACCTAAAAGAGGAAAAAAAAACAAAAGGAAGAAGCTGCAACTATAGAAACAGCTAGATAAAGCTGCTGAATTGATAGCCACCTGATTTTGGTTTTCCCCATTATTCAGAGCACTTGGATATTGTAACTATTTTATCAATTGCTTGATACATAGTTATCATGTTCGAGAAGTTCGGTTCAAAGGGACTAAAAAGTTTGGAAGTTTGGATTTTTAAGAAAAGTTTGGTTCGGTTCGGAAGATTATATATATATATATATATATATATATATAAAAAAAACACACACACACATATACTTAAAATATATAAATATAAAAAAAAATGGAAAGCTCAAATTTATTATAAATAAATATATCTTACATGCAATCTTTAGGTTCGAATTTCAATTTTACTTTAACTTTGCTCAACCAACAAACAAAAATGGTTAAGTCATAACGTTACACGAAAGGGGTCACTTAAGGGACACCTCCATTTAGAAAAGTAACTCAACATGAAAACATAAGGTGCACAACTTAATAAAGTTTAAGTCAACTTAAAAACACTTTAAAAAGTTAACTGAATGTTTATAGACTTTTCCCTTCAAAAGTTGAGTAAGCAATCTCTACCCTTAGATTAGGTTCTATCACAACCATTGGATTGCGCAAACCCTAAAAGTTGCACTAATCCATAAGGATGCTTCAAGATGCTTCACATAGGTCAACCTAAGCTTTGGAGGCTCATTTGCACCATGAACAAGGTTGGGTGAAGGAGAGTGAGAGGGGAAAGGCTTGTCCATGCCTTGTCCCTCCTCCCCCAAATTCCAACAAAACCTCCATGGACCCTCGAGCTAAAGCTTGCCATGGAGGTGGAGGCATCATAGTTTAATGTAGAGTTAGTTTAAATTGAGGAGTAAAACCCCATAAGGCTTCACCCCATGTGTAGGGGGGTTCCACTAAATTGAGATCTATTTCCAAAATATGCATTGTTGTTTTGTTTGTCTTGTTATTGTTTTGCAGGGTCATGCACCATGTACAGCAAGAAGTAAAAATATATAGCAGTAAGTCCAGCAGCAAGAAATTCATCCGCTATGTTCTAGGGCTATAATTTTTTTTTCTTTTATATTTTCTAATATTTTGCAGGTTAATAAATGAAACATGAAAGAATCCAGACTGAACCAGATATGTTTGATTTGGTAGATGCGGTAGATCCAAAAAAGTTCAGTCCGAAGCGAACATTGCCCTGGTTCAGCCAAACATGGTAACTATGGTTTCATAAGCCCAAACAGATCAGGGATAATTTAAACTCTGATGTGTAGCAATTTCTACAGCATGATACTTTTATCATAGGTTCTTATATTTTTAAACGTTTCTTCAAGAAGAATATTTTAATGGTAGATTTGCAAATGCCATCACAGCTGTGAACCAAATAAGACAAACTACATCATCTTTGTTCAAAATATTCCCAGCATATTTCGAACAATCCCAGCATCACCTATTTGACAAAATAGCAAGAAATATTAAACTCGAGGCCTTACTCTATGGGAAGTTATTTAAAAAGTAAAGATAATCAGTGTGGAAATTCAAAGTCATTTTTAATCAGCATCCATAACTTTCCTGTTGAATCAAGCAACACAGATAAGATAAATCAACACTTACAGTATGTCTACCTAGCTGCTAATGGAAGGAACAACAAAAATATCTATTGAATTGTCATATGGAATAACTAGATAAAGTCTATAATGCTTTAAATACAAACCTGCATAGTAATTGACAGGATGTAGGATATGCAATGTTTCTTGTGTAAGTACACTTGTAAAAATCCAAAGCACATGTACAAATATACAATGTTGAATGATAATAATGGATATGTTATCAATCTTCCAAGCAATCACAATACAAAATGTCTTTCAACAAAAAGTCAACCCAACACATTTCTGACCACTTCAATGCCGGGTGAATAATAATCAATGATGTCAACAAGGAAATATATACATTATCAAAAAAAAAAACGGTTCCATTCTTACCGATATTCAAGATGTGCACGATGGTTATTCAACAATGGGTCTATTTCATATATTTTTTGGCCACTTCCAGGTGGGGGCACAACTTTGAGTCGATTTTCAGGCTCACCCCCATTTTGCATTGGCTTAGTAGTTTGTTCTTTGATGTCCTGAAACAAGTCACAATTACCACAAACATTGCGTAAAATTAAGAAGATCAACGCGATGCCATTGAAGATTCTTTACAAAGATGTAAAAAAAACTGTTTAATATGACGGAAATTTATCTTCAATGAAAAGTAACATGCATGTGCGGTAAGTATTAGAATATATGTAATGATCATATTAAACTTGTTTATAATAGTTACGAATTAATTTGTAGTTAGTTGATATTTATAAGTTAGTTTACTGTTAGGATGTAGTTAATGGTTACATAATTCAGTTGAAGAAGAACACTAAATGTAGAACAGTTTATTCATCCTTTATGGTACCTAAGCCAGAGGTGATGTGTTGATGGGGTTGAGATTAGAGTTTGGGATCAAGCATCCAAGGAAGAGGAGGCTTATCGAACCTGGGGTTTAGGAATGTGTGACAAAGACAGAAAGATTAGAGATGAATAAAGCAGGGGTTTAGGAATGTGTGATAAAGACAGAAAGATTAGAGATGAATAAGGCATACGTAGGCAAAAATATCCATGGATTTGGAAGGTATTGCTACTTGAAGAGTAGAGACATGGATCCAAACAAAGTTTTTGCTTTTTATGGAACTAGCAGAACAGATAATTCTGAATTTTTTTCCTGAAACAGCAAGAACAGAAACTTCTGTTATTTTCTGGAACAGTTAGAACAGAAAAATGCGTATTTTTTCGTGTAACAGCCAGAATAGATAGATCCGTTCTTTTCATTTTCTGGAGCAGCCAGACCAGAGTTTATGCAGTCCGAAAAAAGGGTGTTTGTTCAGATTAAATAACCTACTATGTTACCGGATTCTTCACCCCCGACCCCTGGATCTTGGTCCGATACATTTCTGATACGGATCTTGATCTGACCCTGCTCGGATACGGCCAGGATATTGTGGAAGGACTATGGTATCCAGGTGGGATCTGTGGCTTGTGAACTTTTTTTTTTGTTTCACTTTACAAAAAGTCAAATATGGACTTCAAAAAACAATTAAAAATAAAATAATGTATAAAGGAAACCCTAGAAGCAACTTTCACACTCATTTTATCAAAAGAAAATAATACCACCACAATTACCTTTCAGTGCATGTTTACCTCATTGCACATTTGCTCTCTCACCTTCATTTTTTCCATTGTTTAGGACTGAAACTCCTTCCTTTTGCTAATTATACACCATTACAACTACTTATTTGACACCAAGGAGTTTAAAGAGCTTGCAGCAAAGAGGATTGTTGATTTAAGGTGAGTTTTGTGGTTTTTGTTTTTAGTTTTTTGTTTAGTTGCAAACTTACAAACATTTGCAACTAGTTTTAACTTTTTTTCGTTATTTTTTAAAACATTCTTTCAATAAATGCCAAATGCCTTATATTTTAATAGCAATATTTATTTATTTTAACTCGTGGCTATAAGGATTTGCTAGAATGTCTTGCTCTACAAGTGCTAGTTCCGTGAGTCAAGGAACAGCCTTCAAAACCGATCCTTTCTCATTTCTTTAGAAGTATGTGACGATGTTAGAACAAGTACTAGGTGGAGGGTGTTGCATTTGGGTTTGCTCAAAACGTAAGGTTAAATATAAGAGCTCGTATAGTCGGGTGAAAGTCCATTTGTGTGCAATTCCTAGACTTGGAATCAAAGCTTGTGGTGGGCCAAACATAAATAGAAAGCCATAAAAGGGCTCACCACCTGGAAAGATCGTTGCATACATCAAAGACCAAGAAGAAATGGATCCCTCAGTTGCCCTAAGATCGAGGCATCCTTTGGCAAAGAAAGGATCTAGATCTACCGAGCTACCTACTATTTCATCTCATGCTAATGTCATGGCCCCATCACACCGATTTCTTTCTACATCCGCCACAGCCGCAAAGGAAGAGGATTCACATCTTAGTCGTAAGAAAACAGAAGGTGGAAGCCCATTGGAAAGGGAATTCCAGAATGAATCCATGGACATAACGGAAAAGAACATTGTGCATTCTATTTACACATGTGGGCTGCCATTTAATGTTGTTAGATCATCATACTAGTGGGATATGGTGTAAACTATCAATGAAGACTCTAAAGGGTTCATCAACCCAACTTATGAAAAGGTGTGCACCACCTTGTTGGCAAAAGAAAGAAAACATGTTGAAAATTTCTTGCAGCCCATCAAGGATTCATGGATCAAAACAAGGGTGTCCATCGTTTCCGATGAATGGAAAGATACAACAAATAGGCCATTGATTAATGTGGTCATAGTGTACCCTGAATGGGAAATGTTTTTTTGGGGCATTGATTATGAGAGGCAAATGAAAGATGCATGATTCATTGTCGATATTTTGATAGAGTCCATTGAAGCAATGGGGCCTTTAAACTTTGTCCAAGTTATAACAGACAATGCAAAAAAATTGCAAAGTTGTGGGCATTTTGATTGAAGCAAAATATGGGCACATACTATTCCCTCAACCTTATGTTGCAAAAATTGGGCACCAAAATTGACTAGATCAAACAAGTTTATGAGGAGGCTAGCAAGATTCAAATGTTCATAAACAACCATCCCATCTCCCAAAGCATCTTTAGTTTCTTCTCGAAGTTGCAATTGTTAAAAGAAACTATTTTTTTTAACTTTTTTTTTAATCATTCATGAGTCATGTATAATTTTAATTTTATTTTTTTATTTTTTTGTAGGATTTTTTGTTTTTTGAATTTTTTTTTTAATTTTATTTGCTTTAGTTTTTTTTTTTTAAAGTCGGTCTTTGATACTAACGTCCTTTGACATTAGCATTTTCTATTGTAATAGGATGTATTCTCGAGTCCCATTGCCCTACTTTTGGTCATTTGTGACATTAACATAATTTCTTTCTTCCTTTCTTTCAGTCATTGGCTAATTCCCCCTTCACTGTGATTTTAAAGCAAGGATGTAATATTGTCTTTTTTCACGAAAATAGGAAAATTCTCTAACTTATTCTTTCATTTCACCTTTTGAATAAACTCTACGTTGAAATATTATAAATATATAGCCTTCTATTAAAAAAACAGTATACAAACTTTGTTAGAGAATTCGAAAGGAGACACTGCATTGCTTTTTAGGTTTTAATACAAGGGACCCAATCTTTATCTCTTCATAATATAGGTGATGAAATTATTGTATTTTACTATTGATTTGAGTTTAATCTATTTTAGTATTAATGCATGAATGAATCTCACTCTAGCTAATCACTACTGAGTTCTTGTGATTGTTTTCACATCTTAAATTCTGTTAGTGGCAAATAAAACTGGGAGTTTATTGTTTTGGTCATTTGGTTCATTTCTTTATGTGAATTATTGTTCCTCAAGGAATAAAAATGAATTAATCGTTTCTTTAAATTTGCACTATTTCATAACAAATTTGGATCTGTCATGTTTGTATTGAACTTTATAGCTTTTAGAAGAAAATGATCGGCTCCATAAGATGTAGAAATCTATTATTTCGAATTTTGTCTCTCCTGAATAGAGATTTCATTACAAGATTAATTCCAATTTTTTTTTTCTTTTCAGAATCCATTTATAATTAGGATTTATTTTCAAGTTTGTACATATTTTCAAGCCTTCAGTAGGTGTTTGGTAACCTGTACCCAAGTAGATTCAAGCAGGTGGGTTTTATAGCCCCTTACTGTGCCTGTGTCAAAACACGGGCCAACGATCTGGTCAAAGCTCTTTATAGTTGGAAGCAGGCTCTATGAAACAATATATCCAAATCAGTCTCCATACTAATAGATCTGAACTCAGAACAAGACATTCTGATCCAAATCTATATGTCGAGTTTAAATGATGATATAGTTATTTCCATTGTTTACATGGATGACTTAATCATCACAAGCAACAAGATCGGTACAATTCAACAAGTAAAATAAGATATATGCTCTAATTTTGACATGATAGAATTAGGTCTCCTGCAATATTGTTTAGGAGTAGAGTTTTGGCAAACTAACAATGGGGTGTTGAAGTGTTCCAAAACTTTATAGGAGAGATTTTGTATGGACAATTTTAAGTAGATATTTACTCCTATGAGTTTATCAGCCAATAGTGACTCATAAAAGGCCAATGAGTCTCTTTTTAGGAAGTTGGTGGTCAATTTTTTATATCTTACACCCACTAGGCCTGATCTCAGTTTTGCTCTGTATTGTATTTTCAGGTTCATGAACAAGCCAACATGGATCTTTGGAGAGCACCAAAACGTATTTTCAGATATGTCAACATACAACAGCATTTAGTATTTGGTATGGTCGAGTGATCATATTGAGCTTGCTGGTTTGACTTATATTGATTGGGTAGATTCAACAAATAATAGATAATCTACAAGAAGAGATATGTTTCTGGTCTAGGAACAGGAGTTCTTTCATTGGATAGTAAAAAGTAGCAAACATTAAATTTTTCCTTGATGAGACAGTCATATAGGCTACGTGTATTTTATTAAATATAGTCGCATGGGCTACTGTGCCTTATTAAATGTTGTACATCTTTCTTCTCTCAGAAGTTTTAATCGTCTAGAAGCTTCTCTGTATATCCTTTGTTATTTTATGTATATAATACAAATGAATGCATAGCATATACATTTGTGGCAATCTCTTGCATTCTCTCTTAAGTTTTGTAATATTTTTTATCATTTGGTATCAGAACCTAGCAATCATAACCTCCATATATGGTCACCTCAAGGGTTTTTATCTTTTACCCTTAATAGATCCTATCATTTGATATCAGATGCCATCAATCACAGCGTTTAGATCTAGTCCTCTCAAAGGTTTCCAACTATTACCCTTACTAGATCTAACATCCTCAGGACTCTCCCAGTAAAGTCAGTAGAACTGGTCTCCTTGAGGGTTTCGACCTCTTACCCTCCACTAGGTCTACTCTCTTCAGCAACCTCTAGTTTTAGGGAGTTACTTCCACGTAGTGTTCTTCATCAGATCTAGTACTACAACCACTTATTAGGCAATAGCTTCTCAAATCTGCATCAGCATTCTATTCCTTTTGCTGAATTTTTTTCCCAAAAAAAGGCCTCACCTAGGAGCACAGGCATCTGATCAAAATGGTACTTACACAATCCGAAAGTACTCTTCGAGAACTTTCCAGCAAGTGATCACATTAAAAATTCTGAGAACTAATGAGGGATATACGACCTTGAGAAGTTGGCCTTATGGAACTGTTGTACTGTTTTCTTCCTAATCACAAAAACAAAACAAAAATACATTGTGCAATCTAGGTAGGCAAAGCAAGCACCATTTTCATTGATGAGGATATTTTCATATCTAATTTCCTAGAGGTTTTGTTTTCAAATCATTAGCTGCAAAGCCTTGGCGGATCCTCTTTCTCAATCCCAAAATCTAATCCAGAATGTCTCCAAAAGGTACAAGGGAGCCCTCATAGAAATCAGTGAGTATTAGTACACTTGAGCAGATCCTTGTCAATCATGATGGTGCTCTTGAACAAATTCTGGGCAGTCAAACAAAGAACCAAGCCAAGCTAGTGCAGCAAATTACGGGAGTGTTCCAAATTATGCTTCTACTAAATAAATTGCATGCACAACCATATAACAACTCCACAATGGTTCCGCCTAGCAACTTTGCTATGCCCACAAAACTATGTTCATCATCTTTACTTCCTAGAGCTGTCAAAGAACTTGATAATTCTCCTTCACTAGCATCTCTGAATGATCCTCACCATTCTAATCACGAGGCATCATGCACTCCACGGATGGTTAGGCATGCAACACAAGGTGAAGAAATTGTTATGTGACTGCGACTTTACTGCAGCAGGTTTTACTTATGAGCAATTCTATCTCTTCAACTACATTCTACTCTTCTTCCTCAGTCCAACTAGAAATTCAACAGACCGATCATGAACTCCATATCGTTCATCCCCTTCCTTAATTGACAGCAGGTCTCGATCCTGAGTGAGCTTCCTTGTAGCCTTGAGATGAATTTTCCATAACTTCAATGTGGGAATCTTCTTCTCTTGCTTCACTACCTCCCGTAGGTTTTGTTCTTAAGCATGAGGACACCAAGAGACTTCACATTTAGTGATTCCTAAGATCAAATTCTACACCCTCGATCCAAACTTGATGCCAATACAAAACAATCTCCTCAGTACGGAGATCTTCCTCTATGCAGATTGTAAGTTTCTGGATCTCAAATATGTATATGGGGATTGTTTTGCATTGACAACACATTTCAGTCTGTAGGATTTTTTATTCCCAGAAGATCCAACTCCTCTAAATCAACATTTAGATTCTATCCAGATGGGGACCACATCTTCATTGTCCATAGTCTGTATCAACTCCATATTCTATCAGATTTTCATTTTCTCCAGACTCATCTTGGAAGCTACAAGTTGCTTCTAAGTCTTGTGTCAAAATTGGAGACAATTTCCGTTAAGCTGGAAGGAAGGACATAGCCACATGGGCTAAGTGTATATTATTAAATATAATGTCATGTCCCTCTTTTGATAGGGACATAATGGAAGACCCTTAGCCTTAACTTATTGGGCTAAGGGACAAGCATGAAGGGAAAAGAGTATTGAGTGTTTTGATTAAATATTTGTAAACGAGTACCTTTTTGAAAGTTACTTGATGTTTCTTATTTCACTTAAAGAAGGAACCTTTAAGAGTCACGAATGCTTAAGTGATTTTAAGAAAAGATCATAAGAAAAGGTTTTTTAAATTTAAGTTACCTTCCCTCCCTCTTTTGGGTGCCACACTTGCGAGGGCTATAAACAGAAAAGAGGAATCATTTGGAGAGGTTATGTTATGATTTGGATATTGAAAATTGGTCTATTAGCACAGAAATGCTAAGCCATTTGCTTTGAAGACAAAATCCTTCAAGCAATGGAATTAGGGGACGAAAACCCTCTTCTTTCTTCGAGGTAACTTCATTCAAGGGTTATCATTGGAATCAACTAGTCCTACAAAGGTATTTTAGACACCATTTGATCCTTTTCAGGTTGGCGACTTGCTCTTGGAAGAGTGGCGACTTGGTTTGGAAGTGAATTCTCATGCTTTTGGGGGTTTTTGTGCCCTAAAGGCAATTCCGGAATTAATCCTATTTTTCTGCATAGTGACGACTTGCTTTGGGATAGGTTTGGACTTCTTGCGAAGGTCATTTTGTCTTGAATTGAATTCTGTAATTTTCTCATAATTTTCCTGCTTGGACGATTGGCTTTTTGGGCCTTTTTAGCCATAGAAACATTCAAAAAATTATGTCTTTCATTGCAAATATATTTATGTGATTTATTGAGGGTTTCATGAGATTTGTGGCATAAAAAACATCTATTATTTTCAGTTTAAATTTGCAGCCTAAGACACCTAGGGTTTGAGAAGTAAAATCTATTTTTGAAGGGCTATAATTTCATGTTTGGAGCAGCTACTAATTGATTGGGGTTTGGCATATTTTTAAGCTAATTAGAAGCAAGTTTTAAAGGGTTGTTGGCAGCTTAGGTTTGCTGTAATTATATAAAAAAAAATTCATATTGAAGTAGGGTTTCCAAATATTCAGCTAATCATCCATTTTGGCACATTTCAGTGGTATCAAAGCCAATATCTTGGCCAGCTATGGGATTGAAGGATTTCATGTCAAACAGTGGCATGAGGGGCATGGACAATGCAAGGTTTGAAAGGTTCTCTCAAGTGCAAGATTAGTTGATGGGAGCAATGAGCGAATTCCTTCAAACGGTGAAGGACATGAAGGGGAACAAGCCCCATGAGTTGAAGGAAAAACCTTTTATGCAGATTGATTTGATGAAAATCTATGAGAAGTATATGACTTACCCACCCCCTTTTAGGAAGGAGATGGACCTCATTGATTTTGTGTTATGGAAAAAGGGTAAAGGTAGCCATTGGATGGAACAAAATAGCCAAAGAGAATTACATGAGACCTTGGGAAAGATTGCTCTTCTCATATTTGATGGTTCAACAAACGTTTTAGCTAGCACATGGGTTGATAAGGTAGATACATACCTTACGCTTCATTCCATGGAGAGAGATGATGCCTTAAAATTCATCATATTGCATTTGGAGGGAGCTGCCCATGATTGCTGGCACCATGGATTGGTAACCCAAGAGCACCATTTCATTGATACATATGATGAATTCAGCAGATGGCTCATTGGGAGGTTTGATTGGGGTGATCCAAAGCTTTACTTCGAGGAGTTGCAAATGGGAGATATAAATTAAGAAGAACCAATTGGGGCAGCAAGTTGTGAAAAGGATCAGATCATGCACAAAGGGAGAAAAGTTGGAAAGACACACACACATGAGGATTCCAATGAAGGGATTGGAAAACGTGAGGATTCAGATTTGAAAGAGGAATGTGTACAGCTTGTGGAAAAGAAAGAAGAAATGAGGGCAGCCACCTATGAAAAGGAGTGCTTGGTAGTTGAAGGGGGAGAGGACATGAGTGGTACTTTGGCAACCTTGTCTGGAGTTCTTGTTGTAGAGCGGAATGGCACTCTTGTGGTAGAGTTTTTCAGGCTCTCTCACTCCCATCTACAAAATTGGAGCAACCTCAGGCTGTGGGTATCCTGTACTGAGGTTGAACCTCTAGGCTTTTTAATGAGGCTAGCTCCTCAGATGCTTCACTTCAGCTGTTCTCACACACTAAAACCTATTGTTGCCCAAGGAAAAAGGAGAAAAAGATAACATAAAAAGGGAAAACTGAACTAAGAAAGGTGATGCACCAAATAGAGAGTGACCCACATAAGCATGAAATAAACACTAATTCAGCATAAAATAATTCTGCTTACACAACCGGTTAATTTGCATCAGTGTTTCATAAACTAGGCTCACTAAGCCATATATGAAGCAGAGACGAATTTCGAAATTCACACCAAGCTTACTGAAATCCTGAAATGATCCTTCGGAGTTTTATTTCGAACCGTTTTCCCGAGAAACCCTTCTGAAAAATTGTCTCGGCCACTTCGCTTTAAAAGATATCTTTCGAAACTTTTGCTTGGAACAATTCTTTCAGAACAATTTTCCCAAAAACTTGACCCTTCTCTCATAGGAAAGACCTCCTTTGGCAAAATTGTTTCAGAACAATTTTCCCGAAAGAATTTCCAACACTTGAACGAAAGAAACCAAGACAATTTTCCCGAAGAATTTTGAGTTTTCCATGCAAAATTGGAATATGGCATGCTCACAAAATTCTGGAAAAGATGGTTCACTTCAGCCCCTAGTGAATTCAATGAATGAGGAGGAAGATGGGTACGTTGCATACAAAATAAAGCAGAGATTGGAAACTCGGGATCAGTCGTTCCAAGGTAAGGAGCTTTTGCTCTTTGCAAATATGGCGAGTGCTCTACATTTTGTCAATTCTATTCTAGGACAATAAGGGCTACGTTTGTATGTGCACATCACCTTGAAGAAGCATACTAGGAAGAAAGGGTGACCTCAAAGGTGATGGAAAGGAGTTTCCATGAGAGACCTTTGATAAGGGCAGCAAGGAAGGCTGCCTTTTATGAGTTGGAACAGCCAACTCTAATGAAGGAAATGAGTCACATACATGGTGTTTTGAGGGAAGAAAAAGTGGGAAAAGGTTATCCATAAAACAAAATCAATGAAAGGGGCATAGAGCAGCCTCTAAGGTATGAAAAGAACTTTCAAATTCTTCCTTGCATGAGCTGGGTTCTAAGGTATGCTAAAATGTGGTTTCTAAGGCATGCTAGAGTGAACAAAGATTTGTTGAAGGGAGACAATGCTAGTTTGCTACCAAGGTATGAAAAGAATCATTTAATCTTTTTCTCTCTAAGCCCTACAAATTCTGAAAATGTATGTTTAAAATTGGTGTCATGGAGGACCAAAATTCCATATATGAAGAGAATAAGGAATTCTGAAAATTGCATGGAAAAAAAATTGCAAATGCACTCAGAAAATTCTGAGTTTCTTATGTCATTTCAGCCTAGTATACATTCTAGAAATTTGGTGAACAAAATTTCAACTCAGCTTAGTGAATATACCCCAAGGGTTGAAACCAAGTGGGTGCTTGGTGTTGGTAGTAATGAAGGGGTAAGTGAGCAACTTCAGCTGAACATATGCCCATGGAACAAGGTAAAAAAGAGCATTGTACAACCCCCTATAATATCTGAAATTGCAAGAAAGTGTAGGTTTTTCCTTCGTGACAAAGGTCCAATTGATGCATCACTCCTCCAAGGTAAGCAACTACCATGTGTGTGAGACTCAACATGTGCTTCCAAGACCATCAAGGTATATATAAAGGGCAACTCTTTAACAATTTCCAATTCTGATTTCTTTTGTTTGCTTATGTCCATAGTGCTTATTTTATGTGGCATAGACATGAAGAGGTGGTTAGAAACCAAATTGGTGATGGTTGGGTTGGCTCCAATGAAGATTTGCAGGGTTGTTGAAAGTCAAATCAGCCCCCATAACAAATGGTTCAGGTTTATAAAAGAGTTGGTTCGCTCCAAGGCAAGAAGACAAGTGAATTTAAGGGCCAAGGGTGGAGTTACCACTTCCACACATGAGTTTCCAGCCCTTGGGAGATTCAAATTTGAGAGTTTGAAGGGTGGAATCAAGGGTATATGTAGCTTTTATGAGTTGCATAAGATGGATTGCGCTTGAGGCAATAAGGTATTAAAAAGAAAAACCATTTTTTAGGTGGATAAGGAGGGTGTTAGGGGCTGCACCATGCCTAGCAATGAGGAGTTTGCAAGCATACTCCATAAAAAAAGCATTGCCAAAAATACAAAGGTGAAGGGAAAGATAATTTTTTGGACTAATGTATTTGCTTCATGTGCGGGTGTTGATACAAGGGAAATCAAGGCCCTAATACTTGAAAACTACCTAGCTGGAATACAATTTTCCAGCCACCTTTGTGATGTCAACTTTGAAGATTTTCTTGATTTCAGCATCTTATGGGCATTTTCGGAATATTTGGGCTCAAGGATAAGAAGTAAAAAGATGAGGTGCTGCTGTTTTTTCATTTTCAGCTTGTTTAAGCAACAAAGGAACTTCATCTACAGCTGTAAAAGGCTTCATAAATAGAGGTCTTTCCCTTGGGAAGAGCCTAGGTTCGAGTTTTGCACAAAACCCGTGGTGGAAATAGCACTTTGGTTACTTCTATTGCTTGAGAACAAGCAATTTTGGACAAAGAGGATTGTCATGTCCCTTTTTTGATAGGGACATCACAGAATACCCTTAGTCTTAACTTATTCCCGGGGGCTAAGGGACAAGCATGAAGGGAAATGAGTATTGAGTATTGTAATTGAATTTTTGTAAATGAGTACCTTTTTGAAAGTTATCTTATGTTTTTTATTTCACTTAAAGAGGGGACCTTTAAGTGTCATGAAGGCTTAAGTGATTTTAAGAAAAGATCATAAGAAAAGGTCTTTTAAATTTATGTTACACTCCCTCTTTTGGGCGCCACACTTGGAGAGCTATAAAGGAAAAAGAGGAATCATTTGGAAACATTATGTTATGATTTAGATATTGAAAATTGGCATATTAACACATAAACGCTAAGCCATTTGCTTTGAAGATGAAACCCTTCAAGCAACGGAGTCAGGGGACGAAAACCCTCTTCCTTCTTCGAGGTAACTTCATTCAAGGGTTATCATTGGAATCAACTACTACAAGGGTGTTTTAGACACCATTTGATCCTTTTCAAGGTGGCGACTTGCTCTTGGGAGAGTGGCGACTTGGTTTGGAAGTGAATTCTCATGCTTTTGGGGGGTTTTGTGCCCTAAAGACAATTTTGGAATTATTCCTATTTTTTTGCATAGTGGCAACTTGATTTGGAAGAGGTTTGGACCTCTTACGAAGGTCATTTTGTCTTGAATTGAATATTCTGTAATTTTCTCATACTTTTCCAGCTTGGGCGATTGGCTTTTGGGATTTTTTAGCCATAGAAACATTTTAAAAATTCATTAAAAAATTTGGCTTTCATTGCAAATATATTTATGTAATTTATTGAGGGTTTCATGAGTTTGTGGCATAAAAAACATCTATTATTTTCAGTTTAAATTTGCAGCCAAGGACAACTAGGGTTTGAGAAATAAAATATATTTTTGAAGGGCTATAATTTCATGTTTGGAGCAGCTAATAATTGATTGGGGTTTGGCGTATTTTTAAGCTAATTTTGAGCAAGATTAGAAAGGGTTATTGGCAGCTAGGGTTTGCTGTAATTAAATCAAAAAAATTTCATATTGAAGTAGGGTTTCCAAATATTCCTAATATTCATCTAATCATCTCTTTTGGGACATTTTATATAATCACATACACTAGTGTACTTTATTAAATGTTTTACACAATCACATGGGGTTGTTGAAGATTCTTAAATCCACATATAGATCTCTCCTCTTAGAAGCTACCCTTATATATACAAAATACAAATAAGTATACAAAATGTACAATTGCGACAATCTTTTCTCTCTTCTTGTTGCAATTTTCTCACTTAGTTGATATCTTTCCTCCACATTAAGTTTTCTGCGACGCTTGTGAAACAGTTTCATTGAGGAGGTTACTTGTTGATTGCAGATAACTCAAACAGGGGCAAAAATGCTTTATTGCAATACTCAATGTGCAATTAAAGTGACCAATAATCTAGTCTTACATGCGCATGCACAGAGTCATTATATGCTACCATTGTTCTAAAACTCGCAAAGAACTCACAGGAATCGCGAGTACACACGAGTCAAACAAGAACGACAAGTAACTCGATAGCAACTTGGAGTTGCTAGTGAGTACTCTCCGATTCTGGCACTTAAAAACTCGCTGGTTCAGGCTATAACATCACCTAACATGCCAAAATAAAAGTCCCTCAACAAAAACTTCATCTTTCACTTTACTGTTTTTTCATGCCAAAACACATTTGATCATTTTTCACTTGTCTTGAAGTGATTATCATTGGATTTGATGGATTTTTTACGACAGGAGTTGGATTTGTAAAGTTAGTGTTTAGTATTTTTGGTTTTTGTATTAGGTTTTTTAAGCTTTTTCTTCCCATTTTAGTCCTATTCTAGGGTTTCAAAGCCTTTTTTTTCATTTTCTTCTTTCTTTTATAGGGTTTTAAAAAATTTAAGTTGGTTGTTTTCTTTCTTTGCTATGGTTTGCAAATTGCAATGATATCCAAGAATGGCATCCTCAAGTAGTCACAATAGGAGGTTTGGAGTCAAAAAGTGTGATATACAACTATTGTGTTTTCAAACGAGGATCAAATACTACCTTGCATGAATCCCTGGCCAAGATATATAGATGTGCCTTAAAGTGGAACTTGAAATTGCACAAGGGATGGATACCCTCCATGCTAGCTATGAAAAAAAAAAAACTAGAAAAGAAGAATTAGTAGGCTCATCTTAGCCCATAAATTCAAGGCTCATCCACTGGAGATAGTTCAAGTTGAATGCCTTCAGAGGGCTTCTTCGTTCCTCGGAATACCCCTGTTGCACAACCTTCACTCAAAGGTACTGCTTAGAACCCGTGGAATCACCATGAAGTGAGGATGGCTGCAAGAAATGTTTGGTATCATACATAGTCACCAAGTGACGGGGATGGGGACAGGTCTCAAAAACAGGAATGCTAATTTTAATACATTGAGCAGGAAGGAAGTTGGAGAAAGCAGAAGAAATAAAATAATAATATTTATATATTTAGATTTCGGAAAATGAAAAAAAATTAAAATACATCAGATTTTGATTTCATAAACATTGAAATTTTTTTAACTTTTAGCTTTAAGTTTTTATTTTTAACTTT
This sequence comes from Torreya grandis, assembly GCA_037957365.1. Lineage (NCBI taxonomy): Eukaryota > Viridiplantae > Streptophyta > Pinopsida > Cupressales > Taxaceae > Torreya > Torreya grandis. The sequence continues at coordinate 1,689,192 of JARHVA010002968.1, read as the reverse complement.
AAAATTTTATTTTTTATTAAGTTTTTTATATTTGTTATTCAACTATTACATAGAAATAAAAACACAAGATGATTTACAGAAAATGAATTTAAAAGCACAATGATGCGATCGCAAGAGCAGGAGGATGAGCAAGCGAAGGATCAAGGAGAAGACTAGGCAAGAGACCCAAGATTTTGCATTTTGAAGTCATTGAATGTGAGAGGTTTCGCTCTTACACTCAGGCAACAAAGTCTGGGCACAGCAATCTGGGAGATTTGGGTCTCAATTGCCTCTAAAGGAAAAAACATAGGGCAAAGGTTGTTTTTGAGTAGAGGAGAATAAAGAGACAGAGGAAGGAAGAGATGCACAGGGAAATAAAGGATCGATGGATAATGGGTCTTCTCGCTTCTACACGGAAGCTAATTACAAGATAGATCATGAAAGAAATTAAGAACAAGAATTCAATTAGAGGAATTGGGATCTAAGACTTGGCCTTACAAAAAATGGAAATAAAGGTCAAAATCTTGAAGTACAAGAAATTACTGTAAGGATTTCTAAGCATATCCCTATTATTGAGTTATCAGATTTTGACTTGGATGGGATTAGGAAAGATTTATCACAACATGCCCTAATTTGTAAATTTATTGGGCCTAGGCCAGCCAGGGAGAAGCTAATGCAATGGATTGGGAAAAACTGGAATAATTTCCCTAGGCTGGATATCGGTTTCCTTCAAAAGGATTGTTTCAACTTATCTTCCAGTCTGCTGGGGATAGGGAGAAAGTCTTCATGGGTGGACCTTGGTTTCTCAAAAAAATTGGTTTGTGCATGTGATATTAGTCCCAATGTTTAACCCCTCAGAGAGATTGTTGACTAAGGCCTCCTTATGTGTTAGGCTTTACAACCTTCCTCCCGAATTCTGGGATTCAAGTATTTTAGGAAAAATGTTGGGTGTATCAGAGAACCAATGTGTATTGGGCAAGCGATAAACGAGAAGGAACTCACTACATATGCTAGGATGTCAATTTGGCGAACCCTATATTACAAGCTATAAGGATGTGTTCCTCTTCTGGGATTTGGAGCAAGACCTTGATTATGAATGCCTATGATTTAGGTGTTACAAATGTAGGAAGATTGGTCATAAGATTGGTAATTGAGACCAGATTTTAAATCTTAGGAACACGGAGGTAGTTTGGCCAGACGCAAAGGAAAAAAAGTGGGTGTAGCAATGATGCCCAAAAATAACTTTGCCTGATCAGCAGAACAAATTTTAGTCAAGAAATCATAAGAAATTCTTTGAAAAAAAGAGGGAGGATAGGGAGGACAGGGCGGAATCAGACGAAAGGAAAGTAAGCAATGGAAGAGCAAAGGCAATCAATAAGAGCCAGGTAGAAGGGATAGGACAGTCTCCCTCAACAAATGGGAAAATTAATAACTCAATGGAAGGGATGAATGAACTGATAAATAATGCCAAGAGGCTTGGATTTGAGGAAGTAGCTAGGAAAACCTTAGGATTATAGGATATTCAGGAAAGGAGTTTTCCTGCTCTCAAGGACTTTGGAAATGATGAAAACAAGGAAAATTATCCTATTGATTCTCCAAGTGTAGAGGGTAAAATGGATGGAGGGGTCAGGATGCCTATGGAGAAGGATGAGGCAAGGGGAGCAATCAAGAAACATTTAGAGACCCTTGAGGGAGAAATCATTAAATATGGGAAGTGGGTTAGAAGAACAACCTATAGCAATTAAGAAAGCTTAGATATATGCTAATAAAATCTTGACTTTGCTAGCTCTAAAATCCCAGACAACTACAGGAATGCAGGCAACCAGGGGGAGGAAATCAACAGCACTCAAGCTTTCGAAGGAGGCTCGGGCTGCTTTGAAGAGTGGGAATCGGAAGACCTTAGAGACTTGTATGTTGGGTGGAAGGGAAATCTCCTCCACCAAGAAGCCATGAAGCTCTTAAGTTGGAAAGTCAAAGAATTAAATTCCTCTGACAAAAGTCACTTGGTGAAGCAACTAATAGAAGAAGCCAGGCCAGATATTTTACCACTTCAAGAGACTAAGGTGGAAAAGGTGCAACTTGAAAAGATGCTTAAAGGAATGTGGAAAAAATTAAAAATAGTGAATTGGTTGCAGAGGATGCTATATGAAGTGCAGGTGATGTAGTTGTTTTCTGGAATCCAAGAGCACTGAAAGGTGCAGTAATTTTCCGATCTCCTTAGGGAATTGATATATTTTTTGAAGCTTAAAAAGAATATTTATATTTTGTGCTCTCTAATGTGTATGACCCGATTGGGTTAAATGAGAAAATAGAATGTTATGAGAATTTATAAAAGTTAAAAGGGGCCCATAAGGAGATTAAATGGGTGGTTGGAAGGGAATTCAATGCTAATACTAAACGCAAAGGAAAAAGGAGGGAATTACATCCTTCAAACAAGCGCAATTGAATTATGTGCTAGATGTGCTTTGATAGATGTGGAACCAAAATCTAGTATCTTTACTTGGGAAAATAGAAGACAAGTTGAGCAGGCAATTTTTAAAATGTTAGAAAAGTTTATTCTTAGCCCTAAATGGGGACTAGAGAATGTTAGGTTTAGCTTGAACATACTGCAAATCCCTCGATCTGATCACTGCCATTTGAATTGGGACTAATGTTGGATAAAAAACCCAGAAGGAATTCCTTTTAAAATGCAATTTATATGGTTCAAAAACCCATCCTTTGAGGATAATCTTAAAAAATAGTGGACAACAGAGGAGAAAGGATGTAAAATATTCCTTCTGGCAAAGAAATTGAAAAATGTTAACTTGGAAGTAAGGAAGTGGAATGAGAAAAAATTCGAAAAATGTTTTTCAGAAAAAATAGTCTCTTTCTGCAGAGTTGGGAGTTGTACAAAGGAAATAATGGATCCTAGGGTTAGTGAGGAATTACTTGTAAAAGAAAAGGAATTAAAGATAAATCTTCATTAAGTCCTCTAAATGGACTAAATTTACTTGAAGCAAAAATCCAAGGTTAATTGTTTAAAAGATGGGAGCAAAAATATTTAAAAAATTCAATGTTAATAACTTAATTGTGATCAGAAGAAATATAAAAAGGATAGAATAGCTTGTTCTTCTAGATGGAAGAATGGTGAAAAAGAAAATAAATCAGGGAGATTGTGATAAAGTTCTTTCAAGATTTGCTCTCCATGGAAAAAATAGCGATGTCCCAGCACAGGAGTTGCTTGTAACTATTCTAAAACTGGTATCTTAAATGGATAATGAAGATCTAATGAAGCCAATTTTGGAGGAGTAGACTCATCAGGGAATATCCTCATTGGGTAGAGATAAAGCTCCTGGTCTAGATGGTTTTCACGCTGGAGTTGTCCAAACGTTTTGGCACATTTGTAAGCTTACAAAGATGTCTAGGAGGAAGTTGAGAGTCTAGGAAGAAAAAGGTAATATTAAAGAGTGGAATACAACCTTTTTAGCCCCTATTTCTAAAAAAGAGGATGATGAATTCTTTAATGCTTATTGACTGATATCCTTATGTAACACTATTTACAAAATAGTAACTAAGGTCTTGGCTAGGCGATTGAAGAAATATTTGGTGAAAAAATAAACTCTGAAGGGCAAGGTGGCTTTGCAATGGGGAAACAATTTTTAGGTGGAATTGTTACAGCTCATGAGTCTATACACTCCTTAACCCACAAGAAGACACCAGGTATGTTTATTAAATTGGATACAAACAAAAACTATGATAGGGTTAATTGGAGCTTCTTGTGAAGGGTCCTAAGGAAATTTGGATTTCCAAAAGATTGGATAAAACTTATTAATAGTTGCATCTCTACTCCTTTCTCAGTCCTCATAAATGATGGGTCCCTATTGGGGGTTTTCCTGAACCTAGAGGCCTTAGACAAGGCGATCCAATATCCCCTTTGTCTATTTATCATTTTTGCTAAGTCTCTTGGAAAGTTGATTAGCAAAATAGATAAAGATGAAAAATTAAAAGGCCTCCAGGTTGCCTCTTCTATAAATCCAGTATCTCATCTGCAATTTGTTGATGGTACTTTATTTATGGGTGTCCCAACAGTTGAAGAGGCTTACAAGATTATAAAAAATTTGGATAAATCTGAGTGGGCAGCTGGACAAAAGATAAATGCAGAAAATTCGAAACTGTATTATATCCCTGTAAATAAGGAACTACAAAGAAGAATTCAAAGAATACTAGGATTCGCGATAGATAGTATGCCAAGTTGATATCTGGGCATGTTGTTGATAAAAGGGCAGGCAATCCAAAAGGTTTGGAAACCTGTTCTAGGGAGAATCCCAAAAAAACATTTCTGGTGGAAGGGGAAATGGTTGACTTTTGCTGGCAGGGTCCAATTGTTTAAATCCTCATTACAAGCGATGCCAACATGTGTAATGTCCTTATTTAAAATCGCAAACTCAGTTGCAAAAGTCACTGCCAGGTTGCAGTGAAGTTTTCTTTGGAATGGATCAAAGAACAACAAGAAGATCAATTTAGTTGTTTGGAAGAAGATATGCCCTAAAATGCATATGTGGAGGCTAGAATTACGGGATGGGAAGGAAATGAATCAAGTTTTGGGGTGTAAATTACTATGGAGAAGACTTTGAATTAGGATACTTCAGGCTAAGTATCTTGATTCCCCTGATAGAAATAGATTGTTCACTCAGGAAGAATTACCTCAAGGATCAGCAATTTGGAACTTTGTAAGGGGTTGCAAGAACTTCCTCATAGATAAGTTAAGATGGAAAATATAGGATGGAAGGAGGGCTGATTTCTGGCAAGATGCTTGGATCAAGGCTCATCTAGGGTCATCCGCTTTGTCAAAATAATGAGTTGCCAGGTTTGATGGAATATGTCTGTCAACATTATGGAATTAAGGTGTGGGACTACTTCACCAAGGAAGATGGTATGAGAAGGTGGAAGATGTTGGATTGGCCTTTGCGGGAAATGGAGGAAAAAGGGAGAATCTTATCCCATGCATTACTTAGCTATCCTTTACTGTCCAAATAAAGTGAGGGTCACCTAATCTGGGATGTGGCTAAGAATGGTACTGCTAAGGTCAAAGATGCATACAGAGAGATTCTCATCAAGATGCAGAGGGAAGGGAACCTTTTCCCAAATAAAAAGATTTGGGTTCATTTAGGGCTTCCAAAGGCCAATATATTCCTTTGGTTAGCAGTTCAAGAAAAGGATCTCACATATGACAAACTGATCAAGAGGGGTTTTCATGGGCCTTCGATGTATATGCTTTGTGGAAAAAATTGAGGAATGGAGCAATCATATATCTATTCATTGTCCTTTGCACAAATTATTTAGGTTGTGTGGCAACAAGAGTGGGATCTGAATTTGGTGCTCCCAACAGATGTCAGGGACTTAATTAAGCAATGGAACCTGAAGATTAAAAGTGCTTAATTGAAGTGAATTCGGAAAATCTTTCTTGCGATCATAATATGGAATATATAGATTGAAAGGATCAAAAGAATTTTCATGGAGACATCTCAATCGGCTTTTGAAGTATGGGGTAGAATACAATAGATAATGTCTGAATTAAATTATATTTGGCACAAGAAAGGTGAGTTGATAGAGGAGGATGAGGAAAGGCGGAGTAAGGCTTGACCTTAGATTTCCTGATCGTTCAAGATCAAGGTCCTTGTTAATGGGGTAAGGGGAGCTTTGTGCCCCAAGACCCTTTTTTTGGCAACCTCTCCATAGTGGATTCATTAAGTTAAATTTTGATGGAGCAGCAAAAGGAAATCCTAGTCCGGCTAATGGGAGAGCAGTGTTTCGGAATGAAATGGACAGCCTATCTCAATTTTTTCATTAGCTGTTCATATTGATACAAATAATCAGGCCCAAGGCATACCGATGCTCAAAGGAATAGAAATATCTGTAATAAGAGATTGGAAGAAGCTGATAATTGAAGGTGATTCACAAATTTTTATAAATGGAATGAAGAAGGGCAATATAGTGTCTTGTTGCTTGAAGATGAATGTAAATGACACGCAATGGCTGATCAGGAGCCTAGAAGATGTCCCCATGGTCGATATAAATACGGATGGAAATCGAATCGCTGACAGAGGTGCAAATATAGGAGTCAATCTATTGGCAGCATGCGGTGTCCCAGATCAGTATTGGGTTGAGTTACCTGATGACCATAGTCACCAGGAGTGGGGACAAGGATGAGGACGGGTCTCCGAGATAGGATGCTAATTTTCAGACATTGGGTACGGAGGTACTTGGAGACGGCCAAAAAAAATGAAATAATAATATTTAGATATTTAAATTCCTGAAAACAAAAAATCAAAATACATCAAATTTTGATTTCATAAACAATTTGAATTAACAATTTTAACTTTTAACTTAAATTTTTTATTATTCACTTTTAAATTTTAATTTGATTAAGTTTTTAATATTTATTATTCAACTTTACCTGTAAGTTTTAAAGTATTAACTTCTAATACTAAAAAATATGTCAATTCATAAATTTTAAGACACAAGATGTGGTTTTTTTTTTGGAGACATCCATAGGAGGCGCGGGAGACTTCAAACGAAGTCTTTGAGGCTCCAGAGGCGTGTTTGTACCCGTCTTGCATCCCCGAGACACCTCTATACCCAAGATGCATCCCAAGTACCAAGAGATGTGTCTCCCGGTTACTATGTCAATGACTTGAGGCAATTGGTTGCTAGGGATGCAAGGGAGTTTTTCTCCAATGAGCAAATGGTGATTCCTAATTAAAAAGTATATATAAAAGAAAATCAATAAAGATGGAACAAGGACATTGATTAATGTCTTTGAGCTGTGAAGATTTAGATGAGGAAAGGATGTAAATCCACCATAAAATCTCCTTGAATATTGATGGGGATTATCATGACATAATGATCTAGTAGTTCGTGTAAGGCAAGGGGCATTGATGGGTTTTAAGCCTGTGATGACACTTAAAGTAATTGATGTTAGTGGGTGAAGAGATGGGTGAGAGGATGCTTCTTTAGCCTTTCAAATGCATTGAATTATTTTATCTTGTGAATTGGTATGGCATCCTCTGTTGGTTCGAGGGAAGGTTTGTCAAGATGGAAGGAGTTGAGAGTTGCAAAGGTGAAACACAAAATTACTGCAAAAACAGTAAGAGGGCCCTCTGATTTTTTGGATAGCAAGATAAGAGACCCTCATATGCGTCTATGGGTCGAATGGGTCTAGAAAGTTGCTAAAGAATTAGATGATGTAGATGTCAATGATATAGGGAAACATATGAAAGATCTCCTTGTGGATCGTAGCCAATCTATTGAAAGCAAGAATGTGTTTGATATGGCTCAAAGTTTGAGTGGTGCAAATGCGTTGTCTAATGTTGCTGGAAGTTATTTACTGCATCAGTATCACATTGCCATGGAAAAGACATTGTTTGGAACTCATGGAGAATCCTGCTATCGTTGGCATATGATATTGGATAGCATTAGAGCATTGACACAGGAGCAGAAGGAGCTTGTTGAAAAACTAGTGTTCAATTGTCTAAAGCAGCCATGGTGGAGATCCCTCATTGCTGTCCTCATTCCTCCAGTCAGGAGGATGAGATTCATCAGTATTGTCCTTACTCCTCCAATGAGGAGGAGGATGAGGAGATTGTAAGTTTAGAATAGGACTTCGCTATGCAATGTCAAAAAAACCCTTCTTTTTGTTTATTGCATAAAGCTAGTGGTTGTAAAGAGTCTGTGTAATTTGCCCTAGCCAAATCTGAAAGACTCCATTGGTAAGATAAGTATGAAGCAACTCCTATATTGTAGGTTAAAATATATAATATAAAGACATATAGATGTTTTGATTTTAATATATTGTTTTCCTTTTTCAGTATATTAATTCTGGGTTTCCAAGTGGTTGTGCTTCCTACTCTAAAGATGTTACTTCTCTGGAAGGAATTAATCTAATTGATAGGAAGTTAGGAACTGGTTGATGGATTTTCTTCTAAAATCGTTTCTTCAATTTGTGCTATTTGCTTAAATTGTGAATAAATTCTGTGGTTTGCAAGAAGTAGCTGTGATAGGCATTTGATTTACTCAGTATTGATGATGCTGATGTAGTTTGAAAGAAGCTTGTGTGTTGCTGTGAAAATAAGGTTCTGTTGGAATGGGAATGGATTGTGTCTTGTTCATGATTTGCTTGCATTATGGCGCATGGTTTTCAGAGTATGCACTCGCGCACACACATTTGTTGGTGATAATTGGGGTTTTTGTCTTATCTGCATGAACATGTGCAATGGCTGAAGAAAAGGTGACAATCTTTTGTTACTTGTGCACTTTCCAGGACGTGACTTGAAGGGTGACAAAGTGCATTTTTGTGGAGAGCTGTACACTTACATTTTCTTTCACCTCGTTATTGCACGCCGCGAGAATGTGCTCTTAACTTATGGAACAGTTGAGCCTTTGTGCTAGCAGATTTTTGCACTTTGACCCTATTTTTACTGGGCTAGGTCCCTCTTCCTAGGTATTAATCAACTTTACCATTAAGTTTTAAATTTTTAATTTTTAACATCAAAAAAAAATTTAAAAATGTATTTTAAGGCAAGGGACGGATTTTTTTTAGGAGACACAAGAGACTTCAAAAAAGAATCCGAGACTCAGTAGGCATCTCCATACCCATCTCATGTCTCTGAGAAGTGTCTCCATACCCAAGACACATCTCACATACCAAGAGACGCATCTCCCGGTTACTATGGTACTATAACAACATACCATTCCATGTGCCAAGAAGCCCATATTGGGAGTCATTAATAATTGCATTGATAGTTGCCGAGAAAGGATTCAAGGCACCTAGTCATCATGATTTAAGTGGGCCCTTGTTGGAGGAAGTCATAAAGAATATAGAGGTGGTAGTATAGGATCAGAAAAGAACTTGGCACAAAAAGGGTGGCAGTATTTTGTCTAATAGGCAGATGGATGGCAGGAATTGCACAAGCAATTCAATGTTTTATTGGCTAGTTCCTTCGTTTCAATGCTTAAGTATCTAGCTAACCACCTTCATTTTGTTCCAAAAAGGCAGTTTGCACCTCATTTGTATCTGTTTACATCTCTCTCAACCTTCTTCCTTAGCTTCTCTTTTAGTCTTCTTTCTACAAAAACAATTCCTTCTCAATTCTCTTATTGATAAATGTTCTGTACTTCAGCAGTTGTGTGATGGATATTTTAAAAAGAAATAAAGAGGGCCCCAATAGCTACCTTCGATTTATCAATCAAAAAAAAAAAAAAATCAGGTGAAGAACACTATAAATGTAATGTAAACATGAGCAGAATGTTTAAAATCTCTCCCTCCTCTCTATATATTAATATACACTATCTAGTGTTATGTTTTATTCATCACTAAGAATGATAAATGCGTGTTTCATATATATTATCTGAACAAATCCAGTATAATTCTACCTGGATCAGCTCGTCATTGGCCTGTACGTCATCTGACGCATTCTCAGAGAGTGGCATAGAGCTGCCACTCTTAATTCCAGCCACAAGGACTTTCTCTGAAGCACCAGACACATCAATTGTTGTCGACATTGGAGGAGTCTCTGATGAAAAAGCTTTTCCACAAATAGGCCTTCCTGTAAAACCAAAATGAACTGTATCAGCCATTCTGTTGGTGTATTTGTCTATATGCTTATACAAAAATCGTATATTCCATAGTGCTACAAAGTTTACCAAATAAAAAGAGAAGCGAAAAATTTTCCAGCTATAATAAATTCCTTCTGTAGATTCTGCAATCATTTTAATTTTTACACAGAAAATATTGTATCCCATAACAAGTTTCAAGAAATACATTAGATGTATTCCTATAATATTTAGTGCTGCAAACCATCTATGCATCTAACACTTAAGCAAACGAGAAATGGTATGGAAGAGAAAATAAAGGGAGAATGCCAACCCCCCAATCCCTGAGACACAAGGAACACCCTGGGGACATTAATATATTTCTTTCTATCTGTATTTCTAAATGAAAATTTGGGTATTTGTCTTAAACCCTTGGTTTGATTTGATGATAACCTTAAATCTACTTTTCTGAAACATTGTGCACTGTGTAATTGATTTAGTACTTCATTAACTAAAGGTACAGGAAATGACTTTCCATGGTCACCTTGTTCAATGCCCCAGCCAGCAAAGTCAATATGATCCATCATTCTATCCAAACTAGTACAGCTAGGACAACAATTGAACTTTTGTTGGAATGATCACTGCAAGCATTAATGACTCCTTGACCAATCATTTTTTGTAATGGTATGCGTACAGCATTTTCCATGACTATGATAGGTGTCATGCCATTTTTACTTCAATGATATTTTTAATATCCCAATGCAGGGTAGATTTCACGGTACATCTTGAAATGCATCTTCAAACTTATGAAGCAATCAAACTTCAAGTGAAAAGTCAATTGAAAGTCTGCTTTAATTTAAATCTAAAATCCTCCAAAAAATAGCTCTACTAATTCTTACTGGTGTTGGATTATTAACCTTATATAAAAGTTGAATAAAGATTGCAGCTTGCACAATGGTTTTTGATTCATAGATGTTGCCATAAAATCATACAAAGTGAGAATTATTCACATTATTATTGCTATTGCAACATATCATCCAGTAGTTGTACACTTTCCCTTGCACAAAAAATATTGCTAGACTAACTTATTTTCTTCGACTTCTTCCTAAATATTTTGAGCTTTGGTAACCATTCGTCTACAAGAATTTCGACTGCATACCTAGCCTCATTAGTCTAGAAGGATTGGACGTGATATTATGAACTTACCAATTAGTACTTTGTAAATTCTATAGAACCTGCTACAATAGTAACAGGTCATTTCCTGAGAATGATATAACCATGATACGTCAGAGAAGAAAGGTGGTTCATTTCTTCAACTTTTCTATGTTCAAGACAATAGCCTATATTTTAAAAGGCAAAGCTAGTTTCTCAAAATAAAACAAATCCATGTTACATGCTAAGGGAATACAATGTAGAAAGTAAGGCACCTGAGAAATACAGATTTAGTTTTTACAACATATACAAAAAATATCAAGTCAGAACCTATTGCCCATTAAGAAAACCTGTAAGAAATACAGCTTGGGATTAAATAATCCATGTATAATTTTCTTTGATACCTTTCTTTGCAGTCTGATTATTCAAAACTCCCAGCACTGGACTTGCACAAGAAATCTCTTGAAAAGGGATATGCTTCATCAACCTGTTGTTTGTTAGTAGCAGCTGTCCACATGCTGTAGAAAAAAACATGTTTCACTGGTGAATTGTGAAGACAATCTAAAAATATAGAACCAGACAGACACTTCAACACTTTAGGTTAAATTGAAAACATGCTAATATTTTTATTGAAAATGTGTGAAAACAAAGGCGTGACACTTAAGAACTCTGAGTCTAATGAGTCTAGCGGTTTCTGCAGTGCCAAAAAAAAGAGTCACCAAATTCTAAAAATTGTCTCTCTTACAAATTACAATGTCTTTCTCAGAAGAAGTCAGAAGCCAAAATGTTATTAATAAACCTGAAATATTTCAAGCAAAGTATTACATTAATAAATTTGCCTCAGCTTGCCATAACCCTCTGTCCATAATATCCTGAGTTAGAATGCTATATGGAAATTTAAATATTATGTATTTAGTTACAACGTTGGTTTTATTATCTTTCAGAGAAGTGTTGAAAAGCTTGTTAATATCTGTTTCCAAATTATTATCTAGTGTATTTGGCAAAAGAAGCATGTAGGTTTTTGTCTACAGGTTTCTAAGGGATATCTTTCAAGGAAGAAGATTACTTTGGTTAGCCTTTTATTACTAGCATTAGGGTCAAATGACATTCATTTGGAATGTCACAGAGGTTTCAGATTGAAATCTCTGAGACGTTGAATATAATTATGGGGAGAAAATATCAAAATAATGTTTCTACAAAGTTTTCTTAATACGATCAATGAAAATGAATAGGGCCCCTCTTGAATTAATTGTACTAGAAACCAAAGTGTTGTGTATAAATAATGAAAAAATCCTTTTTTATAATTATTATTAAATATTCAGACAATTTTGATCGGTGCATCTATAAATATACACATGGGTTTGTTACATGACTCCTCTAGCAGCATGCAAAACTTTTCATAGAAGAGTCCTCAAAGTTGTCCTTTGCACTTTGCAATAAGGAAACATTTCTTCATAAATCAATAAGCTGAATAAGAGGGAAAAAAGTAGCAAAACAATCTTCAAGCAGTCAACGAGGATCATTGGAATCATGTACGATATAATTGAGATAGACTATTACAGCTTGAAGAATTGCTTATCTAAAGGTAAATCAGGTGTTAGACAGGGTAACCTCAAACAGATGTGTTAGGTTACTAAAGCAGTATATTGTAAAATGTTGGTCAGCATCAGACCCACAGAGAAAATGCCTGCTATTTTCTCTGTAAGTGGCAGATAGTGAAGCTAAAGGATCATTAGAAAATTTGATAAACTAAAACCTTCAAAAAGCAATGTATATTTGTGTAAATATTTAGTTATCCTAGAATTTTTATCTATTTTAAGAGAAACATTCTCAGTTAGCAAATTCACATTGACAATTTTTGCACTACCGCATTTGAAGGTGCAAATGTTGTTAACACAAAATAAGAGGAAAAAAGGAGCAATATAGAAGTCAAAAAATCATCAGAAAGCGGTCAGTGGAGCTGAAAAAGACATAAAATAACTGAAGGGAGTAGCTAAGGAATCTCCCAGCTTGGTACAAATTATAAATATATCGGTGTAGCACTATACAATTCCCATGGTGGAGTGTTAGCAAGTGAACAACAATGATAACAAGCCACATATTGCCAATGAAAACCACAAATTCCATCATAAACTATTAAGAAATATCATTTAGAAAGTCTATGGTCCTGAAGGCGTCCATTGTAATCCTTTGCAAAATGACAAGGATGGTACATTTAAAGTATCATCCCAGGTCAATCTCCCATATAGTGTGAATGAGTGAGTAGTTTGTCTTCAAGTACAACTCCTACTGTTCAATACCTGTCCTTAAAGGATTCCAAGGAGCTCCACAAATGTGTATGTTGTTAAATTATCTAAGCAAGAATCAATAAGTAGTACCACTACAGGAATTAACTTTGTGGTATGATTAGAAGATTCCTGCTCTAAAGGTATAGTAAATTAAAGACTTCTCAAGAAGTCTGCGACTGTTATTTATAAATGATCAATGAATAAGACAAATAAACATGGAATCAATGGCTTAGTCATGCATCATAATATATGAATGATCGATTTTCTCATTAGAAGTGAAAGTTAAAAAGGAATTAAACATCAATTTTAAGAATAATGGCTCAATGTCTATGTATTTATGTCAACAATGGTATTTGAGAAGTTATTCGTATGTTGAAGGTAAGGTCTATAAATACTTAGCTGATTACAGCAACACCTAAAAATGACAACAGAATTAGGTATTAGTTGTCTTCTCCATGGAAATCTAATTGTTATCCTTGTCTTTTTAGATGGCATACATCTTTATTCTTCAACTCAGAGGGATTACAAAGCAACTATACTCAGAGACTAAGTCAAAAGGTTCGAGTTCAAGTTCATGTTCGACGAGGATAAAGTACAGTTCAAGTTCGCCAATGGAAAAAGTTCAAAAAAAAACATGAAGTTCCAACAAAAAAGATTTTATTTTATCAATTTAGTTTTCTAAAAAAATAAATGCATAAATATGTCATACGGACAGAGTGGAGAGAGCTTTCAATCCTTTGTTTTCAGTTTGTATATGTCTGTATACACACATATTTATAAAATGATGAAAAACTGGGTCAAAAACATCCCATGTAAAAAAAAAAGAATAATGTTCAAGTTCATGTTCAACAAGGATAAAGCTCAGGGGATTTCAACCTTTCCCATAAAGTTCAGTGTACCTTGTGACATAGCTTATAGGCATAATTTGGGGCTCAGAAATGCTTGGAAATCGAACTTGATAGAAGTAAGGTGATAGCTTTCACTACTTTTTGAAATGCAAAACCCAAATTATGCATCACCTTAAAGGGACAAGAGTTTCAGACTGCTGCTACTTCATATTTGTGTGTCAAGTTTAGTATACATCCCTTAACCATACACAAATTATCTGCAAAAAAATCAGGTACGGCAATTCACACCTGGCAAAAAATTTGAACATTTCCTAATGTCTCTAAGTCCTCAAAGCTTTAGGAACTGTAAAGACTTGTCCCCAGTCCTCAGGAACATGGCCAATAGTTTATACATTGTTTTTTAATTGTAAATCATGCTTATATAAGTTTATTATTGACAGTCCCACCATAATACCTGCACACAATAAAAAATTACAAGGCAATTCTTGACCAAATCCAAGAATTCAGGTTAGTGATCAAACCCAAGAATTCCAGGTCAGTGAAGATCATCACCAAACTAAGTCTAAAGACAAGCATCCCTTGGCCTTCATTACTGAGAGGCATCACTAATTTGGGGCTTTAACCACCTTTGTCCTCTCCATCTGGCACAAACAATCTAATCTCAATTCCATTCAATAAAAACTTCAATATTCCTGCGAGCTACCTCAGCTAAGGATTATAAGACCAAAAATTGTGCCTAGGAAGTCATCAAGAACATGAGATACTTTAATCAAACATGAGACACATCAAACTCAACTCCACAACATGTCATTGAGAACATAAGTTATCTCTACTGAACAATTGAACCCTACAATCAATCATTAGGGATAAGAGTTACCCCAATGGAATCCCATAAGCAATCAGAAAAGAGTTACCTCAACTAAACCCCACAAGCAATCATTTGGGTATGAGTTACCTCGATTGAACACTGCAAGCATCGATGGCCCGTGACTTACCTCAATTGAGACTTGTGTGGTCCTTATCTCCATATGTCAATTCAACTAAAGGTTTCTGTTGTAGGCTAGAATTACACCCTTCTAAGAGAGTTTTTCAGGCTCTCTCACTCCTAGCTACAATATTGGAACAACCTCAGGCTGTGGGTATCCTGTAATGAGGTTGAACCTCTAGGCTTTTTAATGAGGCTAGCTCCTCAGATGCTTCACTTTGGCTTGTTTCCCACACTAGAATCCACTACTGACTAAGGAAAAGGGAGAGGAAGATAACATGAAAGGGAAATCTAAGCTAAGGATGGTGATGCACCGAATATGTAATGATCCACTTTCAGCCTGGAAACCCTCACAACTACTAATGAACATAACCAAGACAGACTAATCTGATCCTATCTCGAGGCCACAAGCATAAGTATTTTGTGTGGAGGTCGAAGGGAAACCCTGCAATTTGAAGGACAGAAAGAAATAGGTCTGTATGAGACACTATAAACTTATGACGCTTCAAGAAAGGCACCAATGTCTAACACTTCACACAACCTGCAAGAAACCAAAAGAGTTAAAGCCAGATACGTAGAGAATCTACAAATGATGAAAAGGGATATACATCTGCAAATTAAGCTCCAATAATGTACACTTGACTTCAAACCAAAATTAGAAAACTTTATCTTATTACTTCAAGAGAGTGTTTACAACGCGATTTTGACAAAGTAACTCTATCACCAGTCGAGGGATCTCTATTTAGGCTCAGAAGCCTGTATATATAGCAGAAAAGGATGAGAGAAGAGGGGGCTTGCATGAGAAAACGGAGAGAGGGGTCATAAATGGCTGCAACCACCATTATGTCCTTGAACTCTTTTGCATTCAGAGCGTACAACTGCCTTGACCATGAAATGAACCATCCAAAATCACCACAAATCTCCTCGAGCCCCTCATTGATTAGCAAACATGCTAGAAGACAAAAACTTCTCCAAGAACATCTTTACTGCTTGAGCTACCTTTTCTAATCACTTGATTTTCATCTGTTATCCCCACGCCATCTCTCACTTGTCTTGCACGTATAGGGGCAAAATCCCCATAACTCTGAATCTGGACCGAGCCATGCTACTTCTATGTTGAGTGGTTGTTTGTCGAAAGTGATGGCCATGTCGAAGGACGAGGGCCTCTCCATTAATTTCACCTACCAGCTCCTGCCTTGAAACCTGGACCAAATCTTTCCTATAGATGGAAAACCAATCAAAGGACATTGGTTTTCCTGTACCCATTTATGTCGATGTAAGTCCATACAAATCCAAACAGCTACTTGCAGGGGTTCAGATTTTGAAGTTTGCGGGCCTGGGATATTTGAATCCCAACAGCTATTTTATGAGCTTGAACTTTGACACTGGCATGAACATCATCAATTCCTTCAGATTTTTTCTCTTCAGCCATTTCCTGCAGACAATTCCTTCTGAAGAATTTCCTCGGGCTATTTTCCCAAACTTATCTCTTCTGGCTAATTGTTTCAGCCTTTTTCCGAAAGAATTCATTGACTTTTCTTCAAGCTACTCCTTTAGAGGAAATTTTTTAGACTTCCTTGTGGCCTTTTGTTTTCGGACTTTTCTCCCTAAGGAATTGTTTCGACACTTTGAGATGAACTTTTCTTTCGGACAATTTGCTAATCACTTTCCCGCAGACAACTTATCCGAAAAAAATCATGTCTTCGAACTTTTTGCTTGGACCCTTCGGAACTTTAAAAATGGACCGTTTTGCCTAGAAGTGCCTTTCGGATTTTTTGTAAAGGATCTTTTGGATTTTGAAAAAGTACCCCTCGGCCTTTTGAAATGTCCCTTCGGAATTCTTGAAATGGTCTTTTAGAACTTTTGAAATGGTCTTTGCCTTTTTGAAAAGAACCCTTCAGCACTTTTGAAATGGTCTTTGCCTTTTTGAAAAGAACCCTTCGGCACTTTTGAAATGAATCCTTTAGAACTTTCAGAATGGTCTTTGCCTTTTGAAAAGAACCCTTCGGCAAAGTTGTTTCGGACAAAATGTCCGAAACAATCCCTTCAGAAAGATATCCTTCGAGAAAATTGTTTTTGGGGTTTTTGTCTAAGTGTCAGAAAATTGCTTTGGACAAAATGTCTGAAACAATTTTCCGACACTTAGACAAAAACCCCGAAAACAAAACCTCCGAAAGAATAAACACTTGGTGAAAAAGAGTCCCGAAAAAAAACACTTAGTCCTCGCAAAGTGCGAAAGATTGAACAAGTAAAGACTTAGCTAAATAAAAGATTTTGCACTTAGCTTTTAGCTTGCAAGCCTATCTTTGAACACTGTTGTTGGATCCTTAGAAAACCTTGCTTGGATCCTCTCTATTTGCAAATGTTGGATCCATTTCTAAGCCTTTGATCCACTACTTCATCAAACCATGCAAGAGCTTTATATGTGGGCCAAAAATGGCCAACAGTTTCGTCATTTCAAAGTTCAGAAGCATTTATTGTCATGTCCCCTTTTCAAAATTAAACCAATCAGAAAACTTGTAGCCTATTCTTTATTTCCCATAGGCTAAGGGATAAAGTTAGGGAAAGAATTTGATAATGATGATTTAAGTTGTCCTAAGTCACTATATTTTATAACATGGAAAAATGACACTTATGTGCTAAGTCACAAGGTTCAAGTTAGACAAAGATAAAATTCGGTTTGAGTTCGAATTTGAGATCGACAAAGATAAAATTCGTTCGAAAAAAAATAGCCATTAAGTTCGAACCTAAGTCACAAGGTTCATTCGAGTTTGGATTTGATGAGGATAATGTTCAGTTCAAGTTCGTCTCTAAAAAAAACACCATTAAATTCGAACAATACAAAAGCATAAATTTTAAATATATTTTATAATGAAAATCAAAATATTGAATATAAATTAAATAAGATAAAAATAAATTTTAAAACTAAAAATAAATATATAAACAAAATTATAAATTAAGTATAACGAAAAATTTAAAATATAAAAATTAAACTTAAAAATAAAATAATTATAAACAAAAAAAATATATTTATAACATATAATTTGAAAAAAATATAAAATAAATTAAAAATATAAAAATCAAACTTAAAAATAAAATAATAAACAAAAAAAATATTTATAACACGTAATTTAAAAAAATAAAAATAAAAACAAAACGTAAAAGAATATGAACAAAAACTTATAAAAAAACAAAAAAAATATAAAACAAAGTTCTAAATAGATAAAATATAAATCAAAAGAAAAAACATAAATCGAAAAAATATAAATTAAAATGAAAAGATAAAAACAAATCTAAAAATAAAAGTTGAAATTAAAAAATACGTCTTTTTGTTTTGCTCCTCCTACACGCTTGTTTGGTCCTCACAATAGCAGACATCAACTCCTCCCAGCAGACGATTAGCTCCACACATCAGACACGTTGGAAGCATGCTTTCTTCCTCCTAGTCAACGGAATCATAGCTAATAGTGGTAGATCCCGACACAGCAACCTCAAATTCAGCTAACGAAAAAAATGTACAGATAGGGCACAAACGCATAGCCAGGGTACGAAATTTTCACATGCATTTTCCTTTTGTTTTGAGATACATTTCACAGTGTTTTTTCCTCACGTTTTTTGGGACGAATTTTAATGTTTTTGTCCGAACTTTTTAAGCGTTTTACAAAAACGGCGATTTTCGAATTTTTGGGTAAAAATTCACCGTATCTTGTGACTTAGCTTATGTGTTATTATTATCAAGGGGGCCAAAAAGTAATATTTATCTAAAAGTGTTTTAAATGCTTTTAGGGTTGGGGCAATTAGAAAAAGGGAAATTATAAAAAAAAGAGTTGGGCTCTAAAGGATTTATTATTCATTATTATTGAAATCAAAACCCTATTTTAAAGTTTGAGCTTTTGTGTTCAACTTCTCGATATGCCGACAAAAACCCTATGGTGTACAAGATTCGAGGATGAAAACCCTCCTATCCTTCGTGGTGATTCCATCCAAGGATCATATTTGTGCTGACAAATCAAGATTAATATCAGATTTTAGTTTGGTTATTGAGATTTTTGTGGTGTTGAAGGTTGCAGCCCAATTCCAAATTTTGTAAAGTTTTATAGTGTTGTATTACAATCATTGTTGTGCAACAAATCATCATTTTTTTGAGGTTTGTTCCCTGCCGTCGCAGTCAGAGCCTGTTGTACCATTTTGGAGTTGTCGTACCATCCAAAACCCTAGAACGACACTTTGAGCAGACTTGTGCATTAGTTGGCTTGCCTTGGTGGCTGCCGTATCATCTCCAAGCTGCCATACGACCCTGCCATTAGCTATATCAAATGTCAAACTTCAATCGTCGTTGTTTTCATTGAAAGAAAGATTAAAGTTGAGTTTTGTGTCTCAGTATTGCATATTATTATTTAGAATTTTAATTGATGCTCCAGTATTGAAAGGAATTCATGAAAACTTCAGAATTCTTATAAGTGCCGAAAAAGAACATTTCATTTATGGTATTGAGAACTCACTATAACAACCATTTTCAAGATAATCTCAAGAAAAGCTGTCATAATTTCATACAAACTACTTGGTCAAACAATGCAAAATTTCAACACAGTAGTCTTGGTCAATCAAATTCTTTTACTAGTCAATGACAAGATTTTAGTCAACACAACCATCAAAGTGGTCAAACAAATCCCAACTCAACCATCAAAGTCCTTGGCCCAACACTTGGAAAGCTTGTTTGTGTTACAGTTAGTTGTGTTGATGTCAATGGTCTGGTCTGCCTCAAATCCCTTTTTCTACTCTAGGAATATCATTGGTCAAGGATAGAGAGTGCAAGGAATGATGTCATTTATGGAGCTCATTTATCACGTTCATGTGTAAGCTATGGGTGAAACAAGGGATGACGAGGCACTAACAGGGCTAGTCAGCATGAGAAACGTAATTAATGTAATCATGACTGCTACGTCCCATAGGAGAGAAAATTATATTTTTTATACTTGAAAAATCATTAAAATAATGATAATTTCAATAATTATGTTATAATTAATAGATGATGTTATAATAGAGTCATTAATGATGTAACCAGCCCCGCTCTAATTTAACCATATGTCTCTCGTGTCTCTAGTCTCATGATTTCTTCTAATAGATCAGACTTCAAACACACAGTTGGTTGTTCCCATTCGAAGTGAATGCCTGGTAGAGGCCATAATAGAATCCCCTTCCCCTTTAGATTCTCTAGAAGTCAAACTCTCCCAAATTGTTTCTTTTATAGGCCTGTCCAATCATTCAATATGTTATTCATCCATTTCTATATTCCTCATTTTTTCCTTATCCATCTAATACCATGGTTGTGTCATCAAATTATCATTCTACTTCTTCGACACTGACAAGAAGGACCTTTTATATCTCAATAAGGCTTTCCCCAACAAACTAACATGAAATACTAGGGACATCCATACATGAGTTGGTACTTCTAGCGTATGGGCCACCTCATTTATTTTATATAATACCACAAATGCTCCAAAATGTGTAGGAGATAGTGAATTTCCCTTTCGATGGTAAGTTGTTGCATGTGACTCTTAAGCATACATGGTATCCTACCTCAAATAGCTGGGGTATCTTATGTTGACTCAAAGGTATCAGAGCATTCTGGGTTTAAAACAAGGCATGCAAATCAGCTGACATAAGCATGTCAAATATTCAGGAAACATTAAGAATAGTTGTTATTTCATTGTACTCCCGGGCATGATATATAATGTGGAAAGCTCTCAATGCCCAACTTCTCACGGCTTGGAAATCATTCCTGATTCTGCTTTAAATTTTAGTTTTACTTTTTTTTTTAAGCCTTGTTGGATTCAAATGTTAACTATATGTTGCCATGAAGCTAAGAGTTTAGGGCCGTAACACTTGCAGCTTTATAGGTGTGGCTTGCAAATTTCCAGCAATGGGAAAAGGTACTTCGTTAATTGGGTCCTCACAACTTTTCAGTTTAACTAGTTGAATTTTTCCATCAGCTCGATAAATTTTTAACTCCTTGAAAACGCTAACAAAATCTTTTAAATACTGCATATACGACTCACTTTTAATACCATCACTGTTCTATCAACTTTAGCACTCTAACACATGTTACATAAATTCCGTTTGTTAGTATGCAAATGCCTTTAAAAAGGGGTTGATAAATTCGGACAACTACTTTTTTTGTTACGATGTTGGCACAATCTTATTGTTGAATAGATATTGCGTTGCACTATAAGCTTTCCATTGATCTCCAGCAATACAGTTCACATAAATGAAATGACGCCCAAATCACAAGAGAAACCTTCATTTGGACCCCTTCGAGTCTTCTCAGACAATAGCCGGTCCACTTGGCACAGACATCAAATTTCAACCTACAAGCCAGATTGGTCTGTAAGACCTCTCCAGTCAGAGTATATTTACTTGTTTAAAAGATTTTTTCTGCGGGTAACTCTTTGCCTCAACTTATTTGTGAGATTGTTTTGTGTAATCCAGGAATTGATGGGTTGGTTCGTTTAGTGATAAGTGAAATTTCTATGGTATTGCGTTTTGTACACCTCCATACAAATGTTTAATCAATAAATCACGTCACTAAATAACTAACTTTCTCACTTGATTGCATGGTAAGAGAATGTAATTGTTTCCAATGCATTAGAAATTTCGCTCACTCTCCTCTCCTGCTCTACTAATAATGAAAATTCTTGTAATACTCCTAAAATGGGAGGGAGAGGGAGATATAAGAAAAGAATGCAAGCACAGACAAGAGATTAGGCAGGCGCACTTACGAGCAAATGAGAGAGCGGAGGCTCTGGATTCCAATACTCCAGGGAAACGGGTGCCCGTGACCGAGCCCGATAAGCTCCAAGCCAAAGTCATGGCCATGGCAAATGCAATCTCCACCCACTCCCACTCTGAGATAAGGAAACCCTGCCCCCAAGATCATCAAAACTGTCGTCTGTTGGAGCCGCCACGTGAACCGCTCTTTTCTTGCCATCTCAGCGCCTACGGAGATGAAGCAATATGCATTTTACACTTGCGCCTAATTAGGACTTTTTCTAATGCCTACTTTTCGCCCAATTTTTTACTAACTTTAATATTTGCCAATGATTTTGTTTTCAAAAAAAATATTGGCCATATTTTTTTTATAAGACTAAAGAATCCGTTTTCAATTAACTATTTTTTATATAATCAATTAAAAAAAATTAAAACATATATTATTATAATAATTACAAATTTTATATATAGTTTAATTAAAAAAATATTAGAATTTTTTTTATATATTATTTAGAAATATTCTTTCAATTTACTTATTTATTAGGGAGATCATTGTAATATTAACTAAAAGTTGGAAATAAGTTAAAAATAGTAGGTGAGCAAGGTGAGTAAGGTGTTAATGAACCCAAAAAAAAAAAAAAAAAAAATCTCACCGCTTCATTATTATCTTAAATGTACTAACAGATGACTATGATTATATGCCCAGGGTACATGGCTCACTTGATACATAGCGATTTTCATGGAATGCTTTTAAATACATGTTGATTTTGATAATTAATATGAATGATTTGATACTATAAATCCATTATTGTGAACGATTCTTTTTTTATCTACTTTTTACATTGATCAAGAAATGAATAGCTGTGATTTGACACCATCACCGAATTACCTTTGCTACACGTATAGTGCATGGCTTCATCGAGATGGACTTCTTATGGTTTTACCTACCCTTGTACTCCCTTATTGTTTAACTCGAGCAACGTTTCTCTTAGTGTTTTTGCTTGGAACATATATTATTATCTATAGATCATATCATATCATTTGTTCTGTCATGATTTGGAAGTAGAGTTTGAAGGTTTTTATAGTATTACACTTGATGAGTGGTTTACAAATATTCAACCTACTTTGTTCTAGTCGAAAAGATGTCCAAGGTTTATTTGATATAGTTTGTGCTTCTATAGTCTATGAGAGAATAGTAAAAAATATTGAAAGAGGAGAGGCTCAAATATGTCGCACGGATGAGATTATGAAAGCAATTGAAAACAAGTTGGATCGCTATAAAATCCTTGGTCAAAATAAAAGAAAGCGATATAATGAGGAATGTGATTGCTTTATGGTGCCTGTTCTCTACCAATTAGGCCTTTTCATGGCAACTTAGTAACTTTAAAACTAAGCAGGTAGTGGAAAAAATATCCTTGTAGAGTTTTTGCACCTAATCTGTAGAAAATTAGTGACTTAACTAAGCTTAAAATCTGACAGAAATTTATTGGACAAAATTTTGAAGTGTAGCTATTACAACCACCATTAGTAGCGCATACTCTGTATTGACATTCTACATAGTGGGAATTGTGCAGGGGAGTGAGAGAATCAAATTCTATGATTTTACACCAAAATTTAAAAAAAAATCATTTAATCCCCCAACTTGCAGGGTAAAAGTTTATCGATAATTATGTCAAAAGTTTGAAGCAATGAATGTCAAATCATTCTCGCCATCATTCCAAACTGCAAGTCATCTGCAAATAGTTTCAAAGGGAGGTAAAATAACAAATGGGAATTGAAAATGTGGTTATCTCTTGTTATGAGAGAGAGTTACTTTTTTCCCAAATGACAGATAATTACTTCTATAGAAGTTAGCTATATATATTTGTAGCAAGATAATACAGTACAAAATAATAGTGTTTCCACATATGTTGATATAGGAGTGAAAATAAACTGCATAGATTGTTTTGTTTGTTCATTTTTCTGCTTTATTTTAAGATATTTGTTTGTGTTGATTTTTGTTCCTTAATTTATTTGAAATTTTTAAAAGCTTTTTTATTATATGATCAATGTACACATGTAAAAAATTAAATGTTATGATATCTATAATATTGTTAATAATAACCATTTTTTACAAATTAATGTTTATATAAAGCATTGTTCAAGTATTATAGTGATAATTATTGATATCTTTATTAGAAAATATATCTAAAATAATAAATTTATATTATATGTAATATATTTTCATAACTCACTACATTTGAATCACTAAAGTTTATTTTATATGTATTCATAAGACTTCTTCGGAAGAACAATTGTTAGTCAAATTTAAATTATATCGATAAGTTAAACAATGTTAAATTTATATTTTCAAATTCAAATTGTTAAAGCATTCACTACTACACTAAGTTTACATTACAAATTTACATGCAAACCCTAGCACAAACAATTCTTAATACAAAGGCAAGGACTAGCCACTATACGATCCCTGTTATATTTGTAGAATATACATTTTAATATTTGTGAATTTTATGTTTTTCCTTATAATTTTCCTATCACGTGTGATTTTATTCTCAATAGAAAAATATTAACTTACAATTAAATATTTCAAAATGTCTCATTT